>CM039528.1:7970726-8030734 GCA_022433055.1 Begonia peltatifolia
CGCGCCTTTCCGCATGGCGTCGCGCCGCTCCATGCGCGTCCAGGCTGTCTGGTGGGCCGCTCAATGCCGCGCGCCCACATCCAGCTCTTGCACCGCACACTTCCTTGGATGAAGTGTGCCCGAGGAGCCCTGCCCCTCTTTGTTCGGGCCCTTGGCCCTTGCCTTCATGCTTCACGAGAAAGGGGGTGTGACAATCCTCCCCCTCCAATTGAAGTCGACGGCCTCGTCGACACCCAAATTAGGTAGTCCGAGATTTGCCCCTCAAATTGCCATAGGTCAATGTCTTTTTCCCATGTAGCCTCCTCCTCGTTTTCCCATTGCACTAGAAACTCCCTTCGCTCATCCTTCTTGTAGCCCCGCATGGTTCGGTGGTCAAGTATTTTCGTCATCTTCTTAGTGAACTCCCTCCGCACACCGGGTGGTGCCCTCGGCACTTGTTGCTGATTTTCCCTTTCGTAGTAAGGCTTTAGGAAACTTACATGAAAGGTTGGATGTAGCTTGAGTCTCTCGGGAAGTTGCAATCGGTAGGCGACCGATCCAACCCGCTTGATAATCACAAATGGTCCCTCGTACCTTGGAAGAAGCCCCTTGTGAAACCGCTTGTCCGTGGCCTTCTTCCAAAGTTGTGGAGTTAACTTTAGAAGAACTCGATCTCCCTCTTTGAACTCCACCATCCTTCTTTTTGTGTCGGCATATTTCCTCATCCGATTTTGTGCCTTGGTGAGGCTGTCCCGCGCTTGCTCTAGCAACTCCTTTCGGTCTAGGGCAAATTGGTATGCGGCCGGACACGTCCCTTGTCCCTCCTCATGTCGCACCATGTCTAGGGGCGAGCAAGGCTGAAATCCGAGCGTCAACTCCGCCGGACTCATCTCGGTCGATGAGGTTTTGTGAAGGTTGTAAGAGAATTGGGCCGACTCCAATAACTCGAGCCAATTCCGCTGCGTTGCCGTCACATAGTGCCGCAAGTACTCCTCGAGTAAGGCATTGATGCGCTCCGTCTGCCCATCGGTTTGAGGATGGTTGGCGGTAGAGAATTTGAGCTCCGTGCCCAAGTGCTTGAATAGCGCCATCCAAAACTTACCCGTGAACCTTGGATCCCGATCGCTAATGATCTCTCGGGGAAGGCCGAAGTACTTCACTACACCCTTCAGAAAATTCTCGGCCGCCTCATGCGCCGAGGATCCCTTTGGCACTCCCATGAACACCGCATATTTGGAGAGCCTGTCTACCACGACCATGCTGGTGCCCATCCTCCCGATGGTTGGTAGACCCGTGATGAAGTCCATGGAAACCGATTGCCATGGTTTCTCCGGTATGGGCAGAGGTTGAATAAGCCCCGCTTGTTTCTTCCTCTCCATCTTGTCCTCTTGACAAATGAGGCAAGTCTTGACGTGCAACTCCACATCTTCCCTCATTTTGGGCCATGTGTAGTTACGGGTTACAAGTGCTATCATGCGTTCCACGCCGGGATGACCCGCCCACCGAGTGTCATGGGTCTCCTTTAGAATTAGTTGGCGCACACCACCTGCACTTGGAACAAAGATCTTGTTACCTCGGCCTTTGATTAAGCCATCTTCGAGCCAATATCTCCGGATTAGACCATCCTCTATTTGCTTGACCATCCGAATGTAATCTCGATCATCCCTTGCCGCTGCCCTAATCTTCTCCAAGAAGTTAGAATGTACCTCCGAAAGGGCTGCCACAATCTCTTCGCATGTCTTGCGGCTAAGTGCATCGGCCACCCTATTTTCGGTGCCCGGTTTGTGCAGCCATGAAAAGTCATACTCAGCCAAAAATTCTTGCCATCGCGCTTGCTTCGGCGAGAGCTTCTTTTGGGTTCGAAAGTAGGTGTTGGCAACGTTGTCCGTTACCACAATGAATTTGGTGCCCAAAAGGTAGTGTCTCCAAGTCATTAGGCAATGAATGACGGCCACCATTTCCTTCTCATGCGCTGAATACCGCTCCTCCGGCCCCTTCAGCTTTCGGCTTTCGTAGGCTACCGGGTGTCCCTCTTGAGTAAGAACCCCGCCGATGGCCCGATCCGATGCGTCAGTGTGCACCTCAAATGGTGCGGCAAAGTCCGGCAATTTGAGTACCGGTTCGGAAGTAACCGCCTCCTTGAGCCGCTCAAATGCCTCTTGGCACGCGTCTGTCCATCGCCATGCGTGCTCCTTGCGTAGCAAGTCCGTAAGAGGGCTTACTATCCTTGAATAGTCCGCAATAAACCTGCGGTAATAATTAGCCAGACCTAAAAAAGATCGAAGCTCGGCTACCTTTGTTGGCGCAACCCATCCGTCGATTGCAGCCACCTTGCGCCCATCCATGCGGATCAAGCCCCGCTTGATATAATGGCCGAGAAAGTTAATTTCTTCCGCGCCAAACTCGCACTTCTCCTTTTTAACGTACAAGGAGTGTTGTCGCAGCCTTCCTAGAACTTGTCTCAAGTGGTGGACGTGCTCCTCCAACGATTCCGAGTATATGACTATATCATCCAAATATACCACCACGAATTTATCCAAGAAGTCATATAGTACCTCGTTCATTAGATTGCAGAATGTTGCCGGAGCATTGGTCAATCCAAAGGGCATGACCAAAAATTCGTACGATCCATATCGGGACACCATGGCCGTTTTGGCCTCATCGCCGCGCGCAATCCGCACTTGCCAATATCCCGAGCGCAAGTCCAGTTTGGTGAAGTAAGTAGCCTTTGCCAACCTGTCAAACAAGTCTCCAGCATGGGGGATGGGATACTTGTTTTTAATAGTCACCTTGTTTAAGGCCCGGTAATCGACGCACATGCGCAGCGCCCCGTCCTTCTTGCGCTGGAATAGTACTGGCGCGCCATACGGTGCCTTGGATGGTTGGATGTAGCCGGCATCCAAAAGTTCATCCAATTGCCTTCTCAACTCGGCTAATTCAGGAGGCGCCATCCTGTAGGGCGCCTGTGCCGGTGGAACCGCGCCTGGCTCCAGTTCTATTTTGTGGTCCACTCCGCGCCGCGGTGGTAGCCGTTTGGGCAACTCGGGTGGCATCACGTCGCGGTACTCCTCGAGCACCCGAAGAACTTCTGTCGGCACCTCGCTAACCTGGTCTTCCTTGACTTCCCGCAAGGTTGCCAAAAAGGTGGTTTCGCCCCTCCTTAGCCCTGCTTTCACTTGCAAAGCGGTTAGCAACATATTACCTCCTCCGACCTCGCTCTTCACCAAGCAAGGTGTCGGGTTATCTTGGATCAACATGACGCCAAGATGGGGCAGAACCATCGCCTTGGTTTGCCGAAGAAACTCCATTCCAAGAATGAGTTCGAAGTCGTCTAGGGGAACCACCATGAGCGGGCACTCTCGCCGCCAATCCCCTATGCGCATCAAAGGGCGTGTCAACCCCTTGATCGGCTGTGCTCCCGAATTGACAGCCTTGATTTTGCTTGTGCATTGCGCAATCTCCAACTTTAATTCCCGCGCCTTCCTGTCGGATACAAAGTTGTTGGTCGCCCCCGTGTCCAACATTGCGCGCACTTTCTTTCCATTGATGATCACTTCGACATACATAAGCCCCTTTTGATTCGGCCCGGCCTCCTCGCTTGAAAGGGCGTTGATAAGCTGTATGGGGTTCACCCGAGGCTCCTCCTCGCTTGGCCCCTCCTCCTTGATGCGTAGTGATGCGGCCATCTCCCTTTTCGGGCACTCCCGGGCGTAGTGAGAGCCGCCGCATATGAAACATCCCGAGCCCTTCTTCTTTTGGGATTGATCAGGTCCCTTGGATTTGGGTGCTCCATGGGATGACTTATTTCGCGCCGTGTTTGCTCCGCTGCGCTTGTCCGAGTGCTTCCCTTCCCCGCTCCTTCGTTTGTCGGATGGGGCCGAGGCCTTGTAGTCTACCAGTGCCTCGGCTATAGAGATAGCCGTCTGTACATCCTTGACTCCGTGGCGTCTTAGTTCGGCTTGCGCCCAAGGTTGTAAGCCCGCCATGAAGTTGAATAGCTTATCGCTCTCGTGCATGTTTATGATGTCAAGTAGAAGAGAACTATAGTCTCGGACATAGTCTCTTACCGTACCCGTTTGTCGCAACTTTCTCAGCGCCTCCTTCGCCGTCCACTCCGAGTTCTGCGGCAGGAAGCGGTCCTTGAGTTCGCTCTCGAATGCGTCAAAACTGTCTATACGCGGCTCCCGGTCCTGGTTTTGCCGCCACCACAGTTTCGCGTCGCCGCCTAGGTACATGCTTGCGATCATCACTTGACTGTCCTCCTCAACAGCCGCGGCCAAGAAATATTGTTTCATGTCCCATAGGAAGTTTTCTAACTCCTTGGCGTTACGGTTGCCTGTGTAAGCCTTGGGCTCCGGTATCTTGCATTGCATGGCCGAGAACCCCAACCTTCGGCTCGATCCTCCAACCGCGCTCTTGCAAATTTTCGCCAATTCTTGATCTATCCTCCCGATAGTGTTTTCTAGGTGCTGCTAAAGAGCCAACTGGTCGGCTCCTACAGCCGACTGGAACTCGTTCATCTCCTTCCTTAGAAGCCTCAGTCTCACCGATAAGGGCTTATCCTCCGATGTTGCCGATGATGCACCCGTAAAGCTTTCCAAACGAGCGAGCCTTGAAAGAATCATATCCATCTGATCTTGCGCCATTGCTTCCGTGCTTTCGTAAGTCAACCTGGCTCTGATACCAATTGTCACACGCCTATTTTTTTCGCTTAGGCTTGTGCGGCGCCGAGTCCTTGACTAGGCCAGCCTCCACCTGTTAGATCGCTTAGAACGCACACAAATCCTCGTGACACACTTAGTTTACGGGAGGCACCCTCCCAACCTTCCTTATATTCCAAATATAAGAACTAGGAACAAAAATCACGCTCAAGGAACACCACAATGGCTTAAGACTCCACTTGATAGTTTGATCAAGCTTCCTTGTCAACCTTGGTGTCTCAAGGCATATTTATAGGCCAAAGGCTCAGCCATAATACATGAAAAGTCACGATTGCCCAAAAAACATAAGTGTCCATTGGGTCATGCTGCACTGCGCGCGCCCCATGTGCACACCGCGTGCGCGCGCGCGGCTCGGTCGGGTGGCTCGCCCACCGCGCCCTCGCCCTGTCGTCTGGCGCCCAGCGCCCAGCGCCCTGCGCCGTCTGGTTCGGCCATGCCGTGTCCAAACCATGTGCCCCTTCGTGGTCGGTCGTGACTCTTTTGCCAAGCGTTGCATCCTTCCGTGTGGCGCCCCTCTGCTCGCGTAGGGTCGCGCCATTCCGCGTGCGCGGGGTCGCGCCTTTCCGCATGGCGTACGCGCAGCGTCGCACCTCTCCGTGCGCATAGGGACGCGCCTTTCCGCATGGCGTTGCGCCGCTCCATGCGCGTCCAGGCTGTCTGGTGGGCCGCTCAATGCCGCGCGCCCACATCCAGCTCTTGCACCGCACACTTCCTTGGATGAAGTGTGCCCGAGGAGCCCTGCCCCTCTTTGTTCGGGCCCTTGGCCCTTGCCTTCATGCTTCACGAGAAAGGGGGTGTGACAGTGGCTGAAGGTTAGAATGGGCTTGAGCTTCGAAATGGGCCACATGGTTGGCCATTCTTAGTCCACTTGCACACCAGATCACTCTTCAAGCTTTGGCCCATTTGTTACATCAGTGGACTGCTAAACTCCGGCCCAATTGTTGCTTCTAACCACTATCTAACTTAACATACATCTAATTCTAATGCCTAAGGATGCATGCAATTATAAAACGTTACAGGAAGGCGAATGTTTGCCAACAAAAACATAAGGCGAATGTTTGCCGAATAAAATTCAATTACAAATTAATTCCGAGGGAGACAAATCCCTTCTTCATGTGCTTCCACCTTTAGCTCCCACGATAGCAAGTGCAAGGGTTTATCCTTGTCATTTGTGCTTGGGTCCCATTCCAAATCCGCGAAGAGGCATTCGACACCTGTAATTCCTGCAAAACAATTGAAGTTGTTAATTAACAGGTTGGATAAAGTTCGTGCCTTGGTTTGTGACTGAGTGACGGCCCTCTGGGGCACATCATTCTCCCCATGTGCTTGAGGATTTGACCTCAAATCCGTTAATGGGGTTACTTCGATGTCATCATCGTCTCCTTTGTATGGCGAGAGATCTTTGGACATTAAAGGTGGAGGAAATTCCGTAGTCGCCGGGTAGCTCTATCTTATGGGCGTTATTATTGATTCTTTCTAAGAACTTGAATGGTCCTTCTGCTCTAGGCATCAACTTGGATTTCCTTTTAGCGGGGAACCTTTCTTTCCTTAGGTGCAACCAAACTAAGTCTCCTTCATTAAAGATAACTTCGCGTCATCCTTTATTAGCGTGTTTGGCGACCTTGTTGTTGCTCTTCTCGATGGCTCTGCGTACAGTCTCATGCAATTCCTTAATTCGTTCCGCCTTGTCTGCTCCTGATGGATTAGCTAAGTCTGTAAAAGGTAATGAGATAAGATCTAACGGTGTGTATGGATTAAACCCATAGGCAACCTCAAAGGGCGATTGCTCAGTAGTGGAATGAAGGGTGCGGTTGTAGGCAAACTCAAAGCCTGGGAGTACTATATCCCAGTTAGACAATTTCTTACCTACAACGGTGCGTAAGAGGGTACCTAGGGTCCTGTTGACGACTTCCGTTTGACCATCAGTTTGGGGATGAAAGAATGTGCTGAAACACAACCTAGTCCCCAACTTTTTCCACAAAGTGGTCCAAAAGGTGCTCAGAAATTTAGTGTCTCTGTCCGACACGATAGAACGCGGTATACAATGCAGGCGAACGATCTCTTTAAAATATAGGTTAGCTATTAAGACAGAGTCATCGGTCGTGGCACAAGGAAGGAAATGTGCCATCTTGGAGAACCGATCCACGACCACCATTATAGAGTCTTTATTCCGGACAGTCCGTGGTAGTCCTAAAACGAAGTCCATACTAAACTCTACCCAAGGGTGTGATGGGACGGGTAAGGGCATGTATAAACCTTGAGGCAGAACTTTACTCTTAGCCTTCTTGCAAATCACGCATGTCTCCACCATGCGATGCACATCTTTCATCATGCGAGGCCAATAGAAATGTTCCTTAAGCGATTCTAGGGTCTTTTTCTCGCCGTAGTGACTTGCTAGGCCTCCGAAATGAGCTTCTTTTACTAGGCATCATCTTAAACTACCTTGGGGAATGCACAACTTTCCCGCTTTAAGTAAATAGCCAACCATGAGGCGATATTCGCCTTCGGCCTTGTCCATACACTTGATGTAATAACGGCCAAAATCAGGGTCGGTTTCATAGGTCTCCTTAATCCATTCAAAGCCAAAGAACCTAACCCTTAATTCGGTGAATAGAATGCGCTTTCTAGAGAGGGCATCGGCCACGACGTTATTCTCTCCTTTCAAATACTTAAGGGTGTAAGGAAACCTTTCTAAGAACTCCACCCACTTGGCATGTCTCTTGTTGAGCTTGTGCTGACTCTTGATATATCTTAGAGCCTGATTATCAGTGTTGATAACAAATTCTCGAGGTAAGAGGTAATGCTGCCAATGTTCTAAAGCACGTATTACTGCGTAGAACTCTTTGTCGTAGGTGGAATAATTTAGTAGGGGTCCTTTCAACTTTTCGCTAAAGTGTTGCGGCCAAGCCCCTGCTCGGTCACTAGAATGCACGATGGATCAGTTAGGCCCTAGGATCTCGGCCAAGCCGAGAAACCCTTGAGAAAAACAATAAAAGGAACAACCAAATGTGTTTGGAATGAAACGAAATTTGGTGTGAGATTAGTGGAGTGAGTGAGGTGTGTGATGGTGGTGATCGTGGTCCAAGTTGATTAGAAATGACAAAGTTATGTAAACAAACCCGCAATTCAGCCGAAGAAACAATGTGATGTTCTCGGCAATCACAACTTTTCCATGGAAAGGTTCTCAACTTGGGGAACCGGTTGTGGCCACTTCCTTCTTGTTTCCTTCCCTTGAAAGGGAGGAGAGAAAAGTGGAACACAAGCTCGAGCAACAACCTTGAGTTGCCAAGCTAGGAAGCTACTCCTAATCGGTTCATGGAACCGAGCACTTACCTTGGAAAGGTGATGGAAAACTCCCTCGGTTTCCTCTAGAAAATATGCCGATGCTCATTAACTTTGCCAACCGAAATACACACACCAATGTTATGCTTATATAGGCCTCGGATGGAGGGGTTTAGGGCTGTGCTTTTGGTCTTCAAAACTTGGTGGATTGAAGCTTGTAACTGGTTCCAAGATGATGCAATGTGCGGCCGAGATGGTGGCAGCCAAGAGGTGATCAATGGCTTGCTGAATACCATGTCATGGATCCATGTTTCTTTCACAAAAGGTAAAGGGGACAAGCATCTCAAATGGCAGCCCAATGGTGTGGCCAAATCGGGTAGGATTGGCCACCACTTGCGGCACTTCCTCCTTGGCGCGCGCGCGGCCGAGAATGGCATGTTTGCATGCCCGAATGATGCTCCAAATGCAAGCCAAACCCGAAACCCTTTCCATCATCTATCCTAACCATTCAACCTAATCCTAAATGCCTAATGCATGCACATAATAATAAGTTAAACAAGAAGGCCAATGTTTGCCCAATAAGTTCAAAATAAAACATTACATAAAAGTTGGCTCGGGAAGACAAATTCCCTTAAGAGCTTCATGAACTTCAATGGCAGCTTCCCATGCAAGGATGTGTTTCGGTTGCTCCATGTCTTGAGTCTCCACTTCCCACTTCAAGCTTTCAAGTTTCGGTTCCATTGAATCATTACCTACAATAGAAACAAACGTGTGAGAATGTAAGTTGATTAAAGTGTGTGCTTGGACTTGAGATCGTGTGACGGGCCTATGGGGCACATCATCCTCCCCAGGTGACTGTGGATTTGACCTCAAATCCAATAAGTTCGGGTCCTGCAACTGATCTTTATCGCCTTTATAGGGTGACAAGTCTTGGACGTTAAAAGTTGTGGATACTCCATATTCACCCGGCAATTCGATTTTGTAGGCGTTATTATTAATCCTCTCAAGCACTTTAAATGGTCCATCCGCACGAGGTAGAAGTTTAGACTTTCTCTTATCAGGAAATCTTTCCTTCTGGAGGTGCAACCATACTAAGTCTCCTGCTCGGAAAATGACTTCTTTGCGACCTTTGTTCACGTGTTTAGCCACACTCTCATTTCTCTTTTCAATGGCCTTTCGCACTGTTTCGTGCAACTTCTTAATTTGTTCGGCCTTATTTGCACCTGATGGGTTGGCTAAGTACTTAGTAGGTAAAGGGACAAGGTCCAACGGTGTAAATGGATTAAACCCATAGGCAACTTCAAAGGGCAATTTCTGAGTAGTGGAATCAAGGGTGCGGTTGTAGGAAAATTCCAAGCCTGGAAGTATGATGTCCCAGTTAGACAATTTCTTGCCTACAACACTGCGTAAGAAAGAGCCTAGAATCCTGTTGACAACTTCCGTTTGCCCATCAGTTTGGGGATGAAAAGAAGTACTGAAGCACAACTTAGTCCCCAACCTTCTCCATAAAGTGGTCCAGAAAGCGCTTAAAAACTTAGTGTCTCTATCTGACACTATTGAGTGTGGGATGCCATGCAAGCGAACAATCTCCTTGAAAAATAGGTCGGCGGTTAAAGTAGAGTCATCTGTTTTGGCACAAGGAATAAAGTGTGCCATTTTGGAAAATCTATCCACGACCACCATGATGGAATCCTTAGCTCGGGCGGTCCGTGGTAGTCCTAAGACAAAGTCCATACTGACTGCAATCCAGGGGTGTGCAGGGATGGGTAAGGGCATGTACAAGCCTTGGGGTAGAATTCTACTTTTGGCTTTCTTGCAGACTATGCACGTCTCTACTAGGCGATGCACATCTTTCATCATGTGAGGCCAAAAGAAATGTTCCTTCAACATATCGAGGGTCTTCTTTTTCCCGAAATGATTGGATAAGCCTCCACAATGAGCTTCTTTTACAAGGCATCGTCGTAAGCTTCCTTGAGGGATGCACAATTTGTCTGTTTTGACCAAATAACCATCCATGAGGCAATAATCTCCTTCAACCTTGTCTAGGCATCGGGCGTAATGAGGTCCAAAGTCAGGGTCAGAGGCGTAGCTATCCTTAATCCATTTGAATCCAAAAAATCTCACTGCTAGCTCAGTGAAAAGGATGCGCTTCCTAGATAGGGCGTCTGCTACTACATTATTGATACACCAAGGAAGCCAATCACAAGCTCACAAGGTATGTCACACACTCTCACTAATCTTTTTACTAATTATTGCTCTCTTTTTGCAGATGAAGGACTAATGGATTGCTTGGAATGGAAGCCAACCCCGCAAGACATTAATAAACCCACCAACATGTTGACATGGAGCATAGGAGAAGAAGCTTCCCAAACATCATTGAGCCTAGGAGTAGCAGAAGAGGGAATTTGTCTTCCCTTTGACAACTCTATGTAATTTATTACCTCCATTGAGTTTAGGCAAACTTTGGGCCTATTTAATTTGTATTTTATTATTTCATTATGCATTAGAGGTGTCTAAGGAGTTATTGGCCTTAAAGGCTAAGCAACCTTAATTGTTGGTCTTTCCAAAAACGGCCATCAATTTGACCTCTGAAGCTTAAGTGGCAAACGCAATAGCCTTGCCAGCCTCATTACCAAACGTGACCTTCATGAAGATTGTAGCCAACACTTGGAGCTTTTAAGAATGGGCTGGATCGTAAAATTTGGATGTCATTTGCTTGGTCAACCAGACCTGTTACCAAACACCATTACGGGCTTACTTAAGCGCGCAAACCCACTTAAGCGTGCGCTACAAATTTGGCCCGATTCATTAAAGAGTTTGGCAACTCATCCAATTCAAACTCACATGTGATGAAACAGCTCACTGTCCCCTACATGGTGCAAGACAAACTTCCCTTACATGAAGGCAAATCCCACGGTTGAAGATAGTAGGCACACACATGGAGCGGCTTGGATCAAACCGGGTCATCCTTTCCATTTTTATGTTGCCACCCTAGCCCTTAGCTACCCTAGCATATTTAAACTTCTTTTTCATAATTCGTACTCAGTTTTTGAATCACAATTGAAGTATTTTTCAGAAGCTCTCGTGCCTTGGAGATCGTCTCAAAGGTAATTGCCTCGGTCGCTTGCTTCCGAGAGGAGCTGCGCCTCCTATTGTCTTCTAAGCCCTGGGTTGCTTAGGGGCTCTTATACTCATATTTTCTACATCTTGTCTAAGACCTTAGACAAGGGAGAAAGTGAGTCAAACCGATCTTGTGCCGTTCTAATCTTCCTTGGAAGGTTACATCACCCGGAGGTGCACCAAGTTGCCTCTCGGACCGGTTACGGATCATCTTTGCATAACTTTTGTGTTTCTCATAATTTTCTCACGAAATTTTCAAGGATTAATTTTAACTCATCATATTGAGTCTCATCATGATTTCATTTCAATTGGACACCATTTATTAATTTTTCACCTTCACTATTTTGGATGTTCTCAGATTTAGCCGAGAACACCACTATCTTATCATATTTCGCGCTAACGGCCTCTTTGCAGGGTCCAATTTGCATCATCTGGTATCAGAGCCATTGGTGGCTTCCCTTGTGAATTTTTTTTTAATTATTATTATTTATTTAGTTTGAATTTTATTTTCATGTCGTATAACTAATCTAAATTGAAAATTTAATCGGATCCTGTTTTGAGCCAAGGAAGGTTGTCTACACCTTAGGCTATTTGTTTGATATCTGATTATATTATTATCTAGCACGAAATTGGTAAATCATTTTTTGATATTTGGCATGATTATGATTTGAATTGCATGCTTAAAATTTGATTTAATCATATTAACTTGTTAGTGCTAATCGAGTTGATTAACAAGAAGCTGAGGAAGATGCAAAATTAAGGCTAGTAGAATCTTGTTTCAATTCCGATTATAGTGTTTAAATTTTGAAATTGAATTTTATATCTTACCATATTTGCATGAAAGATTGACAAGGTAATAAATCATGATTAGTGAATTATAATTGGTAACTAGCATATTTTGAAAATTGAATTTATAGATTGAATTGATGTTATAAAAAAAGAATTATAATCCACTTAATTAGAAATTTTCCTTTTAAGGTATCTTCCTAAAACTTAGGGAATTAAGTAGAACCTTAATTAATCAATTTGAATTCAAATTGTTTCCTAATTCACATAAGTTGGTTTGGACATACAATTTTGAAATCTAATAACTCCTAACCTATTAATTGAACTAAGAAGTTAAGTAGATCCTTAAATAATTTTATTTTAAATAAAGAATTATCTAGTTCAACTGAGAAGAATTTAATAAAAATAAATTCTTAACATACTTAAACAAATTTATTCTAAGATATTTCCATAAACAAAATTAGGCTTTAAGTAGTTCCATAATTATGACAACTAGAAGTGGATTAAATTACAACCATAACCAAGAACAACACGAGATCATGGAAAGTATCCAAACCGAAAACCCTCATGTTGGGGAATCAAGCGTTCAAGGACAGTTAGACAACCTTGCAAAAATGATGAAATTGTTGATGGAAAGAATGGATAAGCAAGAAGAACGTAACCCCCATAAATTAAACTCTCAAGAACCTTTTAGAAGGAATAGGACGGAAGTGGATTTTCAAGAACCATTACAAAGAACTGAACCAAACCCCTCGGAGCCCATGCAAAGGAGAAACGTGGCACGTCCTAGAGAGAGATTCCATAACCAAGATCTACATGAGGATGAAGTGAGAGATTGGGAAGAAGATTTTCTACCACCAAGACCAAGGGACAACGACGATTTTAGACGTGCCAAAATAAGCATACTCCAATTTAATGGATCTAGCAACGGAGATGCGTTCTATGATTGGGTCAACAAAGTTGATAAGATTTTTGAATATTATGGATACTCTGAGCAAACTAAGTTATAACTTGTTGCCATGGAATTAACTGGTTATGCCACGCTATGGTGGGAAGATCATAAAAATCAACGGTGGTATAGACCCAATTACCACTTGGAAGGAAATGAAGAACCTCATGCGACAGAAATTCGTACCAACTCACTACCGTCAAGAGTTGTTTCTACAAATGCAGAATTTATTACAAAAAGGACAAACGATAGAAGAATACCTTGTTGAATTTGAGACTTTAAGAATGAGAGGAGAACTTAAAGAGCTTAAGGAACAAGTGATTGCCAGGTTCATTCGTGGATTGAGCAGAGAGATTGGCAACATTGTAGAATTACACCACCACAAGAACTTAGACTCAGTGGTCGAAATGACATTAAAAGTTGAGAGACAAATCAAAAAAGGTTTAAGACCAACTATCAGTAGATTCCCAACCAAAACTCCAGAAACCATTAAGAAGAACTTCGGGATAGAAGAAAAGAAGTCTTTCACCCAAAGTTGGCCTACTAAAGTAAGTAATACTCCAATTCACACAAAACCTACTATAACTAGTAGTGAAAAGACAAGCAGCATCAAATGTTTCAAATGCCAAGGATACGGGCACATGATGGCTGAATGTCCTAACCGACGTATTATGATAATCAAGGAAGGATCTGGAGAAGTAGATAGTGAAGAAGAGCAGGATGAGGAGACTATTGAAGAGATTGATTCTGAAGGAGAAATCTGTCATGCACAAGAAGGATCACTATTAATGGTTGTAAGACGAGTTCTTATTTCTAAACCTATAGAAGAGCAAAGTCAATGAGAGAACATTTTTCACACTCGTTGTCTAATCAATGATAAGGTCTGCTCTGTAATCATCGATGGAGGGAGCTGCACCAACGTGGCTTCCAAAGATCTTGTAGAGAAATTAGGGTTAAAGACTACTCCACACACAAAACCTTACAAACTACGATGGTTAGACGATCGCGATGATCTAAAGGTCAACAAACAAGCAACTATTGAATTTTCCATAGGAAAGTACAAGGACTCCATCTTATGTGATATTATACCCATGAATGCTAGTCACCAGCTTTTGGGGCGACCTTGGCAGTACGATAGAAAAATCTCACACGACGGTTTTTCCAACTATTACTCTTTTAAATACGGAGGAAAAACAATCAAATTAGCTCCATTAACCCCTGAATAGATATCCAAGGATGAGACGACTCGAAAGAAAGAAAGAGATAAAGCCAATTTACTCATGACAAAAGGCGAAATGAATAACGCTATATTAGAGGGAGGACCTCTCATACTAGTAATGTTCAAAGACCGAGTTATGGAATTGGGAAACATTCCTAACTCCGTCACTAAATTACTAAAAAAATTTCAGGATGTATTTCCCGAGGAACTCCCACTAGGATTACCTCCCTTACGCGGGATCGACCATCAAATCGATTTACACCCAGGAGCCTCATTACCTAATAGACCAGCTTACAGAATGAACCCCGCCGAAACAAAAGAGTTAGAGACACAAGTAAATGAACTGTTGGAGAAGGGGTATATAAGAGAATCAATGAGTCCCTGTGCTGTACCCACCTTACTTGTACCAAAGAAGGACGGATCTATGAGAATGTGCGTGGATAGTAGGGCAATCAACCAAATTACTGTTAAATATAGGTTTCCTATCTCACGATTAGAGGACATGTTAGATGAGCTTAGCGGTGCAACCATATTTTCTAAAGTGGATTTAAAAAGTGGTTACCACCAAATTAGAATGAAGGAAGGCGACGAATGGAAGACAGCCTTCAAGACTAAATACGGTTTATTTGAATGGATGGTGATGCCGTTTGGTTTGACAAACGCCCCAGGCACGTTTATGCGTTTAATGCATCATGTGTTGAAAGACTTTTTGGGCAAGTTTATTGTTGTCTATTTCGAAGACATACTAATTTATAGCTCGGATCTATACAGTCATTTGGATCACCTTAGGATTCTTTTCGAAACCCTAAGAAAAGCAAAGTTATTTGGTAACTTAAAAAAGTGCTCTTTTGCCCAAGATAAAGTGTATTTTCTAGGTTTCATAATCTCAAAGGACGTAATGGAGGCCGATAGTAACAAGATAATAAAAGCAATCAAAGAATGGCCTGTTGCAACTAGCATCACTGAGGTTAGAAGTTTTCATGGTCTAGCCTCCTTCTACCGAAGGTTTATAAAGGATTTTAGTGCTATCACAGCACCAATAACGGATTGCAGTAAGAAAGGTAGAATTTTTTAATGGACTTCAGCATGTCAGCAAGGCTTCGAGTTAATTAAGGAGAGGTTGTGTCAAGCACCTGTACTTGCACTTCCAGACTTCAACAAAGTATTCGAGGTTGAGTGTCATGCCTCTGGAGTAGGTATTGGGGCGGTTTTAATGCAGGAAAGACGACCTATAGCCTATTTCAGTGAAAAACTAAAAGGTCCAGCCTTGAACTACTTAACCTATGACAAAGAGTTCTATGCGGTGATACAAGCGCTCGAACAGTGGCAACATTACCTCCTCGCTAAAGAATTTGTCATACATACGGACCACCAAGCGTTGAAACACATAAGGAGCCAGGGCAAGCTCAATACTAGACACGCTAAATGGGTTGAGTACTTAGAAAGGTTTCCATATACCCTCAAATACCTAAAAGGAGAAACCAACGTGGTTGCAGATGCACTCTTACGTAGACACCTACTGTCGACCGAGTTAGGAACCAAATTTTTTGGTTTTGAAGGGATTAAAGATAATTATCACTCAGACGCGGATTTTGGAGAAATGTACCAAAAGTGTCTTATTAAGGCCGATGGTGAATTCCGCATTCTAGATGGGTACCTCTCAAAGGGAACAAACTATGTGTCCCTAACACTGGAATGAGGAAATGCCTAGTAAGTGAAGCACACAGTGGAGGATTATCCAGTCATTTCGGTGAAGGCAAAACCATAGAATTAGTAAAGGAGCATTTCTTTTGGCCTCATATCATGAGAGATGTACACAGGTTAATAGAGCGTTGTATAGTTTGCAAAAGGGCTAAGAGCAAGATTCTCCCTCAAGGACTGTATTTACCTTTGCCAGTGCCTACACATCCATGGGTTGACGTCAGCCTAGATTTTATTTTAGGATTACCACGCACTGCCAGATCTAAGGATTCAATCATGGTAGTGGTAGACAGATTTTCAAAAATGGCGCATTTCATCCCTTGCACTAAAACTAATGACGCCAAAGATATAGCGGATCTATTCTTCAAGGAGATCGTAAGGCTGCATGAAATTCCACACACATTGGTATTGGATCGAGACACGAAGTTTCTTAGCACTTTTTGGAGAACGATGTGGAAGAAAGTAGGAACTAAACTATTGTTCAGTACCTTCCTTTCATCCACAAACGGATGGACAGACCGAAGTGGTAAATAGAACTCTCGGTGCCCTACTCAGGAGTGTCGTGGGAAAAAAAATAAGTGAATGGGATGTCCAGCTCCCCTATTTGGAATTTGCGTATAATAGAAGCGTCCATTCCTCAACTCAATGGACACCCTTCGAAGTGGTGTATGGTTTTAACCCTACCACACCCTTGGATCTTGTACCACTTCCCATAAAGGACCTAGCTAACCGGGAAGGAGCTGTTAAGGCAGCTCAAGTCAACAAGTTACACGAAAAAGTTCGAAATGCCATCCAGAGAAAGAACGAGGCTACCGCTAGAAGAGCAAACAAAGGACGAAAGGAGATGATTTTTAACAAAGGTGACCTTGTTTGGCTTCACTTAAGAAATGAACGTTTCCCTCAACAGAGGAAATCCAAACTCCTCCCTAGAGTTGATGGCCCGTTCAAAGTAATTGAACGCGTTAACAACAATGCGTATAAATTGGAGCTACCAGGTGATTACGGGGTGTCAGCTACATTCAATGTTCAAGACCATACATTAGAGATGAAGACGAGGAAGAGCATGATGGAGACAAACCTTTAGATTTGAGGGCAAATCCTCTCTCACCCAGAGAGGATGATACACCAAGGAAGCCAATCACACGCTCACAAGGTATGTCACACACTCTCACTAATCTTTTTACTAATTATTGCTCTCTTTTGGCAGATGAATGGCTAATGGATTGCTTGGAATGGAAGCCAACCCCGCAAGACATTAATAAACCCACCAACATGTTGACATGGAGCATAGGAGAAGAAGCTTCCCAAACTTCATTGAGCATAGGAGTAGCAGAAGAGGGAATTCGTCTTCCCTTTAACAACTCTATGTAATTTATTACCTCCATTGAATTTAGGCACACTTTGGGCCTATTTAATTTGTATTTTATTATTTCATTATGCATTAGAGGGTGCTAAGGAGTTGTTGACCTAAAAGGCTAAGAAACCTTAATTGTTGGTCTTTCCAAAAACGGCCATCAATTTGACCTTTGAAGCTTAAGTGGCAAAAGCAATAGCTTTGCCAGCCTCATTACCAAACGTGACCTTCATAAAGATTGTAGCCAACACTTGGAGCTTTTAAGAATGGGCTGGATCGTAAAATTTGGATGTCATTTGCTTGGTCAACCAGACCTGTTACCAAACACCATTACGGGCTTACTTAAGCGCGCAAACCCACTTAAGCGTGCGCTACAAATTTGGCCCGATCTATTAAAGAGTTTGGCAACTCATCCAATTCAAACTCACATGTGATGAAACAGCTCACTGTCCCCTACATGGTACAAGACAAACTTCCCTTACATGAAGGAAAATCCCACGGTTGAAGATAGTAGGCACACACATGGAGCGGCTTGAATCAAACCGGGTCATCCTTTCCATTTTTATGTTGCCACCCTAGCCCTTAGCTACCCTAGCATATTTAAACTTCTTTTTCATAATTTGTACTCAGTTTTTGAATCACAATTGAAGTATTTTTCAGAAGCTCTCGTGCCTTGGAGTTCGTCTCAAAGGTAATTGCCTCGGTCGCTTGCTTCCGAGAGGAGTTGCACCTCCTATTGCCTTCTAAGCCCGAGGTTGCTTAGGGGCTCTTATACTCATATTTTCTACATCTTGTCTAAGACCTTAGACAAGGGAGAAAGTGAGTCAAACCGATCTTGTGCCGTTGTAATCTTCCTTGGAAGGTGCACCAAGTTGCCTCTCGGACCGGTTACGGATCATCTTTGCATAACTTTTGTGTTTCTCATCATTTTCTCACGAAATTTTCAAGGATTAATTTTAACTCATCATATTGAGTCTCATCATGATTTCATTTCAATTGGACACCATTTATTAATTTTTCACCTTCACTATTTTGGATGTTCTCAGATTTAGCCGAGAACACCACTATCTTATCATATTTCGCGCTAACGGCCTCTTTGCAGGTCCAATTTGCATCAATTATTTTCTCCCTTGAGATACTTTAGGGTATATGGAAACCTGTCTAAAAATTCTACCCATTTTACATGCCTTTTGTTCAGCTTATGTTGGCTCTTAATGTACCGTAAGGCTTGATGATCAGTGTTGATAACGAATTCCCTCGATAAGAGATAATGTTGCCAGTGCTCTAATGCTCGTATAACTGCATAAAACTCTTTGTCATAAGTAGAATAATTGAGCACGGCTCCTTTCATTTTTTCACTGAAATATGCGATGGGTCGTTGGTCTTGCATAAGTACTGCTCCTATTCCAACTCCTAACGCATCACTTTTGACTTCGAATACCTTGTTGAAGTAAGGAAGAACAAGTACAGGGGAATGACATAACTTTTCCTTAATTAACTGAAAATTTTTTTGACAAATCGGGGTCCAAGTAAACTCTTTCCCTTTCTTGGTGCAGTCGGTAAGGGGTGCAGCTATTGAGCTAAAGTTTTGGATAAATCTTCTATAAAAGGAGGCTAGCCTGTGGAAACTTCGTACTTTCAATATAGAATTGGGTGTAGGCCAATCCTTAATGGCTTTGATTTTATCCTCGTCAGCTTCCATACCATTTTTGGAGATTGTAAAGCCTAAGAAATAAACCTTGTCCTGGGCAAAGGAGCACTTGCTAAGGTTCCCAAATAATTTGGCTTTCCTAAGAGTATGAAAAAGGGTAGTAAGGTGTTGTGGAAGGTCCATACTATACACTAATATGTCGTCAAAGTAGATAACAATGACCTTACCAAGGTATTTTTGAGTACATGGTGCATGAGCCGCATGAACGTGCTTGGGGCGTTAGAAAGCCCGAAAGGCATGACCATCCATTCAAACAAGCCATACTTGGTTTTAAACGCTGTCTTCCACTCATTTCCTTCTTTCATGCGTATCTGATGATAACCACTCTTAAGGTCCACTTTGGAAAAGATTGAGGCTCCACGGAGCTCATCTAACATGTCCTCGAGCCTAGGGAAGGGAAATCTATATTTGACTGTGATGTGGTTTACGGCTCGGCTATCAACACACATTCTCATGGTGCCGTCTTTCTTAGGAACTAATAATAGTGAGGGAACTGCACAGGGGCTCATGGACTCTCTTATGTAGCCCTTATCCAATAATTCTTGCACCTGATCTTGCAGTTTTTTGGTCTCTTCAGGGTTCATGCGATAGGCTGGTCGATTAGGTAGGGCAGCTCCGGGTTGGAGATCAATTTGGTGTTCTATGCCACGTAAGGGTGGCAATCCTTTAGGTAAATATTCGGGAAACACGTCTTGGAACTGATGTAGTAGGGTTTTAACAGGGTAAGGTATGTCTCCTAACTCCATCACTCTATCCCGGTATAGTATCAAAATCATGGGATCGCCTCTAAGTGCGGATGCTTCTAATTCAGCCTTAGTCATGAAGAAGAGACTGGCTTTATTCTTTTCTTCTCTTTTAATAGCTTCATCCTTAGATATCTGCTCAGGGGTCATAGGTGCTAACTTAAAAGATTTGCCTTCGAATTTAAGAGAATAGTAGTTGGAATGTCCATCGTGGTTCACTTTTCGGTCAAATTGCCAAAGTCGGCCTAAAAGCAAATGACTCGCACTCATAGGCACAACATTGCATAAAACCGAATCCTTGTACTTGCCTAGAGCAAACTCAACTCTTACTTGCTTAGTAACTCTAACATCGTCTCTATCATCTAACCATTTAAGCTTATAGGGGTGCGGGTGAGCATTAGTCTCTAACCCTAACTTAATCACTAAGTCCTTGGAGGCTATGTTCGCACAACTTCCTACGTTCGCACAACTTCCTCCATCAATAATGAGAGAACACAACTTATCCTTGATGAGGCATTTACTATGGAAGATGTCTCACTCTAACAATCCTCTCCTGAACTCTTGGTTATAAGAACTCCTCTTCTCACCATAAGTAAAGGGCCATCGGGTGCATGAATAACTTCTTCTTCCGAATCACTCTCGTCCTCATCCTCTCCTACTTCTTCTACTTCCTCCTCAAACTCATCTTCACTTACGAACTCGCCGGTGTCTTCCTTAATGATCATGACACGACGGTTCGGGTATTGGGCCATAAAATGACCTACGCCGTGACACTTGTAGCACTTGAGGTCGCGTGCTCTCTGTCCAGTGGGGTTGTCTCTCGTAGGCTTGGCCTCTGGTCCTTTAGGGTTTATTGGTTTACTAGTTGATTCTTTGGGAGGCCAATGTCTTTGAAAAAGCTTTTTCCAATCAGCCTTGGTCACTGGTTTGTTAGCCTCAGGTGGCTTAGGGGTGTATTTGGGGAGTTGGTTAATCTTAAATGATTGGGTGGCTTTCCTCTGGCGTTCGACTTTTAGGGCCATCTGAACTACTATATCCATAGATTCTATGGGGTGCAATTCTACGGCGTCAGCAATGTCATAATTCAAGCCATGGATAAACCTAGCTATGGTTGGCTTTTCGGGTTCTTCTAGTTCTCCTCGAATTTTGAGAGTCTCGAACTCTGTAAGATACTCTTCTACAGTTGGACTTCCTTGCTTGAGGTTATGTATTTGCATGATCAATTCTTGTTTGTAATGACTAGGAACAAATCTCTTCGTCATGATAGATTTCATCTTTCTTCAAGTATCAATAGAGTTAAATCCAGTCTGCGCTCTTTGTGTCCTTACATTAGACCACCAGAGTAAGGCATAGCCGGTAAACTTTACAGAAACCAACTGAATCTTGATTTTGTCGGGGTAGTTATAACAATCAAAAATTCTCTCAACCTTCTCTAACCATTCTAAAAATGTTGTCCGGTCGCATGTTCCATTAAAGGAGGGTATTGTATATTAACGTTTCGAAGGTCGTCACGGTCTCTATGTCGGTCTCGTCTAAACTCATCATGATTCCTATGAATTGGTGAGCGAACGTTCTCTTCTTCATCCAAAGTCCACTCATGATAGTCATAATTAGGGTGTCTATCCCTAGAATGCTCAATCTCAGCTTCATCATCTAAGGGCTCTTGGTCTCTAACTCGTCTCCTAAGATTGTCATTTCGTCTCCTAGGTATAATGTCTTGGGAGGAATCTCTACGGTGGGTAGGATGGCGTCCACTCATAACTTGTTCAAATTTGAGGTTCATATCATGAAGTTGTTTACTTAGGGTTCCAACTATTCCACTTAAACCATTTAGTTGACCTTGCATACTTGACTCTCCCTCTTGATGGGTGTGAGTCTCCTTTTGGGGAATATCCTTACCCCGGCTCGGTGGATTGGGTTCTGGGGTTATATTTGGGTTAGGGCCAATTTGGAATCCACTTCTTGTTTTCATGTTTAAGTCTTAGGAAAGGGAACTTCAATCATATTTAAAACTTAAGTCTTAAAGCATAGGATTGGTAACCTAACTAAGGTAATTGATGTAATCTCCTTTTAAGTTTGTTTCTTGCTTTTGTTTTGTTTTATTTTGTTATTTGGTTTTTTTTTTTTTTTTTGTATGAAAAACTAGTAAAGTAAAACAAATATTATAAGCAAAAAGGAAAGGAAATCATGCAATTTAGATTAAATTGTCAAAGATAAACATTGCTAGCTACTCGCGGATGTGTGACAATTCACTAAAAATGAGACACTAGTTTTATCCGCGGTATGCTCCAATAATTTTAACAATAATCGAGCAATAATAAAAGCAACAAATTAGGTTTAACATGCAGCAAAATTTCGTGCCTTGGAGGAACTTTCAGCCATGCACAAAGTGGTCCCAACTATCAACATCAAACTTGCCATTTTTGTGCACACAAAACTGTTTTTTTTGCAAAAGTATGTTTTCTTTTAACCAAAACAGCATCTATTTGAATTTTAAACCACAACAACCGAAAAAAGACACATGCTTCAGCTACATAACATGTTAACTTAAGTCTAAAGAGTTATAGGCTCGGTCTTGTGCAAAAAAAACAGGTCACAACAACAAGATATAACATACTATTCTCGGCAATGTCAAAAATAGAAAGTTCATGCTATTGTGTCTCGGATTTTAGGCCAACTTTAACCGAATCATATGTAACATTAGACAAGCCTAACATTCATTCTTAGCAGAGGATATAAGCAGCAATATGCATAAAAATGTTCATTTAAATCAAGCTGTAAGTTTCGGTTATTAGTGCACACAAACCGGTTATCAAAAGAAAGACTAAACTTTGAACTATGCGGTTTTCTAACAAAGTGCATTAAACATTTTAAACCGATGCAACCATCAAGCTAATCATATGATTTTAAAGCTAAACATGCATGCTTAAGTACTTAACAAGACATGTGAGGTGCTGGAAATGTTAAAACACAGGAAGAAAAAGTGTTGCTCCCGAAATAGAAAAGAAAACAACAAGTACTAAAGTAGTTAGCATTTGTTTAACCAAAAGGGAAAGGAAATTGCAGCCACGAAAATGGAGTCTAAGGGCTGACATTTCTTCATACTTAGATGTCTAACAACTCAAGAAACATGTTGGAGATGATTTTAGCTCAAAAGAAATCAGAAATAAAACAAAGAAACCGCAAGCAAATCAATAACCCGAATAGGTGAGCAATGAAACCCGGTTTTAGGCTTTAAGGTGCAGCCATCCAAATGAGTTTGGAAAACCAAACTAACTTGATTTCTAGCACTCTACAGGGCCCTCCTATGCTCTGATACCAAATGTTGCGGCCAAGCCACTGCTCGGTCACTAGAATGCACGATGGATCGGTTAGGCCCTCGGATCTCGGCCAAGCCGAGAAACCCTTGAGAAAAACAATAAAAGGAACAACCAAATGTGCTTGGAATGAAACGAAATTTGGTGTGAGATTAGTGGAGTGAGTGAGGTGTGTGATGGTGGTGGTCGTGGTCCAAGTTGATTAGAAATGACAAAGTTATGTAAACAAACCCGTAAGTTGGCCGAAGAAACAATGTGATGTTCTCGGCAATCACAACCTTTCCATGGAAAGGTTCTCAACTTGGGGAACCGATTTTTGCCACTTCCTTCTTGTTTCCTTCCCTTGAAAGGGAGGAGAGAAAAGTGGAACACAAGCTCGAGCAACAACCTTGAGTTGCCAAGCTAGGAGGCTACTCCTAATCGGTTCATAGAACCGAGCACTTACCTTGGAAAGGTGATGGAAAACTCCCTCGGTTTCCTCTAGAAAATATGCCGATGCTCATTAACTTTGCCAACCGAAATACACACACCAATGTTATGCTTATATAGGCCTAGGATGGAGGGGTTTAGGGCTGTGCTTTTGGTCTTCAAAACTTGGTGGATTGAAGCTTGTAACCGGCTCCAAAATGATGCAATGTGCGGCCGAGATGGTGGCAGCCAAGAGGTGATCAATGGCTTGCTGAATGTCATGTCATGGATCCATGTTTCTTCCACAAAAGGTAAAGGGGACAAGCATCTCAAATGGCAGCCCAATGGTGTGGCCAAATCGGGTAAGATTGGCCACCACTTGCGGCACTTCCTCCTTGGCGCGCGCGGGGCCGAGAATGACATGTTTGCATGCCCGAATGATGCTCCAAATGCAAGCCAAACCCCAAACCCTTTTCATCATCTATCCTAACCATTCAACCTAATCCTAAATACCTAATGCATGCACATAATAATAAGTTAAACAGGAAGTCCAATGTTTGCCCAATAAGTTCAAAATAAAACATTACATAAAAGTTGGCTCGGGAAGACAAATTCCCTTAAGAGCTTCATGAACTTCAATGGCAGCTTCCCATGCAAGGATGTGTCTCGGTTGCTCCATGTCTTGAGTCTCCACTTCCCACTTCAAGCTTTTAAGTTCCGGTTCCATTGAATCATTACCTGCAACAGAAACAAACGTGTGAGAATATAAGTTGATTAAAGTGTGTGCTTGGACTTGAGATCGTGTGACAGGCCTATGGGGCACATCATAAAGTATGCCACGGGTTTGCCATCTTGCATAAACACTGCTCCTATGCCGACTCCAGATGCATCGATTTTGACCTCAAAGGCCTTGTTGAAATCCGGGAGAGCAAGTACGGGGGAATGACATAATCTGTCTTTAATAAGATCAAAGCTCTTTTGGCACGCTGGGGTCCAAGAGAACTCTTTCCCTTTCTTAGTGCAATCGGTAAGCGGAGCAACTATCGAACTGAAGTCCTTAATGAATCTTCTATAAAACGAGGCGAGCCCGTGAAAGCTGCGTATTTCTGTGATGGAATTCGGTATAGGCCAATCCTTGATGGCGATGTCTTTCCCACGTCCGCTTCCATCTCGTCTTTTGAGATGACAAATCCTAGAAAGTACACCTTGTCCTGTTCGAAAGAGCACTTCCCTAAATTACGAAATAGTTTAGCCTTTCTAAGGATCTGGAAGAGGGAGTTAAGGTGAGAGAGGTGTTGAGTGAGATCCACGCTATACACTAAGATGTCATCGAAGTATACCACGATAAACTTTCCTAAGTACTCAAGCACATGGTGCATGAGTCTCATGAACGTACTTGGGGCATTAGATAAACCAAAAGGCATCACCATCCATTCAAATAATCCATATTTTGTCTTAATGGCTGTCTTCCACTCGTCGCCTTCTCTCATCCGGATCTGATGGTAGCCGCTTTTAAGATCTATTTTAGAGAAAATGGAGGCTCCACTGAGCTCATCCAACATGTCCTCGAGCCTGGGGATGGGAAATCTATACTTGACAGTAATTTGGTTAATGGCTCGGCTATCGACACACATCCTCATGGTGCCGTCTTTCTTAGGAACTAATAAGGAGGGTACTGCATAGGAGCTCATGGACTCTCTAATGTAACCTTTATTCAAAAGTTCTTGTACTTGGTCCTGCAGCTTCTTGGTTTCTTCGGGGTTCATTCGGTATGCTGGTCTATTAGGCAGTACGGCTCCGGGTAGGAGATCAATTTCGTGTTCAATGCCACGCAAGGGTGGTAGACCTTGGGGCTAGTCTTCTGGAAACACATCTTGGAACTGGTTAAGTAAAGTTTTAACGGCTTGAGGAATAACTCCTAGTTCCATAATTCTATCTCGAAAAAGTACCAAAATCAGGGGATCTCCTCTACGCACAGACGTCTCTATCTCTTTCTTAGTCATGAATAAACTAGCCTTATCTTTGGTTTCCTTTCTTGCAGCGTCATCTCTATATATTTGTTCGGGGGTCATGGGAGCAAACTTAAAAGGTCTTTCCTTCAAACTTAAGGGAATAGTTGTTAGTGTAGCCATTGTGGTTTACCCGTCGGTCAAACTGCCAGGGTCGGCCTAGGAGTAAATGACTTGCACTCATAGGCACAACATCGCAGAGGACCGTGTCCTTATACTTCCCGAGGGCAAATTCAACTTTCACTTGCTTGGTAACCTTGACATCATCCCTATCATCTAGCCAACGGAACTTGTAGGGGTGGGGATGAGTGTTGGTCTCTAGGCCTAACTTGGTTACTAACTCTGTGGAGGCTATGTTAGCACAACTGCCTCCGTCTATAATCAGGGAACATAACTTCTCCTTGATGAAACATCTGCTCTGGAAGATGTTCTCGCGCTGACAGTCTTCTCCAGAATTCTTAGTGACGAGAACACGTCTTCTTACCATAAGCATGGGTCCTTCAGGGGCGTGGAAAACTTCCTCTTGGGAGTCACTATCCTCTTCATCTTCTTTTATACCTTTTCGCTCGTAAACTCTCCAGTGTCCGGTTTTAAATTTTTGTCCAGTAATAACATATCAAAGGTAGTGTTCAAGCTTAAATAGATTCTTATATGTTAGGCACAAAAATAACAAAACCAGTTTCTGCTTTGTTTCTAAAACCAACGAACCAGAGAAGAATGGAAATTCTTTTACAGCAAACTAAATGCGTAACAAAGATCAATCCACTCGTTTGTTGAACATTCAGGGGAAGCTATCGATGGCTCTGATACCGCATGACACGATTCCACCTCGAATGAGTCGTGTTTCACCCACAAACGAAACGGAAAAACAAGAAATGAGCAGAAAACCAAATGCTGTCCGATGAGCAACCCTTTTAGGCTCTCGGCATAACGATCTTCCGAAGGAAGATGGCAGCAAACGAAACTGGTTTCTGGCCACTCTATCCGTGTATCCTTCTTTGGAAAATAGAGGGAAGACGAGTGGAATGACGGCTATTCAAGCAACCTCGGGGTTGAAAGCTCAAGGAGATGCACTCCTTCTCGGTTCTTGACCGAACCGAGCCTTACCATTCACCAAGCTCTAATCTATTTCGGCTGAACACAAAAGGGGCTATTCTCATATATTCGACAACCTTTACACACACCAATTGCCATGTATTTATATACCTAGGTTGGCTGAAGGTTAGAATGGGCTTAGCCTTTGAAATGGGCAACATGGTTGGCCATTCTTGGTCCACTTGCACACAAGACCACTCTTCAAGCTTTGGCCCATTTGTGGCATCAATGGGCTGCTAAACTCCGGCCCAATTGTTGCTTCTAACCACCACCTAACTTAACATACATCTAATCCTAATGCCTAAGGATGCATGCAACTAGAAAATATTACAGGAAGGCAAATGTTTGCCAATAAAAATATAAGTGCCAATGTTTGCTGAAAAGTTCAATTACAAATTAATTCCGAGTGAGACAAATCCTTTCTTCATGTGCTTCCAACTTTAGCTCCCACGATAATAAGTGCAAGGGTTGATCTTTGTCCTTTGTGCTCGTTCCAAATCCGCGAAGAGGCATTCGACACCCGTAATTCCTGCAAAAGAAATGAAATTGTCAGTGAACAGGTTGGATAAAGCTTGTGCCTTGGTTTGTGATCGAGTGATGGCTCTCTAGGGCACATCAATAACTTCTTCTGCCAAGTTACTTTCATTCTCATCCTCTCCTACTTCTTCCACTTCCTCTTTAAACTAGTTTTCACTTACGAACTCACCGATGTCTTCCTTAATGATCATGACACGATGGTTCTTGAAAGGAGGCCGACACACGCCCTTCGTGCCTCTCGGGTTCGGCGCCGTGCGTCCGAGGCCAGGCGCCGCGCGCCCGAGGCCAGGTACCGCATGCCCCTAACTCGGTGCTGTCGGCCCAAATGTACCCCGCGCGCATAGCAGTGACGGCGCCGTGCGCCCTGTGCGCGCGCCCTTGACATGGCGCCGCACGCTCGCGCCCGTATACCCCTGCCTTGGTGCTGCGCGCACGCCCTCTCGGCGCCGCGCGCATCACGCCCACGGCTTCAACACCGCGTGCCCGGTGCGCCCTACCTCCGCACTGCACTTCCGCGCGCGCACAATCACTCTCGGCACCACACGACCCGCGCACGGTTGTACTATTGCGTGCCCGCGCGCTGTAGCCGTACCGCGCTCCAGCATGCGACCTCAACTTGGGTAGCACGCTCCGCGTGCCGAACTGACTCACCGGTGTGCCCCGCGTGCTCAGTTTGACTTTCCGATAACCCGCCTTTCTCCCGAAAATTCGGCAGAGTAACCCCTGTTCCTACTGACCCCAACCTGCAAACAATACACCATAGAAACTTGCGAAGTACACCAACTAAATTCATCCCAAAATCACCAAAGGAAAACAGAGTGGAAGGAAATAAATCTGACAACTATCGATGAAGAAAATCCACAGTATAGAGCAACACAATGCTAATACATATAATATGTATACGCATCCTCAAAACTATCTAAACAACCAAGAAAAAACCCACATATATTACACTATACAACATGTAAAATGGAACCGTCCCCAAAATACATCAGGAGAAACCCAGACACCTCACCAAAACTCACCACCTCCACGGGTCAGGTCGTCCTAATAGTCGGTCGTTCGATGCCTCGGTCGTACGCCGCTAACTGCCCTACTGCTCAAGACTAGGTTCTCGAATCTCAGCAGCAGAAACCTCAGCACCTACACCATAGAACACACAACATAAGCCTAATGCTTAGCAAGTAGTGCGATATGAAAGTAAAACCAATAATGCAATTCTATCAAATGCAGTCTCTACACTCACACTAATGTTGTCACAATCTGTGAGGCATAGTGTAGCCATGCTATGTTAAGGGTGAACCTCGTGCAACGCTCCACCCTAACACGTCGCCACTGTCCTGGACTCCCAAGCAACGAGGCCCACAAGGCACACACACGTGCCACCTCGCAGCAACCACACCACAGTGAGAGTGAACCTCCCGCCACGGTACACTGATGCGTCGTCATCGTCCCAGCCTCCCCAGCAACGAGGCCACAGTTACCACACATACATTTCTCGACAGCCCAGCCGGCCCACTCCCCGAGCAGAATCCGCAACTGGTGATGCACCCGCCCACTCCCTGAGCGAGATCTGTGGTGCCGCAGTCCATCATCCTCACCGTTAACACATGCACGCTGCGTGACGACCAAGCCAGCCCACTCCTCGAGTGGAATTCGCGGTTGGTTACCCACCAGTCCACTCCCCGAGCAAGATCCGCGGTACCACCGTTATGCGTCTCATCACCAATTACTCAAAACATGTTCAAAACCGTTTTCATTCCCTTTTCAAAACATGATGCATGTCAAACAATACGCATGCACATCACCATTAAACAACACCACCCTAATGTTCTTCGATATAGGCCCACCTGGGCAAAACACATTTATGCACTACTTACCTGGCGTCCTAAGCTCTTCCGGTGCACGACTTCACCAAAAATCTAGTTCAACCTAGACATAAACAACCACTCATCAACATTCGCATCAAAATTCACCAAACATGCTAAAAATCACATCTCCCAACTAAACCCATGAAATCCCAACTAAAACGGGTTGCTTAATGGGTATTATTAAGCACAATCTAACAACAATTTGAAGCTTTCCACTCAGAAAACCCAAAAGGCAGCTCAAAACCTCACAGTTTTCTTCCCAAAATCAGAGCATCACAGCCCACCGATGATCACTCCTTCCCCCACTGCTAATCCTTCTAGATTTCAGCACAACTAACCGAGGCTGGAACACAGACAACACCACACCCCCTGCCACAAAAACAGAGAAGGAACAGGGGATATCATCACCCGTTCTCGGTCGGGCTTGGCGCGAAAATGCTGAGCCACAAGCTAGCTCAAGCACACGCCTACTAGCTCCTAAAACGCTCCAAAAATTGAGCTAAAGCTATCAGGAATTCGGAAAAAACGAAATCCCACCTCGATCGGCAGAACCGAAACAAAGGAGGCTTACCTTTAATTTTTCAGCGCGGGAAGGTCAAACCAGCTTCTCCGTTCAGCTCGTCAGAGTTCTCTGCACACCAGCGTCTCTGTCTCGTCGATCGTCGCGAATCGATCTCGGTTTCTCTCGCTCGTCGTTCAACCGAAGGGAGCTCGGGCTCTCTTCGGTTACACGAGGTGAAGTGGGTTCCACTCGAAGCCATTCCACATGATAAATAAAAAATATATATATAAATTTGAATTAAATACAAATTACCAAAATGCCCTCACATGTTTTAATCGTCCGTATCTCCGTTAAATTATCGTCCTCTAGACTTTAAAATTCACAAATTCTTCTACGAATTAAATTCCAAGTTTCATAAAATAAAATTCCCAACAAAATCTCCTGAAAATTCTAACGAAAAAAATAATTTAAATTCTGAAAAATTTCCGAGTTATTACATAGTAGCCTAATCTCAGGTCGATCTTTGAAAAGACTCGTGCACCCTGAAGTTGATCAAATAGATCGTCTGTTCATGGTACAGGGTAGTTGTTCTTGATCGTCAGCTTATTCAACTCTCTGTAGTCGATGCACATCCGTAAAGGTCCATCTTTCTTTTTGATAAAAAGAATCGGCACGCCCTGCAGTAAAAAACTAGGGCGTATGAATCATTTTTCAACTAACTCCTCCAATTGCTTATTTAACTCTTGAAGTTCTGTTGGTGCTAATCTAAAAGGGTTATTCGACACGGGCTCGGCTCCTGTATATATACATCTAAAGCAAACTCTACTTCTCGATCCGGAGGCAAACCAGGTAAATTATCTAGAAAAACTTTCGGGAAAGTCTTGAACAATCAAAACATTTTACGGCTTTAATTCCCTGGGAATTTTCATATCTATTGTAATGCCCTGAAAACCTACTTGTTTCTGGTTCGTTCACTACTCTGTCACCACCTCTGTAGCGCCCCCGAGTCTTCCCCGGACCTAGGTCGCCAACCTTACACTTACTCATTTCCTTGATAAATTTCTTACAAAATTTTAGAACTTTGGTTCAACGACTTAAAACGACATCCTTGAAAAGATTTTAAAACGTCGCAGCGGAAGACTCGATTAAAATCAGTTTAAATAAAACTTCACTTTTTAAAACATAAAACAAAGAAACTGGTCAACACCTGTAAATGCCGGTCGACACCTTAATTCTCTTTGCCCGTCCCTAACGATCCTCGCGGTGGACACTTCAACGCACATAACAAGAAGCGGTCGACACCTGCTTTCAGCGGTCGACACTTCAATTCTCTCTGCCCGAACAGGTCAAACCCCGCGGTCGACACTCTCACTGATTGTACACTAACCGGTCGACACCTACAGACATCAATCGACACTTTACTCCTCTTTGCCCGCACAGGTCGAACCCGTGGTCGACACTCACATCCCATTTTACACTGACCGGTCAACACTTAGAGGCTTCGGTCGACACCTTGCACTAGCAGCCTAAAAATAACATTAGTTCAAAAGAAAACAAGCGATGAAAACTCCTGCAATTTAAAACCACAACGTAAAAACCTGGACTCTTCAGTCAAAATCTCCCAAATAGTTTCAAAATATAACTATACATCAATCGCGACTATTAACGTGCAAACTCGACTATGCCTTAAAATCTATACACTTGGCATGGACTCCTCAATATACAACCCTCGAAACCTACCATCTAGCCTCGCTCCAGGGTCGGGTCGGGTCGCCGAGACGAACTCCACCTGCTGGCACATGGTAGCACGCCTTCGACCGCCTACTCGTCTTTCTTGGACTGTAGCAATTCACCAGTAGGAATCTCTTCACCTACATCACAGAACACACAACATAAGTCTAACACTCAGTAAGTAGTACGATATGAAAGTAAAAACCGATAATGCAATCCTATCACATGCAGTGTCTATGCTCACGCTCATGTTGTCACGATCTGTGGCACATAGTACAGCCGTGCCAGGGTGAGGGTGAACCTCGCGCCACACTACACTCTAACACGTTGGCACAGTCCCGGACTCCCAAGTCACGAGGCCCACAAGTCACACACACGTGAGGGTTAACCTCGCGTCGCGCTGCACCCTGATGCGTCGCCATCGTTCCAAGCTCCCAAGCAACGAGGCCACAGTTGCCATGCACACACACCTTTCTCGAAAGCCTAGTCGGCCCACTCCCCGATCAGAATCCGCAAGTGGTGATGCACTGGCCCACTCCCCGAGCAGGATCCCCGACACCACTGTCTATCATCCTCACCGTCAACATATATGTGCCACGTGACGGCCAAACCGTCCCACTCCCCAAGTGAAATCTGCAGTTGGTTAAGCACCGACCCACTCCCCGAGTAGGATCCGCGGTACTACTGCCACGCGCCTCACAACCATCTACTCAATGCATGCTCAAAACAATTTTCGTTTCTTTTTTCAAAACATGATGAATGTCAAACAATGCCCACGCATATCACAGTCAAACAACACAATCCTATAGTTTCTCAGTGTAGGCGTCCTAGGCGAAACACATGCATACACTACTTACCTGGTGTCCTAACTTTCCGTATTGCTTGTTGCTCCCAAAAACCTGCTTAACCTACAACAGAAATCGTTTTCCGTCAAAACTCATCCAAATACTCAACTCACGCACTAAAACCACCATACCAGCACAACACTCCACGAACTCGCCAAAATCGCTCACCAACCTAACTCGGCTCAAAATCAGCTTAAACTTCCAATGTGCATAACTTTTGCGTCGGTTGTCGGAATCACTTGATTTCAATGGCTAAAGGCTCCACTCATAACCAAGTTTAACACACCAAAAGAGAATCTAAAACGATTACCTACAACTAGGGTGGAAATCCAAAAACAGAGAAGGCCTTAGGTCTAAAATCCTACCTCCTCGCCCTTTCAGCAAAACTCAGCACATTCCTCACCAATCTATGACATTTATCGTCAACAATCTACAACAATCGATGATAACTCCAATGAACACTCCAACTTTAAAACCCTAATTCTCTATCCATCAAATTTCTTATCAAACTCTTCATCTAACCAAAACTAAACCATAAACCACTAAAAATCTACCTTACCGTTGAAATAGAGTAGAAAACTGAGTTCGGTGTCGGTTGAATGTCGTTGGAAGGAGAAATCGTCGCGGGAGAGCTTCTCTTCCTTTCTCTAGAGCTTCACTTCCTTTCTCTTTCTCTCAGTGAACGAACGAAGAAGGGGAAGATTTCTTCTTCCCTTTTCAATCATTTAAAATAATTATATTAATTAATATAATTAATTCAAATTACCTTTTTGACCTCATGCTTTAACTGTTCAGTTAAATTATCATTCGGGTCACGTTTGGCCAGAATTCTACAAACTTTTCTTGCCCATTAGCCTCAAAATAATGTCCCACCAAACCTTACAAATTTCTATTCTCCATTTTGACCCGAACACCGCTGCTTATCGCCCCCACAACCCAAAAATCGATACAACGAAAATACGAGGTGTTACATTCTCCCCTCCTCAAAAGAAATTTTGTCCCCACAATTTACATAGCGATTAATTCTTGACCTTGACACCACAAAATCAATTATCTCATATCAAGCCTCTCTTGGCTTATAATTCACTCAAACCCTAACCTCCTTACCCCAATAATCCCTCATGCTTCATATTTGAACAATTCTAAACTATTCTTTCTAACCTTAAATTGTTTCTGAACACTCTTTCCGCTTCCTCGCAATAATCCATCCAACCATATTTTTGCTTGCAAACTCGTTGCAGACTAAGTTACACTCTTGCTTCAAATACTTTCAAATTCTTAAGTCCTCAGGTCTAATCCAATAGTTATTCTATCCAATTAACTATGATCCCAACTTCTAAAATCACCTAACTGAATTTTCTTCTCTATATTCCCTCAACGATAGTCATCCAAATTCTCAATCTCCAAACTCATACTTAACATCATTGATAAAATATTACTTTAAATCTCCTCGCGTAATACCTATTTCGGCTAAGTACCTTAATTAAAAATAATTCTAAGCCTTTGATTTGTTTACCGGTACCCTAAACCCCTTACAAAAACTTTTTTGGTAATTCGTCATCTTATCAGCGTAACTCCTCAAAGTATTCCCCAATTAGAGCCTCAAACAATCATCATTCCATTCGTACACCTTTAACCAAGAGTACCATAAATTATGCACTTGAATTCCTAACTTATTCTTTGAATTCTCGACCAAGTTTCAACTAGTTCAAATCTCCCAACCTAGTCATATATATCTTTACTCTTCCTATTACCGCTCCTCTTTGTTGTTCCATAATAAGGGTTACCCTATGTGCCACCTTGAATATAGTCTCGCGCCTATGCTTGTATCATCTGATCCAAGCATAGGCGCTCCTCCGACAGTAACAACACACTATAAAACTACGCAGAAGAGCTGGGCACTAGATTTCCCTTGACCACAAAGGCGGTAAACACGAATGAATGTGTGGCACCCATATCAACAAGAGCGTAAGCCGGCATGCCTGAAATAAAAATATTACATGAGATCCCCGATGGCAGGGCAGCATCATCTGGCTCAATGAGGGTAAAGACCCTCGGTGCTACCCTCGCTAGAGCCTTGTTCAAATTCGGGCAACTCCTAGCAAAATGCCCCACCTCATTGCAATTAAAGCACCAATTCTATATCAGCTTTTGACAATCTCTAGTCATGTGGCCCGCCTCATTACAGTTGTAGCATCGCCCCACGCCTATCCTGCACTCACCGGGGTGATTCTTCTGGCACTTAGGGCATACAGGGAACTACCCTTACCCCTGAGGCCGCTTATTGCTCCCCTAGCTGCCCGAGCTATCGCTGGCCCTCTTCAGGCCCTTCTGCTTAGATGATTCTTCCCCACTCTGTTGGGGCAATAACTCCCTGAAAAATTGCCTAGGCTACTCCTTAAACGGCTCTCTATAGTTGGGAAGCTTCATTCCAGCTTCCTCAATGTCCAAGGCCTTGGCCACTACATCTTCATAGGGCATCCCCCGCGTTACAGATATTTGCATGCCCATATGGTTTCAGACCTTGCACAAACTGGTGTACCTTATTCTTATTCAAGCTCACAAGGTGACTAGCAAACCGAGATAGCGCTTCAAACTGTCTCACGTGTTCGGGCAGGTACCCGTCTATCTCAACTAGGCAAACTCCACAATCCTCTGGGTCTTGACTGAGTGGCTGAAATACTTACCAAAGAATACTGCCTTAAACTCCTACCAAGTCATAGCCTTCACATCAGTGGTCGCCTTCACTGCCTCACAAAAATCGGGTATCTTTGGCAAAGTGGAATGCCGCACTGGATACCGTGTCCTAATCGTTGACTTTGGCGTAATCCATCATGTCTTCCATACTTTGAATCCACTCCTCAGTACTGAGTGGGTCTGAAGATGATCCGTCGAACACTGGGGGTCTGAGCCTGTGCAACCTATCGCCCCCACGATCCTTCGAAGTCTGAGCACTAGACAGGCTTTGGTCCTCTCTATTCATAAACCACTCCAGCTGCTGAGACTGGTGGTTGACCAACTCGGTAAGTTGCCGAACGGCGTCATCCATATCGCCTACAGCTCTACGTGTCTCTCTAACTAAAACACTAATCCTGTACACCACAACATCTAGTGAGTCTAAACGAAACTGTGAGGACTCTAAGAAATACTTATAGTTGGTGGAGAACTCCCATGCAGCGAAGATTCATTGAAGGACGTCGACCCCATGGCTCTGACACTCGTAACATACCCTCTTCCCTCCTACTAACTATCCCCTCTACCTTTTCCCCCAAGCGGTGTGGGAATTGTGACAGACCCTCTTACCTTCACAATCTCACCCTTCCTCCGAGGGGCCCGACGTCCTCGTAGGCCACACTTCCGGTTGGGTAAAAGCTTTGATACCCTATTTGTAATGCCCCGAAAACCTACCCATTTCAAGTTCATTCACTGCTCTGTTACCACCTCTGTAGCGCCCCCGAGTCATCCCCAAACCCAGATCGTCAACCATACACTTACTCATTTCCTCGATAAATTTCTTACAAAATTTTAAAACTTTGGTTTCACGACTTAAAACGACATCCTTGAAAAGATTTTAAAACGTCGCAGAAACCGGTCGACACTTGTAAACGCAGGTCGACACCTTAATTCTCTCTGGCCACCTCAGTCGATCTTCGCTGTCGACACCTGCCTTCAGCGGTGACACTTCAATTCTCTATGCCTGCACAGGTCGAACTCCGCAGTCAACACTCTTACTGATTATACACCAACAGGTCGACACCTACAGACTCCGGTCGACACTTTACTCCTCTCTGCCCTCTAAAGTCTAACCCCGCGGTTGACACTCACATCACATTTTACACTGACTTGTCGACACTCAGAGGCTTCGCTGGACACCTTGAACCAGCAGCCTAAAAATAACATCAGTTCAAAAGAAAATAAACGATGAAAACTCCCGCAATTTAAAAGCACAAAGGAAAAACCCAGATTCTTCAATCCAAATCTCCCAAATAGTTTCAAAATAGGACTATACATCAATCCCAACTATTAACGTGCAAACCCGTCTATGCCTCAAAATCTATACACTTGACACGGACTCCTCAATATACAATCCTCGAAACCTACCATCTACCTCGATCCACAGGTCGGGCCGCCGTGACGAACTGCATCTATCGGTAAATGGTAGCACGCCTCCAACCGCCTACTCGTCTTGCTTGGACTCTCGCAACTCAACAGTAGGAATCTTAGCACCTACACCACGGAACACACAACATAAGCTTAACACTCAGTAAGTAGTGCGATATGAAAATAAAAACCGATAACGCAATCCTACCACATGCAGTCTCTACGCTCACGCCTATGTTGTCACAATCTATTACGCGTAGTGCAGCCGTGCCAGGGTGACGGCAAACCTTGCGCCACGCTGCACCCTAACAAGTCGCCACCGTACCGGACTCCCCAACAACGAGGCCCTTAAGCCACACAGACGAGTTACCTCTCAGTAATTGCACCTCGGTGACGGTGAAACTCGCGCCACGCTACACCTTGATGCGTCGCCATCGTCCCAGTCTCCCCAACAACGTGGCCATAGTTTCCACGCGCACCCACCTTTCTTGATAGCCCAGTCGGCCCACTCCCCGAGCGGAATCCACAATTGGTGATGCACCGGCCCCTCCTCGAGTAGGATTTGCGGCGCCACTGTCCATCGTCCTCACCGTCAACACATATGTGCCACATGACGGCCCAACCGGTCAACTCCCCTAGCGAAATCCGTGGTTGGTTAAGCACCGGCCCACGCCCCGAGCAGGATCCGCAGTACTACTGCCACGCGCCTCACCACCATCTACTCAAAGCATGCTCAAAACCATTTTCGTTCTCTTTTTCAAAACATGATGCATGTCAAACAATATGCATGCACATCACAGTCAAACAACATAATCTTAACGTTCCCTGGTGTTGGCCCATGTAGGCCCATGTAGCTACCTTACTTACCTGGCGTTCTACCTTTCCGTGGTGCTCATTACACCTAAAAACTTGCTCAACCTACAACAGAAACCATTCTCTGTCAAAACTCATCCCAATACTCTACACGCACTAAAACCACCATACTAGCACAACACTCCACGAACTCGCCAAAATCGCTCACTAACCCAACTTGGCTCAAAATCAACTTAAACTTCCAATATACATAACTTTTGTGACGGTTGTCAGAATCACTTGATTCAACTGGCTAAACGCTCTACTCATAACGTAGTTTAACACACCAAAAGAGAATCTAAAATGATTACCTGCTGCTAGGGCGGAAATCTGAAAACAGAGAATAGGTCTTAGGGTCTAAAATCCCACCTCCTCGACCTTTTGGTAAAACTCAACACATTCCTCACCAATCTATCACATTTATCGTCAACAATCTACAACAATCGATAATAACTCTAATGAAAACTCCAACCCTAAAACCCTAATTCTCTATCTATCAAATTTCTCATGAAACTCTTCCGCTAATCAAAACTAAACCATAAACCACTAAAAATCTACCTTACCGTGGAAATAGAGTAGAAAACAGAGTTAGGTGTTGGTTGAACATCATCGGAAGAAGAAATCGTAGCGGGAGGGCTTCTCTTCCTTTCTCTTTCTCTCAGTGAATGAACAATGAAGGGGAAGATTTCTTCTTCCACTTTCATTCATTTAAAATAATTATATTAATTAATATAATTAATTCAAATTACCTTTTTAACATCATGCTTTAACCGTTCAGTTAAACTATCATTCGGGTTGCGTTCGACCAGAATTCTACAAACTTTTCTTGCCCATTAGCCTCGAAATAATCCTCCACCTAACCTTACAAATTTTTCGTTCTCCATTCTGACCCGAACCTCGCGGTTTATCTCCCCGACAACCAGAAAATCGATACAACCAAAATACAGGGTGCTACATCTATAAAACTGGATAGAAAACCAAAAGACTCACCCATAAAAACTTGACGAGCATCGGTAGGCGCCATCACGGATATCTTCTTGGCGTTGTTAATGGCCTGAAAGGTGTGCTACTCACCACCTGAGGGTTGAAATCTCATTGTTCCTACCCTAGAGTCGATCATAGCGTAGTGCTTGAACAGTCATTCTATTCCTAGTATCACATCGTATCCAGTTATGCCCATAGTAATAAGATCGACCAATAAATTTTTACTTCCCACGGACACTACATTATCCCGTACGACTTGATTAGAGTGCATACGTTCATCAGAAGGCAATATTACTTCATAGCTACATGCCATATATCTAACTTGACCGCGGACACAATTGAAATAAACGAGTGCGTCGCTCCGGAGTCAATTAAAGTATACGCAGTACAGAATTTACCAATATAGTACCTGACACTACGATTGGCTGGTCATCATCGCCCGACTCGATCATGGCGAATATCCTTGGTGTTTGTCGGCCCCTTCTTCAAAGCTGGGCAATCTCTACTAAAGTGGCCCACCTCGTTACAATTGAAACACCGAGTAACTCTGGGCTTCAGGCAATCTCTTACCAGGTGTACGACTTCGGTGCAATTGTAGCACGTTCCCAAGTTCAATCTGCATTCGCCCGGGTGGTACTTCAAACACTTAGAACACTGGGGAGATATTGCACCATCCCTTGAGACCTTTTCCTACTTCTCTGCTTGCTCGAACTCTCACTGAGCCTCTTGGTGCCTCTCTGTTGTTGCTGTTGAGGGACACCACTACTTTGCTGTGTGGTGATCTCCTTGAAAGATCTTCTGAAAGCTTCTCTTTGCTCAACACATTTTAGCTTCCTCCACTTCTAATGTCTTTGCTACAACCCTCGAATGTGGCACTTTGTTGCGGTCTAGCCCTTGCTCGGTCACTAGATCACACAATAGATCGGTTAGGCCCTCCGATCTCGGCCAAGCCGAGAAAACCTTGGGAAAAATAGAAAAATGAACAGCAAAATGTGCTCGGAATGAAATGAAATTTGGTGAGAGATTAAGAGTGAGAGAGGTGTGTGATGGTGGTGGTCATGGTCCAAGCTGATTAGAAATGAAAAACTTATGCACACAAACCCGTAAGTTGGCCGATAAGTCAATGTAATGCTTTCGGCAATCACAATCTTTCCATGGAAAGATTCTCAACTTGGGGAACCAGTTTTGGCCACTCTCTTCTTGTTTCCTTCCCTTGAAAGGGAGGAGAGAAAAGTGGAACACAAGCTCGAGCAAAAACCTTGAGTTGCTAAGCTAGGAGGCTTCCCCTAATTCAAGAAACTGAGCCCATACCTTGAAAAGGTGGTGGAAAACTCCTTCGGTTTGCTCTAGAAAACATGCCGATGCTCATTAAATTTGCCAACCAAAATACAAACACCAATGCTATGTTAATATAGGCCTAGGATGGAGGGGTTTAGGGCTGTGCTTTTTGGTCTTCAAAACTTGGAGAGAAGTAGCTTGCAACCGACTCAAGATTGATGCAACATGCGGCCGAGATGGTGGCAGCCAAGAGATGGTGGCAGCCAAGAGATGGTCAATGGCTTGCTGAATGCCATGTCATGGATCCATGTTTCTTCCACAAAAGGTAAAGGGGACAAGCATCTCAAATGGCAGCCCAAAGGTGTGGCCAAATCGGGTAAGATTGGCCACCACATGCGGCTCTCCTCCTTGGCGCGCGCGGGGCTGAGAATGGCATGCCATGCATGCTCGGTTTGTGCTTGAAATTAAGCCAACTCCGAAATCCTAAATGCCTAATGCATGCACATAATAATAAGTATAACAAGAAGGCCAATGTTTGCCCAATAAGTTCAAAATAAAACATTACATAGAATTTTGCTTGGGAAGACCAATTCCCTTAAGAGCATCATGATCTTCAATGGCGGCTTCCCATGCAAGAACGTGTCTTGGTTGCTCCATGTCTTGAGTCTCCACTTCCCACTTTAAGCTTTCAATTTCCGACTCCATTGAATCATTATCTGCACAAGAGACAAGCGTGTGAGAATGTAAGTTAATTAAAGGGTGTGCTTGGACTTGAGATCCTGTGACGGGCCTATGGGGCACATCATCCTCCCCAGATGATTGTGGATTTGACCTCAAATCCAATAAGTTCGGGTCCTGGAACTGATCTTCATCGCCTTTATAGGGTGACAAGTCTTGGACGTTGAAAGTCGCGGATACTCCATATTCACCTGGCAATTCAATTTTGTAGGCATTATTATTTATCCTCTCAAGTACTTTAAATGGTCCATCTGCACGAGGCAGAAGCTTAGACTTTCTCTTATCAGGAAATCTTTCCTTCCGTAGGTGCAACCATACCAGGTCTCCTACTCGGAAAATGACTTCTTTGTGACCTTTGTTCATGTGCCTAGCCACACTCTCGTTTATCTTTTCAATAGCCTTTCGTACTGTTTCGTGTAACTTCTTAATTTGTTCAGCCTTTATTTGCACCTGATGAGTTGGCTAAGTCCTTAGTAGGTAAAGGGACAAGATCCAACGGTGTAAATGGATTAAACCCATAGGCAATCTCAAAGGGCGATTTCTGAGTAGTGGAATGAAGGGTGCGGTTGTAGGAAAATTCCAAACCTGGAAGTGTGATGTCCCAGTTAGACAATTTCTTGCCTACAACAATACGTAAGAGGGAGCCTAGAGTCCTGTTGACAACTTTCGTTTGCTCATCAGTTTGAGGATGAAAAGAAGTGTTGAAGCACAACTTAGTCTGCAACCTTCTCCATAAAGTGGTCAGAAGGCGCTTAAAAACTTAGTGTCTCGGTCTGACACTATTGAGTGTGGAATGCCATGCAGGCGAACAATCTCTTTGAAAACTAGGTCGGCGGTTAAAGTATAGTCATCTGTCTTGGCACAAGGAATAAAGTGTGTCATTTTTGGAAAACCTATCCATGACCACCATGATCGAATCCTTAGGTCGGGCGGTCTGTGGTATTCCTAATACAAAGTTTATACTGAGTGCAATCCATGGGTGAGAAGGGACGGGTAAGGGCATGTATAAGGTAGAACTCTACTTTTGGCTTTTTTGCAAACTATGCACGTCTCTACCAGGCGATGCACATCTTTCATCATGTGAGGCTAGAAAAAGTGTTCCTTGAGCATATCAAGGGTCTTCTTTTCCCCAAAATGATTGGCTAAGCCCCCACAATGAGCTTCTTTCACAAGGCATCGTCTTAAGCTTCCTAGAGGGATGCACAATTTTCCCGTTTTAACAAAATAACCATCCATGAGGCAATAATCTCCTTCAACCTTGTCTAGGCTTCGGGCATAATGGGGTCCAAAGTCGAGGTCAGCGGCGTAGCTATCCTTAATCCATCCAAATCCAAAAAATCTCACTGCTAGCTTGGTGAAAAGGATGCACTTTCTAGATAGGGCGTCTGCTACTACATTATTTTCTCCCTTGAGATACTTTAGGGTATATTGAAACCTTTCTAGAAATTCTACAAATTTTGCATGCCTTTTGTTCAGTTTATGTTGACTCTTAATTTGCCGTAAGTCTTGATGATCAGTGTTGATGACGAATTCTCTTGACAAGAGATAGTGTTGCCAGTGTTCTAATGCTCGTATAACTACGTAAAACTCCTTATGATAAGTAGAATAATTGAGCAAGACTCTTTTCATCTTCGCACTAAAATATGCGATGGGTCGTTTGACTTGCATAAGTACTGCTCCTATTCCAACTCCTGATGCATCACTTTTAACTTCGAATACCTTGTTGAAGTCAGGAATAGCAAGTACGAGGGATTAACTCAAAGCTCTTTTGACAAATAAGGGGTCCAATAAACTCTTTCCATTTCTTGGTGCAGTCTGTAAGGGCTGCAGCTATTGAGCTAAAGTTTTGTATAAATCTCCTGTAAAACGAAGCTAGCCCGTGGAAATTTCGTATTTTCGATATAGAATTGGGCGTAGGCCAGTCCTTAATGGCTTTGATTTTATCCTCGTCAGCTGCCATACCATTTTTAGAGATTATAAAGCCTAAAAAATAAACTTTGTCCTATGCGAAGGAGCACTTGCTAAGGTTCCCAAATTACTTGGCTTTCCTAAGGGTATGAAAAAGGGTACTAAGGTAGTTAAGGTGTTGTGGAAGGTCCATGCTATACACTAATATGTCGTCAAAGCAGACAACAATGAACTTACCGAGGTATTCTTTGAGTACATAATGCATGAGTCGCATAAACGTGCTTGGGGCGTTAGAAAGCTCGAAGGGCATGGCCATCCATTCAAATAAGTCATACTTGGTCTTAAACGCTGTCTTCCACTCATCTCCTTCCTTCATATGTATCTGAAGATAACCACTCTTAAGATCCACTTTGGAAAAGATTGAGGCTCCACTGAGCTCATCTAATATGTCCTCGAGACTAGGGATAGGAAATCTATATTTGACTATGTTGTGGTTCACGGCTCAGCTATCGACACACATCCTCATGGTGCCGTCTTTCTTCGGAACTAATAGTAAGGGAACTGCACAGGGGCTCATGGATTCTCTTATGTAACCTTTGTCCAATAATTCTTGCACCTGATCTTGCAGTTTTTTGGTCTCTTCGGGGTTCATTCGATAGGTTGGTCGATTAGGTAGGGCAGCTCCAGGTTGGAGATCAATTTGGTGTTCTATGCCACGTAGGGGTGGCAAACCTTTATGTGAATCTTTGGGAAACACGTCTTGGAACTGATGTAGTAGGTTTTTAACTGGGGTAGGTATGTCTCCTAGTTCCATCACTCTATCCCAGAATAGTATCAAAATCATGGGATCCCCTCTAAGCATGGATGCTTCTAATTCAGCCTTAAGCATGAAGAGATTCGCTTTATTCTTTTCTTCTTTTTTAATAGCTTCATCCTTAGCTATCCGCTAAGGGGTCATGGGTGCTAACTTAAAAGCTTTGCCTTCAAATTTGAGTGAAATAGTAGTTGGAATATCCATCGTGGTTCACTTTTCGGTCAAACTGCCAAGGTCGGGCTAAAAGCAAATGACTTGCACTCATAGGCACAACATCGCAAAGAACCGCGTCCTTATACTTGCCTAAAGCAAACTCAACTCTCACTTGTTTAGTAACTTTAACATCATCTCTATCATTTAACCATTTAAGCTTATATAGGTGGGGGTGAGCACTAGTCTCTAACCTTAACTTAGTCACTAAGTCTTTGGAGGCCACGTTCGCACAACTTCCTCCATCAATAATGAGATAACACAACTTCTCCTTGATGAGGCACTTACTATGGAAGATGTTCTCGCGCTAGCAATCCTCTCCTGAACTCTTGGATATGAGAACTCGTCTTCTGACCATAAGTAAAGGGTCATCAGGGGCATGAATAACTTCTTCTACCGAATCACTTTCGTCCTCATCTTCTCCTACTTCTTCCATTTCCTCTTCAAACTCATCTTTACTTACAAACTCACCGGTGTCTTCCTTAATAATGATCATGACATGACGGTTCAGGCATTGGGCCATGAAATGACCTATGCCGTGACACTTGTAGCACTTTAAGTCGCGAACTCTCTGTCCAGTGGGGTTGTCTTTCGTAGTCTTGACCTCTGATGCTTTAGGGTTTATTGGTTTACTAGTTGATTCTTTGGGAGGCCAATGTCTCTTAAAAGGCTTTTTCCAATCAGCCTTGTTCACTGGTCTGTTAGCCTCAGGTGGCTTAGGAGTGTACTTGGGGAGTTGGTTAATCTTAAATGATTGGGTGGCTTTCCTTTTCCTCTTGAGTTGGCGTTCGACTTTCAAGGCCATCTGGACTACCATGTCCATGAATTCTATTGGGTGCAATTCTACGGCGTTAGCAATGTCATAATTCAAGCCATGGATAAACCTAACTATGGTTTGCTCTTCAAGTTCTTCTAGTTCTCCTTGAATTTTAAGAGTCTCGAATCCTGTGAGGTACTCCTCAACAGTTAGACTTCTTTGTTTGAGGCTATGTATTTGCATGATCAACTCTTGTTTGTAATGACTAGGGACAAATTTCTTCGTCATGATAGATTTCATCTTTCTCCAAGTATCAATAGTGTTAAATCCAGTCCGCGCTCTTTTCGTCCTCACATTAGACCACCAGAGTAAGGCATAGCCCGTAAACTCTACCGTACCAACTGAATCTTGACTTTGTCGGAGTAGTTATAACAATCAAAAATCCTCTCAACCTTCTCTAACCATTCTAAAAATGTTGTCCTGTCGCATGTTCCATTAAAGGGGGGAATTTGTATCTTCACGTTTCGAAGGTCATCACGGTCTCTATGTCGATCTCGTCTAAACTCATCATGATTCATATGACTTGGTGGACGAAAGTTTTCTTCTTCATCCAAGGTCCACTCATCGTAATCATAGTTAGGGTGCCTATCCCTAGGATACTCAATCTCAGCTTCATCCTCTTAGGGCTCTTGGTCTCTAACTCGTCTCCTAAGATTGTCATTTCGTCTCCTAGGCATAGTGTCTTGGGAGGAATCTCTACGGTGGGTAGGACGACGTCCACTCATAACTTGTTCAAACTTTAGGTTCATGTCATGAAGTTGTTTACTTAGTGTTCCAACCATTCCACTTAAACTATTTAGATGACCTTGCATACTTAACTCTCCCTCTTGATGGCTGTGAGTCTCGTTTTGGGGAATGTCCTTGCCCCGGTTCGGTGGGTTGGATTCTTGGGCCATATTTGGGTTTGGGCCAATTTGTATTCCATTTCTTGTTTTCATGCTCAAGTCTTAGGAATAGGGGACTTTAATTATATGTAAACCTTAAGTCTTATGGCATTAGGATTGGTGACCTAGCTAAGGTAATTGACTTAATCTCCCTTTAAGATTTCTATTCTTTCTTTTGTTTTGTTGTTGTTGTTTTTTTTTTTTTTTTGAACAATACTAGTAAAGCAAAACAAATACTAATGAGCAAAAAGGAAAGGAATTTATCACTTTTGGGATCATCCAATTAGATTAAATTATCAAAGATAAAACAATGCTCACTAGCTGTCGGATGTGTGAAAAATTCAATAAAATTAGGCACTAGTTTTATCCTCAGTTTTCTCCAAGAAATCTAGCAATAAATTAGCGGCATAAACATCAAATTAGGTTTAACATGCAGCAAAATTTTCGTGCCTTGGAACAACTCTCAACCATGCACAAAGTGGTCCCAACTATCAACATCAACTTTGCTATTTTTGTGCACACAAAACTGTTTTTTGCAAAAGTATGTTTTCCCTTAACAAAAACTGGATCTATTTGAATTTTAAACCATAATAAACTGAAAAAGATCACACGCTTCAGCTATCTAATATGTTAACTTAAGTCTAAAGAGTTATGGGCTCGGTCTTGTTCAGAAAAATAGGTCACAACAACTCAAAATACTATGCTATTCTCGGCAATGTCAAAAATAGAAATTCTATGCTTTGTGTCTTGGTTTTTAGGCAAACTCTAAACCAAATCACATGTAACATTTGACAAGCCTAACACTCAATCTTAGCAGAGGATATAAGCAGCAATATGTAGAAAAATATTCATTTAAATCAAGCTGCAAGTTTCGGATATAAGTGCACACAAACCGGTCACCAAAAGAAACAACAAACTTTGGATTATGCGGTTTTCAAACAAAAGCACTAAACATATTAAACCGATGCAACCATCAAGCTAGCCATACGATTTTAAAACTAAACATGCATACTTAAGTACTTAACAAGCCATGTGAGGTGCTGGAAGTGTTAAACACAGCAAAAAAAAAGTGTTGTTCCCGAAATAGAAAAGTTGACAACAAATACTAAAGTAGCTAGCACTTGTTTAACCAAAAGGGGAAGGAATTTGCAGCCACGAAAATGGAGTCTAAGGGCTGATACTTCTTCATGCTTAGATGGTTACCAACTCAAGAAACATGCTGGAGATGGTTTTAGCTCAAAAGAAATCGAAAATAAAACATCAAGCACACAATAAACCAAATAGGTGAGCAATAAAACCTGGTTTTAGTCTTTAAGGTGCAGTCATCCAAATGAATTTGGAAAACCAAACATACTTGATTTCTAGCACTCCACGGGGCCTTCCTATGCTCTGATACCAAATGTTGCGGTCTAGCCCTTGCTCGGTCACTAGATCACATAATAGATCGATTAGGCCCTCGAATCTCGGCCAAGCCGAGAAACCCTTCAGAAAAATAGAAAAATGAACAGCCAAATATGTTTGGAATGAAACGAAATTTGGTGAGAGATTAGTGGAGTGAGTGAGGTGTTTGATGGTGGTGGTCGTGGTCCAAGTTGATTAGAAATGAAAAACTTATGCACACAAACCTGCAAATTGGGCGATAAGTCAATGTAATGCTTTCGGCAATCACAATCTTTCCATGGAAAGATTCTCAACTTGGGAAACTGGTTTTGGCCACTCTCTTCTTGTTTCCTTCCCTTGAAACAACCTTGAGTTACCAAGCTAGGATGCTTCTCCTAATCGGTTCAAGGAACCGAGCACATACCGTGAAAAGGTGGTGGAAAACTCCTTCGGTTTCCTCTAGAAAACATCCTGATGCTCATTAAATTTGCCAACCAAAATATAAACACCAATACTATGTTTATATAGGCTTAGGATGAGGGGTTTAGGGCTGTGCTTTTGGTCTTCAAAACTTGGAGAGAAGTAGCTTGCAACAGGCTCAAGATTGATGCAACGTGCGGCCGAGATGGTGGTAGCCAATAGGTGATCAAAATGGCTTGCTGAATGCCATATCATGGATCCATGTTTCTTCCACAAAAGGTAAAGGGGACAAGCATCTCAAATGGCAGCCCAAAGGTGTGGCCAAATTAGGTAAGATTGGCCACCAGATGCGGCTCTCCTCCTTGGCACGCGCGTGGCCGAGAATGGCATGCCATGCATGCTCGATTTGTGCTTGAAATTAAGCCAACTCCGAAACCTTTTCCATCATCTATCCTAACCATTCAATCTAGTCCTAAATGCCTAATGCATGCACATAATAATAAGTTTAACAATAAGGCCAATGTTTGCCCCAATAAGTTCAAAATAAAACATTACATAGAATTTTGTTCGGGAAGACAAATTCCCTTAAGAGCATCATGATCTTCAATGGCGGCTTCCCATGCAAGGACGTGTCTTGGTTGCTCCATGTCTTGAGTCTCCACTTCCCACTTTAAGCTTTTAATTTCCGACTCCATTGAATCATTACCTGCACAAGAGATAAGTGTGTGAGAATGTAAGTTAATTAAAGTGTGTGCTTGGACTTGAGATCGTGTGACAGGCCTATGGGGTACAACCTACATCCTGAGTTCCGGCTATCTTTACTCCCTTGTATATTTCTAGCTTTAATCACTGTACAAACTGGAACACTTTCTCCTCGTTTCTGCCTATCAAACTGCTGGGTGTATTCAGTCATTGACCTAGTCTGCTTTAACTGTAGGAACTTCATTCTCTTTGTTGCGTGAACTGTATTATTGAAATACTTCTCATAAAAAGTGTAACACCCCATATTTTTGTCGTATCGGTTTCGGGTTGTCGGGGTGAAGAGCGGGGGGGTTCGAGTTGGAATGGAGAGCGAAAAATTTGTAAGGTTAGGTGGAGAATTATTTCGAGGCTAATGGTGGGGAGAAAATTTTAGGAATCCGACAAAAAACAGATTGAATAACCGTTGGATTAAAAGATTAAAGTGTGAGGGTGAAATAGTAATTAGCTATTATTATTATTATTTTATTTTATTTTTAAAACATTAACAGAGAGGAGAGGGATTCGCAGGGAACCCTCTCCTCTTTCTGCTATTCCCATCCCCCACCACATGACCCTTTCGGTTTCTCTCCTTCCCGCAACGTTCATCAGGTGATCATTTGTAGTTTTCTCCTCCATTTCAACGGTTCAAGGTAAGTTTAAGTAGTTTGTGGTCCAATGTTTGTTTAATGTTGGAGTTGAGAAGAAATTTGGTATATAGAGATGTAGGTTTTAGGGTTAGAGTGTTTATTGGGTGTAATATTGATTGTTGTGGGTTATTGAGGATAAATGTGATGGATGGGTGAGGAAGTGAGCGAATTTGAGTGAGGAACAGAGAATGTAGGATTTTAAGAACTAATACGGAACTGGCTGTGAATTTTCAGCCTAACTACAGACGTTTATTTTTAGAAACCCCCTTTGGTGTATTAAACTAGGTTATGATTGGAGCATTTGGCCATGAGAATCGTGTGATTCCGATAACCGACGAAAAAGTTATGCACGTCGGAAGTTAGATTGATTTTGGAGCCGACATGGGTTAGTGAGCGATTTTGGCGAGTTCATGAAATGGTTTGCTAGTAGGGTGATTTTAGTGCTCAAGTAGAGTAGTGGGATGAATTTTGACGGAAAACCACTTGTGTTGTAGGTTGAGCAAGTTTCGAAGAGCTAGGACGCCAGGTTAGTAGTGTATGCATGTGTTTTGCCTAGGTAGTAGGCCTACTCCGAGGAACGTTAGGTTTGTGTTGGTTGATTGTGATGTGCGTGTGTATTGTTTGACATGCATCATGTTTTTTTTAAACGGGAACGAAAATGAATTTGAGCATGGTTTTATGTGCGGAAGTGAAGTGCGATATGTGGTGGTGAGGACGATGTGTGTGTGGGTAGCTAGGCCTCGTTGCTGGAGAAATTGGGACAATGGCGACGTTCCAGGGTATGGTGTGGCAAGTGCATCCAGCCTCACCTTGGGATGGCTGCTGCGGTGTGCGTGTGGTGGTGGGCAACTATCGCCATCTTGCAAAAACGGACTAAGAGGGTTAGCTACCCGGCGAATCTTCATAATTAAATAAAGTTACTGGACGATGGCGACGTGCCAGGGGGTGGTAAGGCGAGTGCGTCCAGCCTCACCCTAGAATGGTTGCGGTACGTAGAATGACGTGTGGGTACGGTTTGAGGGCCTCGTTGCTGGAGAAATCGAGACGATGGCGATGTGCCATGTTGTGAGGTGGCGAGAGAGTCCAGCCTCACCATGGTGCGGCCGTACCACGCGGCACCAGTTGTGACAACATGAGCAAGAGTGTAGAGACTGCATGTGATAGGATTGCTTCGTCGTTTTTACTTTCATATCGCATTACTTACTGAGCGTTAGGCTTATGTTGTGTGTTTCGTGGTGTAGATGCAGAGATTTCAGCAGGTGAATTGCCAGAGCCTAGACAGGATGAGTAGGCAGTTGGCGGCGTACTACTGTGTGCCGGCAGGTGGAGTTTGTCGCGGCGGCCCATGGAGTGAAGCTGGGAGGTAGGTTTCTGGGAGATGCGTTTTGAGCGATCCATGTCGAGTGTCTAGGTTTTGAGGCATAGATTGGTGTGGATGTTAATAGTCGGGATTGATGTATAGGTACATTGTTAAACTATTTGAAAGAGTTTAAATAAATGATTAAGGTTTTCAACCGGTAGTTTTAATTCGGGGAAGTTTTCGTGTCCGTTTTCTTTTGGAATTGTTGTTATCTTTAGGCTGATTGTGTAAAGTGTCGACCGAAATCCATAAGTGTCGACTAGTTAGTGTAAATTGGAAGGTGAGTGTCGATCGCGGGGTTTGACCTCTGCGGGCAGAGAGAAATGAGGTGTCGATCGGTGACTGTGGGTGTCGACCAGTTAGTGTAAAATAAGTGAAAGTGTCGACCGAGGGTTCGACCTGCACGGGCAGAGAGGATCAAAGTGTCGAACTGTGAAAGCAGGTGTCGACCGCTCTCTGAGATGAGCGTAGAAGTATCGACTGGCGATTTCTTGTGTCGACCGATGAGAAAACCCGAGACAACCTAGGTGTCGACCGGCGTTCGTTGGTGTCGACCAATGACAAACCCGAGATGACCCAGGTGTCGACCGGGGTTTGCAGGTGTCGACCGGTCTCTTTATCTTTATATTTTAAAAAGTGAAGTTTATTTAAACCGGTTTTAAATTGAGTTTTTCGCTGCGGCGTTCTTAAATAGTTTTCAAAGAATACTGATTTAAGTCGAAGAACTAAAAATTTTAAATTTTATACGAATTCTGTTGGGGTGAGAAGTGAGTGTAAGGTTGACGACCTAGGTCCGGGGACTACTCGGGGTGTTAAAGATGTGGTGTCGGCGCAGTGAACAAACAAGAAACGGGTAGGTTTTCGGGGCGTTACAAAAAGCATCCTTAAACTTCTCTCACAACATATGCTGTACATCAGCGGTGGCCTCCATAGCCTTCCACTAAAATCGGGCATCTTTCGCCAAATGAAACGTAGCCAGTGAAACCTTATCTTCTTCTTCCACTTTCGTATACTTGAACATACTTTCAATTGTAAGGACCCACTTCTCTGCAGTCGTTGGATTCGATGTCTGACCCTCAAATGTCGGGGATCGCAACCTCCGAAATCTATCACACAACTGGACATGTCTAGAGCTACAGCCTGCACTTCCTTGAACTTCTCGATTTAGCAAAATCCTTAATTGCTGAGACTGTCAGTTCACCAACTCAGTTAATTATCTAATCGCAATCAAATCATCCTCACTTATTGAATGAAGGGTCTCTCTCGGTGTTCTCGGGCATCCTGGTAGTCTAGAAATCTTGACTAACTTCGTGGACAAAAGTTAATCACTCTAATAAGCATTAAATAACTAAAGCTAAACTTAAACACTTACAGTTGCCGAAGTACGTCATGCGGCAATCGGCGTTGTTAGGTAATCATTTGAATGGTTTGACCAAATGGCTCGGATACCATAACTATAACAACCCCAAAACCCACTGATTTTCGGTCCGCTTTGCTCTGATACCAAAACTGTATTGACTCGAAAACTCGCCGATTTTCAGTTCGTTCTGCTACCAAATCTATAACGACCTCGAGTTGTCCTCGGACACGGGTCGCTATCTTTACTTTCACCCATAAAATCAGGAAAAAATTTGTGTAAAATTTAAAACTTTTTTCCTCGACTTAAAACGACATTTTTTAAAACATTAAAATCGTTGTAGTGGAAGACTTTATCAAAAATCAATTTAAATGAAGTTTAAGTTTTAAAAACAATAAACAAAGGGTACCGGTCGACCCTTGCAGGCTACGGTCGACACCTGACCCGTACTGCACCCAAGGGTCGACACCCACATGCTCATGTTGACACCTCGGATGCCTTTGTTTGCATCGGTCAACCTTAGCAATCGACACCTGCATGCTTATTACGCTAACCGGTCGACACTTAAATGCATAGGTTGACACCTTAATCTTCTCTATCCGCTTTGGTCGTACCTTGAGGTTGATGCCCCTACCATTTTTACACTACCAGTCAACAGCTACATACGTAGGTCGACACTTTAATCTTCTCTGCCTTCATAGGTCGAACCTCGTGGTCGACGTTCATTTAGTTTGGTCGACACCTCCAGTACACAAGTCGACATTTGCTAGGCTTGGTCGACCACTAAGCCTATAAGTTGACACTTCCTTCACAGAAATTTCATTAAAACCTCAAATCTTTCAAATACAAACGGAGTTTTGACTGAACGTTGAAAATAACAAAACGAACATTTTCCAATCAACTCAAAATCGTTATATACATAAAAAATGATTACTAAATGTTTGAAATCCATTTACTTTTCAAAACGATTCAAAACGACTCCAACTAACCCCAAAATCCTTACATACGACCACCATGGTCAAAACGCCCTAAAAGCCGGCCAGATTGTCCCACGAGCGCACTCCTCTAACTGCCTCTTAGTCGACCATTTGTTGCGGTATTTCTGGGCCTATAAGTCTTGCTTCTCCAACCTCGTCCCAGTTTAATGGCGACCTGCACTTTCTCCCATACAAAGCCTCGTACGGCGCCAGGCCAATAGTAGAATGGTAACTGTTATTATATGAGAATTCTACCAACACACAGGCTCTTAGCATGTCTTCCAGTATCTGTATAGTTCGCTCCGATTGTCCGTTGGTCTGAGGGTGGAAGGCCGTGCTGAATTCCAACTTAGTACCCATGGCCTTATGTAGACTCCTCCAAAACTTAGATGTAAACCTGGGGTCTCGGTCTGACACTATCGACGCTGGGACTACACGAAGTCTGACTATCTCCTGCATATACAATTGAGCGAACTGATCCATCGAGTAAGTCATTCTCGCGGGTAACAAGTGAGATGACTTAGTTAGTCTTTCTACAATCACCCAAATTGCATCGTGGCCTTTAGAAGTCTTTGGCAGTCTAACAAAAAAATCCATAGTGACCTGCTCCAACTTCCATTCAGGTATAGGTAATGACTGAAGCGTCCCCGACGGCCTCTTATGCTCCGCCTTTACCTGCTGTCATACTACACAAGTCTCAACATGCTTGGCTATCTCTCGCTTCATATTGGGCCACCAATAGTGTTGTTTCAAATCTCTGCACATCTTAGTGCTTCCAGGATGCACAGAGAAGGGAGACGAGTGAGCCTCGAACAATATTTCTCTTTAGAGCTCTTCACCCTTCAGGACATACCACCTATTCCGAAACTTTAGAATCTCATCCTCTGAATAGCTGAGCTCAGTGCTAAAATTAGGCTCTATACCTACCTTCAGTCCGCTGCACTCGAGGTCAGCCTCTTGAGGCCGCTTAATTCTTTCCAGGATTGTCAACCTTAACGACATCACCGACAACGTGGCTGCCAAATCGGAGATCACTTCTAGGCCGAACTGTACTTCAATCTCTAGCTCGGTAGGCATTGCTAAAATCATAGCAGACATCGTAGTTGACACTCAGCTCAAGGCGTCCGCTACAATGTTCGCTTTCCCCAGATGATACTTAATTTCCAGGTCGTAGTCCTGAACCAGCTCAAGCCACCTCCTTTGTGTCAAGTTTATCTCTTTTTGCGTAAAGATATGCTTCAAACTCTGGTGGTTCGAGAAGATTATGCATTGCTGCTATCCATATAAATAATTCCTTCAGATCTTAAGTTCGAAGACCACCACTGCCAACTCCATGTCATGCGTGGGATAATTCTTCTCATAAGGCTTTAGTTGCCTTGAAGCATAGGCAATCAACCTTCCATTTTGCATCAGCACGCAACCCAAGCCTATCCTAGAGGTGTCACAATAAATGATGAATTTCTCCCCCTCTACCGACAGCACTAGCAAAGGGGCTGTAGTCAACTACTGTTTTAATGCCTGAAAGCTGTCCTCGCACTCATCGGACCAACTATACATCATGTTCTTCCTGGTCAATCGAGTCAAAGGGGCTGTGATCTTGGAAAATCCCTCAATGAACCTCTAGTAATATCCTGCTAGCCCAAGAAAACTGCGTATGTCACTAGCATTTGTCGGTCGCGGCCATTCTTTCACAGACTGAACCTTTGCCGGGTTTACGAAAATACCATCACGAGAGATAACGTGCCCCAAAAATTTGATCCAATCAAACAAAAATTCGCACTTAGAGAACTTAGCATATAGTCGGTGCTGCCCCAGAGTCGTCAGCACAATTTAGTAGGGCTCTCTGTGATCATCTTCAACCGAGAGTATATTAGGATATCATCAATGAATACTATCACGAATCTATCCAGTTGCTCCTTGAATACTCGATTCATTAGGTCCATAAAGGCTGCTGGGGCATTAGTTAGTTCAAACGACATTACTAAAAACGACATTAGTTAGTGTCTGTACCGCGTCCGGAAAGCTGTCTTCGGGACATCTTCCTCCCTAACCTTCAACTGATAATAACCGGAGCTCAAATGAATTTTAGAGAACACCCGTGCCCCCTGAAGTTGATCAAATAGGTCCTCTATTGTTGGAAACGGGTACTTATTCTTCACCATCAACTTGTTCAGTTCTCTGTAGTCAACACACATGCGTAGAGATCCGTCTTTCTTTTTAACAAAAAGCACCGGTGCACCCACAGCAAAAAACTAGGGCCTATGAAGCCTTTATCCGTCAACTCCTCTAATTGTGCCTTTAACTCTTTCAACTCAATAGGCGCCAGCTTGTACGGGTTCTTGCACACTGGCTCGGCTCCAGGGTATACGTCGATAACGAACTCAATTTCTCTATCAGGGGGCAAACCTAGCAAATCCTTAATAAATACCCCCGGAAAAACCTACACAATGGGAATGTCCTGGAGTCGAGCCTTGCCTGAAGCTGCACGTCCATGACAGTAGCCAAGAAGCCATACATCCACCTCGTAACAACTATATGGCTCTCATAGACGACACTGCTGAAATCCTACTCAAACCCTTTCCCGCCCTGAAGGAGCAACTCTCTCCACTCGAAAGCCAAAAGTGGATCTCTCTAGTCCTGCAATCGATCGTGGTATAGTGTCTAGATAGCCAATCCTTTCCTAAAATAGCTTCATACCCCTTTATGTCGAGTATGATCAGATTAGCGTACAACCGTTTTTCTCCCACTGTCACAATATCACCTTGTACCACTTGATCTGAGTATAGGCGCTCCCCCGACGACAAGAATACATCATAGAACTTCCCAGAGTAGCTGGGCACCAGATTTGCCTTGACCATGAAGGCAGTGGACACAAACGAGTGAGTAGCACCCGTATCGACAAGTGTATAAGCCGCCATGCCCGAAATAAGAATACTACTTGAAATCACCAATCGCTGGGTGGCATCGTCCAGCTCAATGAGGGTGAAGACTCTTGGTACCACTCTCGCTAGGGCCTTGCTCAAATTTGGGCAACTCCTAGTAAAATGTCCCACTTCGTTGCAGTTGAAGCACTGATTCTGTCACGGCTTCTGACAATCTCTGGACATGTGGCCCGCCTTGCCACAATTGTAGAGCATCGCTTTGTACCCACTCTGCACTCACCGGGTTAACTTCTTTACACTTAGGGCATACTGAAAACTGTCCTGCTCCCTGACGTCGCTTGTTGCTCTCCTGGCTACTAGAGCTGTCACTAGACCTCTTTAAGTCTTTTCGCTGAGACGACTCTTCTCCGCTCGATTGCGGCAACAGTTCTTTGAAATATCCCCGAGGTTGTTCTTTAAGTAGCTCTCTATAACTGGGAAGCTTCGTCCTAGCCTCCTCAATGTCTAGCGTCTTCGCCACCACCTCCTCGTAAGGCACCCCTCGTGTTCCAGCTATCCGCATACAAATGTATATGTCTAGCTTCAGGCCCTGTGCAAATTGGTGCACTTTGTTCTCGTTCGAGCTCACCAGATGACTAGCGAACCGAGATAGTGACTCGAACTGTCTCACATATTTGGCCAAGGTACTTGTTTGCCTCAACTTGGCAAACTCCAACATCTTCTGGGATCTGACTGAGTGGCTAAAATACTTGCTAAAGAACGTCGTCTTAAATTCCTCCCAAGTCATGGACTTCATATCGGTGGTTGCCTTCACCGAATCCCACCAAAATCTGGCGTCCTTGGCAAGGTGGAATGCCGCACTGGTTACCCTATCTTGCTCATCTACTTTGGCATAATCCACCATGTCTTCCATACTTCGAATCCACTCCTCAGCACTAAGTGGGTCTAAAGATGATCTGTCGAACACTAGGGGTCTGAGCCTGTGCAACCTATCACCCCCATGATCCGTCGAAGTCTGGGCACTAGACTGGCCCTGGTCCTCTCTACTCATGAACCGCTCCAGCTGCTGTGACTAGCGATTGACCAACTCGGTAAGTTGTCTAACGGCGTCATCCATGTCGCCTACAGCTCTTTGCGTCTCTCTAACCAAAACGCTAAACCTGTACACCACTACATCTAGTGAGTCCAAACAAAACTACGAGGGCTATAAGAAATACTTACAGTTGGTGGAGCACTCCCATGCATCGGCTGGTGGTATTAGGAGATTCATCAAACGACGTCGACCCCGTGGCTTCTACACTCGTAACATACCCTCTTCCCACCTATTACCCGTCCCCTCTACTTTTTCCCCCAAGCGGTGTGGGAGTTGTCACAGACACCCTCGCCTTTACAATCTCACCCTTCCTCCGAGGGGCTTGACATCCTTGTCGGCCACAATTCCGGTTGGGTAAAGGCTCTGATATTATGACTGTAACGACCCGAAAACCTACCCGTTTCCAGTTCGTTCACTGCTCCGACTCCACATTTGTAACGCCCTCGAGTCGTCCCCGGACCCGTGTTGTCAATCGTGCACTCGCCTCTCACCTCGACAGATTTTGTGTAAAATTTAAAATTTATGTTCCTTGAGTTGAAACAGTACTCTTTGAAAACTATTTAAGGACGCCGAAGTGGAAAACTCAATTTAAAACTAGTTTAAATAACTTCACTTTTAAAACATAAAAAAAAAAAATAAATAAATAACGCTACCGGTCGACATCTGCAAGCGCCGGTCGACACTGGGGTCATCTCGGGTTTTTAAACTCTTTCAAATAGTTTAAAAAGGAACCTATACATCAATCCCGACTAATAATATCCACACCCATCTATGCCTCAAAACTAGACACTCAACATAGATCTCTCAAAAACGCAACTCCCAGAAAATCTACCTCCCAGCATCACACCATGTGTCGGGCTACCACGACAAACTCCACCTACCGGCACACAGTCATACGACGCCAACCGCCTACTCATCCTTTCTAGGTTCTGACAACTCACCAGCAAGAATCTTTCATCTACACCACAGAACACACAACATAAGCTTAATGCTCAGTAAGTAGTGCTATATGAATACGTAAAACGACAATGCAATCCTATTACATGCGTTCTCTACATTATTGCTCATATTGTCAAAACCAGTCCCGTGTGGTACGGCTGCACCATTGTGAGGCTGGACTCTCTCACCACCTCACACCCTGCCATGTCTCCATCGTCCCGATTTCTCCAGCAACGAGCCCCTCAAACCGTACCCACACGTCACTCTACGCAACGCAACCAATCCAGGGTGAAACTGGACGCATCGCCATCGTCCCAGTTCCTCCAGCAGTGAGGCCATAGTTGCACAACACAACACGCACACTGCAACATCCATCCCAGGGTGAGGCTTGATGCACTCGCCACACCGTACCCTAGCACGTTGCCCCCGTCCCGGTTCCTCCAGCAACGAGGCCTAGTCGCCAACACACCCATCATCCTCAAATTCATTTTCGTTCCCATTTCAAAAACATGATGCATGTCAAACAATACACACGCACATCACAATCAAACAACACAAACCTAACATTCCTCGGTGTAAACCCACCTGGGCAAAACACATGCACACACTACGTACCTGGCATCCTATCTCTCCGTGGTGCTTGTTTCACCTGAAATCTACTCAACTTGGAATTGCTGAAGAGGAGAAGGAACAGAGAGTACTATCGGCTTGAAGAACGATCGCTGAAGGATAGCACACACTCGGGAAGGAGAAGCCGAAGGAGATCACGTGGTGGGGTGGGGGAGAGGAGTAACAGAAAAAAAGGAGAGGGTTTTCCTGCGAATCCCTCTCCTTTCTGTTAGTATTTTAAAAACAAAATAATAATAATAATAATAATAATAATAATAATTGAGTTACTATTTCACCCTTACACTTTAATCTTTTAATCCAACGGCTATCCAAACCTAGGTGTAGGCCCCTGGTTCAAGTTTTATTTTGTGATCCACTCCCCGCCTCGGTGGTAGCTTCTTTGGCAACTAGGTGACATCACGTCTCGGTACTGCTCGAGCACCCGAAGAACCTTTGTTGGCACATTACTAACCTTGTCGCCTTTGACCTCCCGCAAGGTTTGCAGAAAGGTAGTCTCGCCTCTCCTTAGGTCCACCTTCACTTGCAAAGATGTTAGTAACATATTACCTCCTCTTGTTTCACTCTTCAACATGCATGATGCTGAGTTGTCTTGGATCATTAGAATGCCAAGATGCGGCAGAACAATCGCCTTGGCTTGCCGAAAGAACTATAATGCCAGAATGAGCTCAAAGTCATCTAGGGGAACCACCATGAGTGGGCATTCCCGTCAGCACTCCCCTACACGCATCAAAGGTTGTGTCGTACGTTTGATCGGCTGTGCACCCAAATTAACAGCCTTGATTTTGTTGGTGCTCTGCGCTATCTCCAAGCCAAGCTCCCGTGCTTTCTTGTCCAAGAAAAAATTGCTAGTTACACCTGTGTCCAACATTGCATGTACCTTCCTCCCCTAGATGGTAACCTCAACATACAAGAGCCCTTTGTGAGAAGGCCCCACCTCTTCACTAGTCAGGGCATTGATAAGCTGAATGGGGTTCACCCGAGGCTTATCTTCCTTGTCGGACCCTCCTCCTTGATGCGCAAGGAAGTCGCCGCTCCCTTGTTTGCACAATCTCGGGTAAAGTGTGAGCCACTGCATATGAAAAATCTCAACGCCTTCTTCTTTTGGGAGTGATCAAGTCCTTTGGATTTAGAAGGCTCCTTGGAATGGTTTCCCCTTTGCCATGCTTCCACCACTTGCCTTGCCCGTGTGCCTCTCCTCCTTACCCTTCCTCCTCTCGGTTGGGGTCGAGGTCTTGTAGTCCACAAGAGCCTCGGCAATGGAGATAGCCGCTTGCATATCCTTCATGCCATGATGCCTCAATTCCGCTTGCACCCACAGCTGAAGTCCCGTCCTGAAGTTGAATAGCTTGTCGTTCTCATGCATAGTTGAAATATCGAGTAAAAGTGAGCTATATTCCCTAACATAGTCACGTACCGTTCCCGTTTGCCGTAATTTTTTCAACGCCTCCTTTGCGGTTCATTCCGAATTCTACGGTAGGAAACGGTCTTTGAGTTCACTTTCGAGCGCCTCAAAAGTGTCTATGCGTGGCTCCCAATCCTGGTTTTGTCGCCACCATGACTTTGTGTCGCCGCCTAGGTACATGCTTGCAATCATCACCTGGTTGTCCTCCTTGACGGCTGTGGCTATGAAGTATTGCTTCATGTCCTAAAGAAAGTTCTTCAACTCCTTTGCATTGTGTTTGCCCGTATAATGTTTAGGTTCGGGTACCGTATATTGCATGGCTGAAGTAGCTAACCTCCGGCTTGAGCTCCCAACTGCGTTCTTGACTATCTTGGCAAGCTTCCTGTCTATCCTATCAACGGTGTCTGCAACATGTTGTTCGATAGCTAAATTGTTCACCCCCACCGATGCCTGGAAATCACCCATTTCCTTCTTCATCAGCTGAACGTCCACCACCAATGGCCTAACCTTCGATGTTGCCATCGATATACCGACAAAGCCTTCCAACACGTCAAGCCTCGCAAGAATAGCTTCCAAGGTTCTTTGCTCAAGAGATTCCATCTTTGTCGTTGACCGAGCTCTAATACCAGTTGTCACACCCCCAAATTCGCACCTTGAATTTTTGCCTTCTCGGTGGGATGTGCGGTGCCAAGTGCCCGACTTGACTAGCCTTCCTCGTTTGGTGCTTGCGGGTGGAATTGCACAAAGAGACACAAGTGTTTACGGGAGCAAAACCTCCCAACCTTCTTTCTATTCCAAATACAAAGACTACAGGACACTCACTCAACGCATACCACAATAGCTTAAGGAACTCCTTTATCAGATGCCTTTAGCTTGGTGTCTCAAGAGGTTTATATACACCTCATGGCCGAGACATGACTTAAATTCGATATCAATGTGAAGCCCTCACTTAATGCCTTTGGATGCCTCTCGTCAATGCCGGCCGTGTGCACTATGAATGCCCGCCGCCCGCCTGCTGTGTGCAGCATTGATGTCTGCCGTGCGAGATCAATGTCTACTGCGTTCGCGCCATCAATGCACGCTGCGTGTGCCAAGGCTCAGTCGCCAGTCTGCCTAACGTGCCCCATCTGAAGATTGCATCCCGGGCCCAGTGCTAGTGCCTACCCGCCAAGCCGTGTCCGTCCCGCGTGCCTACCGCGTCCCGTGCGCGTATAACGCCCTGGGCCAACAGCTAGTTGCGGAGGTGTAATGCCCCACCAACGGCTATATCTGCGCGCCAACGGCTATGCCACCTGTCGTAACGCCCCAACAGCTATCACCAAGCCGTGTCCAAACTGTGTCTTCTCCGTGTGCGCCAACTGTGCGCCTTCATAACTCTAGCGCCTTGCTAGTGCGTAACGGCCCGGCTGTGCGTACCGCGTGCGCCAGCCACGTGCCGAGTGCGCCCCATGTGCGTGTAATTGCCGCCCACTAAATGTTCTGCTCAACACTTAGCCATTTTAGCACTTACTTGCATGGCTCCACGGATCAGCCCTATGGCCCATGTCTGCCTCATGGGTTGGGCACCTTGTGCGACATAGTGGGTCGCGCACCCAACTGCTGCATGCCCATTGTCACACCCCCAATTCTCGCACCTAGAATTTTTCGCCTTCTCGGTGGGATGTGCGGCGCCAAGTCCCCGACTTGACCAGCCTTCCTCCTCCTTCGGTGCTTG
>CM039528.1:8050734-8093130 GCA_022433055.1 Begonia peltatifolia
GGTGCGCAGCAGCATGAAGCGCACGATGGGCGCGCGGCAGGGGCGCGCGGCCCGCAATGGGCGCGGCAGATGGGCGCGCGGCCCACAAAGACGCACAAGGTGCGCAGGCCATGAAGCAGACATGGGCCAAAGGGCAGATCCGTGAAGCTATGCAAGTAAGTGCTAAATTGGCTAAGTGTTGGGCAGGACATTTAGTGAGCAGGCAGTTACAAGCACGCGGTGTGCACACGGGGCGCAAGGCTGGCACACGCGGTGCGCGCAGCCGGGGCGTTACGCTCCAGCAGGGCGCTGCAGTTACGAGCGCGCACAGTTGGCGCACACGGAGCGGACACGGACTCGACACGGCATGGGGATAGCCGTTGGGGCGTTACGGCAGGTGACATAGCCGTTGGCGCGCGGACATAGCCGTTGGTGAGGCGTTACACATCGGCAGATAGCCGTTGGCGCGGGGCGTTACGAGCGCGCGCGGTACGCGGCAGGCACGCGAGACGGACACGGCGTGCCAGATGAGCGCTGGCGCAGAGCGTTGGGCGCGGGATGCTACCTTCAGATGGGGCGCACTGGGCAGGCTGGCGACCGAGCCCTGGCGCACGCGGCATGCATTGATGGCGCGCACGCGGCAAGCATTCATGGCGCGCGGCGGGCATCAATGCTGCGCGCAGCAGGCGCGCGGCGGGCGGGCATTCATGGTGCGCGCGGCCAGCATTGAAGATAGGCATCCGATGGGCATTTAGTGTCCAATTTAAGACATGGCTCGGCCATGAGTTGTATATAAGCCTCTTGAGACACCAAGCCAAAGGTATCCGACAAAGGAGTTCCTTAGCTATTGTGGTGTGCCTTGAGTGAGTGTCCTAGTCTTTCTATTTGGAATAGAAAAGAGGGTTGGGAGGTTTTGCTCCCGTAAACACTTGTCTCTTGTGCAATTCGTTCCGCAAGCACCGAAGGAGGAGGAAGGCTGGTCAAGTCGGGGACTTGGCGCCGCACATCCCATCGAGAAGGCGAAAAATTCTAGGTGCGAGAATTGGGGTGTGACAGCCACCCTAGATCTATAAATACATGGCTATTGGTGTGTGTAAAGGTTGTTGAATACATGAGAAATAGCCCTTTTGTGTTCAGCCGAAGTAGTTGAAACTTGGTGAATTTGTAAGGCTCGGTTCGGTCAAGAACCGAGAAGGAATTCATCTCCTTGAGTTTTCAATCCCGAGGTTGCTTGAATAGCCGTCGTTCTACTCGTCTTCCCTCTCTTTTCCAGAGAAGGATACGTGAAGAGAGTGGCCAGAAATCGGTCCCGTTTGCTGCTGTCTTCCTTCGGAAGATTGCCGAGAGTCTAAAAGGTTGCTCATCGGACAGCATTCGGTTTTCTGCTTATATTTTGTTTTTTGTTTCGTTTGTGGGTAAAATACGACTCATTCGAGGTGGATTCATGTCATGTAGTATCAGAGCTATGGATAGCTTCCCCTGAATGTCTGCAAACGAGTGGATTGATCTTCTTACACATTTTGTTTGCTGCAACCTTTTCATTTCTTCTCTGGTTCGTTGGTTTTGAAAAGGGCAGAAACCAGTTCTATTAATTTTGTGTTTAACATATAAGGATAAGCTTGAACACTACCGTAGATATGCTATTACTGGACAAAATTTAAAAACCGAAAACTCGAAACCATTTAGTCTTTAAAGCCGGAAACTTATGTGTTGATCTGTTCATATTCGTATACTCATAATCGTATGTTCATAATCGTATTTTATTTTCTGCACAAGTCTTACTCAACTAATTGGTTGCTGTTTGAGGGTAGGTGCAGGTGAGAACAGAACACCCTACAACTTAGCTGCTGTTTGAGGGTAGATACAGGTAAGGATAGAACACCCTACAACCTAGATGTTGTTAGAGGGTAGGTGCAGGTGGTAGGTGTCTATTGCTGGATCACTAGTATTGTACGTTTATGTAGCAGCAAGTGTTATTAGCTTATTCGGAACAACCATTCTATTGCTGCTCTGTACCTGGTCATTTAATATTGTTTTTGTGCTGATTATGTTGTCTGCTGCCTCATTCAATGCTTGCTAACACCTTGGCAGAATACTTTGTTTACTTGCCTAATTTGTGATTATGTTATTATATCCTTACTCTATAGTTAAATGATAACTGAATTGATGCATGATATAAACACTAAAGAAAAAACATGTTTATCATAATGTGTTAATACCCTGGTAAAATTTTATGCCTAGTTCGCTAATTGTTTTGGTAGGTTTGACCCCTTGAACTTAAAACAATCATAACTTTCGTTACGGGCTACAGATTTTTGCCCGTAAGATATCAATTCGAAGCTCTCTCAGAGCTCTACCACAGTGTTATAGGAACTCTATGTGACCACCAACCCCCATTCCCAAAAACGGCCATTAAACTCTCAAATTTGCATTCTAAGTTTAAGCTCCCGGGATCCACTAAATTTTTCCCTCCGTTTCTAACACTTAGGGCCAATCTAGCGTAAGAACACATGTTCCCCATACAACCTTAGGAAGTCACATGAAGACTAGGAGTGCACTCAACCAACAATTAAACCCTGATACTATGACTCAAGAACCGAACCAGGGTAAAGACGTTCCCCAACCCGAGACTCGTACCTATCAAGAGGGAGAGTCCAGCCTTCAAGGACAACTAAATGGACTTAAATGGAGAAGTTAGTAATCTAAGCCAACAACTCAAAGATTTAACCCTTGGTATGAAATTCATAATGGATAATCTCAATAAGATTAACTCTAGAGAACCCTCTCGAGATGACCTTCCTAGGATGAGACCTGATAACCCTAGGAGAACTGAATACCCTCTCAGGAGATTTCCCGACCAGGATCCTTCCCCAATGAGTGAGAGGCCACCTAACCCAAGAAGAAGGTTCCAAGACTTTGACTATCATGATGATGATGAGTGGAACCTAGACAAAGAAGAGAATTTCAAGTCTAGCCGTCGAAAGGACTTAGACGATCTTAGGAACATTAAGTTGCATGTTCCGTCATTCAATGGCGCGTGCGATGGTAACACCTTCCTTGATTGGATAGATAAAGTGGAGAAAGTCTTTGACTACTATGAATATTCAGATAAAGTTAAAATCCAGCTAGTTTTGGTCAATCTCACGGGATACGCGTCCTGCTGGTGGGCCAACATTAAATCCCAAAGACAGAAAATAGGAGACGACGACCCTGTCACCACTTGGAGAGTGATGAAATCCCTCATGACCAAAAGATTCATACCTAACCAATACCAACAAGAGCTATTCTTACAAATCCAAAACCTGAGAAAAAGGAGGTCGATCTGTTGAAGAATACCTTACTCAGTTTGAGACCCTTAGGATTCGTGGAGATATGGACGAGCCTGAAGAGCAAGTGCTTGCAAGATTTATTCGTGGATTGCAACAAGATATAGGACACATTATTGAGCTGCATCCCCTAGAATCCCTTGATGTGGTAGTACAAATGGGTATGAAAGTAGAGCGACAACTTAGTAGGAAGAGAAAAGCTAGTTTCACCAAGAAATTTCCGCTCAAGGCTACTCCAAAGATCACCCCTCCGCAACCAGAACCAAACAAAACTTTCACCAAAGCTGAGGGAAAGAAGCCGTTTACACGTAGTTGGCCATCCAAAGAATCAAGCAACAAGACCCTAGTAGAGAGTGCCAATTCCCCTAGATCGCGAGACCTTAAATGCTTTAAGTGTCATGGCTTGGGTCATTTCATGGCTCAGTGTCCTAATAAACGAGTCATGATCCTCCAGGAGGACACTGGAGAGTTTACGAGCGAAGACGAGCGAGAAGGTATAAAAGAAGATGAGGAGGATAGTGACTCCCAAGAGGAAGTTGTCCACGCCCCTGAAGGACTCATGCTTATGGTAAGAAGACGTGTTCTTGTCACTAAGAATTTTGGAGAAGACTGTCAGCGTGAGAACATCTTCCATAGCAGGTGTTTCATCAAGGAGAAGTTATGTTCCCTGATTATAGACGGAGGTAGTTGTGCTAACGTAGCCTCCACGGAGTTAGTGACCAAGTTAGGCCTAGAGACCAACACTCATCCCCACCCCTACAAGCTACGTTGGTTAGATGATAGGGATGATGTCAAGGTTACCAAGCAAGTGAAAGTTGAATTTGCCCTCGGGAAATACAAGGACACGGTCCTCTGTGATGTTGTGCCCATGAGTGCAAGTCATTTACTCCTAGGCCGACCCTGGCAGTTTGACCGTAGGGTAAACCATGAGGGCTACACTAACTACTATTCCCTTAAGTTTGAAGGAAAGACCTTTAAGTTTGCTCCCATGACCCCCAAACAAATATCTAGAAATGACGCTGCAAGAAAGGAAGCCAAAGATAAGGCTACTTTATTCATGACTAAGAAGGAGATAAAGACATTTGTGCGTAGAGGAGATCCCCTGATTTCAGTATTTTTTCCAGATAGAATCACGGAACTAGGAGTTATTTTTCAAGCCGTTAAAACTTTACTTAACCAGTTCCAAGATGTGTTCCCATAAGACTTGCCCCAAGGTCTACCACCTTTGCGTGGTATTGAACACCAAATTGATCTCCTACCTGGAGCCATACTGCCTAATAGACCAGCATACCGAATGAACCCCGAAGAAACCAAAAAGCTACAGGACCAAGTACAAGAACTTTTGGATAAAAGTTACATTAGAGAGTCCATGAGTCCCTGTGCAGTACCCTTCTTATTAGTTCCCAAGAAAGACGGCACCATGAGGATGTGTGTCGATAGCTGAGCCATTAACCAAATTACTGTCAAGTATAGATTTCCCATCCCCAAGCTTGAGGACATGTTGGATGAGTTCAGTGGAGCCTCCATTTTCTCTAAAATAGATCTTAAAAGCGGCTACCATCAGATCAGGATGAGAAAAGGCGACTAGTGGAAGACAGCCTTTAAGACAAAATATGGATTATTCGAATGGATGGTGATGCCTTTTGGTTTATCTAACGCCCCAAGTACGTTCATGAGACATGCACCATGTGCTTAAAGAGTACCTAGGAAAGTTTATCGTGGTATACTTCGATGACATCTTAGTGTATAGCGTGGATCTCACTCAACACCTCTCTCACCTTAACTCCCTCCTCCAGACCCTTAGAAAGGCTAAACTATTTGGTAACTTAGAGAAGTGTCTTTTGCACAGGATAAGATGTACTTTCTAGGATTTGTAATCTCAAAAGACGGGATGGAAGCGGACGAGGAAAAGATCAACGCCATTAAGAATTGGCATACAAATTCTATCACAGAAATACGCAGCTTTCACGGACTAGCCTCATTTTATAGAAGATTCATTAAAGACTTTAGTTCGATAGTTACTCTACTTACCGATTGCACTAAGAAAGGGAAAGAGTTCGCTTGGACCCCAGTGTGTCAAAAGAGCTTTGACCTTATCAAAGACAGATTATGTCATTCCCCTGTACTTGCCCTCTCGGATTTCAACAAGGTCTTTGAGGTCAAAAGCGATGCATCTAGAGTCGACATAGGAGCAGTGTTTATGCAAGATGGAAAACCCGTGGCATACTTTAGCAAAAAGTTGAAAGGACCCATACTAAATTATTCCACCTATGACAACGAATTCTACGCAGTTATACGTGCTTTAGAACATTGGCAGCATTATCTCCTACCTCGAGAATTTGTTATCAACACTGATCACCAGGCACTAAGACATATCAAGAGTCAGCACAAGTTCAACAAGAGACATGCCAAGTGGGTGGAGTTCTTAGAAAGATTTCCTTACACCCTTAAGTATTTGAAAGGAGAGAATAACGTCGTGGCCAATGCCCTCTCTACAAAGCGCATTCTATTCACCAAATTAGGGGTTAGGTTTTTTGGCTTTGAATGGATTAAGGAGACCTATGAAACCGACCCTGATTTTTGGGCTTATTACATGAAGTGTATGGACAAGGCCGAAGGCGAATATCCCCTTATGGATGGCTACTTACTTAAAGCGGGAAAGTTTGTGCATTCCCCAAAGAAGCTTAAGACGATGCCTCATAAAAGAAGCTCATTACGGGGGCCTAGCAAGTCACTTCGGCGAGAAAAAGACCCTAGAATCGCTTAAGGAACACTTCTATTGGCATCGCATGATGAAAGATGTGCATAACATGGTGGAGACATGCGTGATTTGCAAGAAGGCTAAGAGTAAATTTCTACCTCAAGGCTTATACCTGCCCTTACCCGTTCCATCACACCCTTGGGTAGAGGTTAGTATGGACTTCGTTTTGGGACTACCACGTACTGCCCGGAATAAAGACTCTATAATGGTGGTCGTGGATTGGTTCTCCAAGATGGCACATTTCCTTCCTTGTGCCACGACCGATGACTCTGTTCTAATAGCTAACCTATATTTTAAAAAGATCGTTCGCCTGCATGGTATACCGCGTTCTATCGTGTCAGATAGAGACACTAAATTTCTGACCGCCTTTTGGACCACTTTGTGAAAAAAGTTGGGACTAGGTTGTGTTTCAGCACATCCTTTCATCTCCAAACTGATGGTCAAACAGAAGTCGTCAACAGGACCCTAGGTACCTCTTACGCACCGTTGTAGGTAAGAAACTATCTAACTGGGATATAGTCCTCCCAGGCTTGGAGTTTGCCTACATTCTCACCCTTCATTCCACTACTCAGCAATCGCCCTTTGATGTTGCCTATGTGTTTAATCCATATACACCGTTAGATCTGGTTCCATTACCTTTTATAGACTTAGCAAATCCATCAGAAGCGGACAAAGCGGAACGAATTAAAGAATTGCATGAGACTGTACGCAAAGCCATCGAGAAGAGCAACAACAAGGTCGCCAAACATGCTAATAAAGGACGATGCGAAGTTATCTTTAATGAAGGAGACTTAGTTTGGTTGCACCTAACGAAAGAAAGGTTCCCCGCTAAAAGAAAATCCAAGTTGATGCCTAAAGCAGAAGGACCATTCAAGGTCTTAGAAAGAATCAACAATAATGCCTATAAGATAGAGCTACCCGGCAACTACGGAATTTCCTCCACCTTTAATGTCCAAGATCTCTCGCCATACAAAGGAGACGATGATGACATTGAAGTGATCCCATTAACGGATTTGAGCTCAAATCCTCAATCACCTGTGGAGGATGATGTGCCCCAAAGGGCCGTCACTTGAGGTGTTCACTAACAAGTTCACTTCTTTTCCAGGAATTACAGGTGTCGAATGCCTATTCGCGGATTTTGAATGGGACCCGAGCACAAAGGACAAGGATCAACCCTTGCACTTGCTATCGTGGGAGCTAAGGGGGAATCACTTGAATAAGGGATTTGTCTCCCTCAGAATTAATTTGTAATTAAATTTTATTCGGCAAACATTCGCCTTATGTTTTTGTTGTCAAACGTTCGCCATCCTGTGATGTTTTATAATTGCATGCATTCTTAGGCATTAGGATTAGATGTATGTTAAGTTAGATGGTGGTTAGAAGCAACAATTGGGCCGGAGTTTAGTAGCCCACCGATGCAACAAATGGGCCAAAGCTTGAAGATGATCTGGTGTGCAAGTGGACCAAGAATGCCAACCATGTGGCCCATTTCGAAGCCCAAGCCCATTCTACCCTTCACCCACCCTAGGTCAATAAATACATGGCTATTGGTGTGTGTAAAGGTTGTTGAATATATGAGAAATAGCCCTTTTGTGTTCAGTCGAAGTAGTTCAAAGCTTGGTGAATGATAAGACTCGTTTTCGGTCAAGAACCGAGAAGGAGTGCATCTCCTTGAGCTTTCAAGCCCGAGGTTGCTTGAATAGCCATCGTTCCACTCGTCTTCCCTCTCTTTTCCAGGGAAGGATACACGAAGAGAGTGGCCAAAAACCGGTCCTGTTTGCTGCCGTCTTCCTTTGGAAGATCGTTATGCCGAGAGCCTAAAAGTTGCTCATCGGACAACATTCGGTTTTCTACTTATATTTTGTTTTTTCGTTTCGTTTGTGGGTGAAACACGACTCATTCGAGGTGGAATCGTATCACTCATGACCAAAAGATTCATACCTAGCCAATACCGACAAGAGCTATTCTTACAAATTCAAAACCTGAGACAAGGAAGTCGATCTGTTGAAGAGTACCTTACTGAGTTTGAGACCCTTAGGATTCGTGGAGATATGGACGAGCCTGAAGAGCAAGTACTTGAAAGATTTATTCGAGGATTGCAACAAGATATAAGAGACATTATTGAACTGCATCCCCTAGAATCCCTTGACGCGGTAGTACAAATGGCTATAAAAGTAGAACGACAACTTCGTAGGAAGAGAAAAGCTAGTTTCACCAAGAAATTTCCGCTCAAGACTACTCCTAAGATCACCCCTCTGCAACCAGAACCAAACAAAACTTTCACCAAAACTGAGGGAAAGAGACCGTTTACCCAAAGAATCAAGCAACAAGACCCTAGTAGAGAGTGCCAATTCCCCTAGATCGCGAGACCTTAAATGCTTTAAGTGTCATGGCTTGTGTCATTTCATGGCTCAGTGTCCTAATAGACGAGTGATGATCCTCCAGGAGGACCCTGGAGAGTTTACGAGCGAAGACGAGCAATTAGGTATAAAAGAAGATGAGGAGGATAGTGACTCCCAAGAGGAAGTTTTCCACGCCCCTGAAGGACCAATGCTTATGGTAAGAAGAACACTGGTAAGAAGACGTGTTCTCGTCACTAAGAATTCTGGAGAAGACTGTCAGCGTGAGAACATCTTCCATACCAGGTGTTTCATCAAGGAGAAGTTACGTTCCCTTATTATAGACGAAAGTAGTTGTGCTAACGTAGCTTCCACGGAGTTAGTGACCAAGTTAGGCCTGCAGACCAACACTCACCCCCACCCCTACAAGTTACGTTGGCTAAATGATAGGGATGATGTCAAGGTTACCAAGCAAGTGAAAGTTGAATTTGCCCTCGGGAGGTACAAGGACACGGTCCTCTGCGATGTTGTGCCTATGAGTGCAAGTCATTTACTCCTAGGCTGACCGTGGCAGTTTGACCGACAGGTTAACAACGATGGCTACACTAACTACTATTTCCTTAAGTTTGAAGGAAAGACGTATAAGTTTGCTCCCATGACCCACGAACAAATATGTAGAGATGACGCTGCAAGAAAGGAAGCCAAGAATAAGGCTACTTTATTCATGACTAAGAAGGAGATAGAGACATCTGTGCGTCGAGGAGATCCACTGATTTTGGTACTTTTTCAAGATAGAATTATGGAACTAGGAGTTATTCCTCAAGCCGTTAAAACTTTACTTAACCAGTTCCAAGATGTGTTACCAGAAGACTTGCCCCAAGGTCTACCACCCTTGCGTGGCATTGAACACCAAGTTGATTTCCTACCTGGAGCCGTACTGCCTAATAGACCAGCATACCGAATGAACCCCGAAGAAACCAAGAAGCTATAGGACCAAGTACAGGAACTTTTGGATAAAAGTTACATTAGAGAGTCCATGAGTCCCTGTGCAGTACCCTCCTTATTAGTTCCCAAGAAAGACGGCACCATGAGAATGTGTGTCGATAGCCGAGCCGTTAACCAAATTACTATCAAGTATAGATTTGTCATCCCTAGGCTCGAGGACATGTTGGATGAGCTCAGTAGAGCCTCCATTTTCTCTAAAATAGATCTTAAAAGCGGCTGCCGTCAGATCAGGATGAGAGAAGGCGACGAGTGGAAGACAGCCTTTAAGACAAAATATGGATTATTCGAATGGATGGTGATGCCTTTTGGTTTATCTAACGCCTCAAGTACGTTCATGAGACTCATGCACCATGTGCTTAAAAAATACTTAGGAAAGTTTATCGTGGTATACTTCGATGACATCTTAGTGTATAGCGTGGATCTCACTCAACACACCTCTCCCACCTTAACTCCCTCTTCTAGACCCTTAGAAAGGCTAAACAATTTGGTAACTTAGGGAAGTGCTCTTTTGCACGGGACAAGGTGTAATTTCTAGGATTTGTCATCTCAAAAGACGGGATGGAAGTGGACGAGGAAACGATCAACGCCATCAAGGATTGGCCAATACCGAATTCTATCATAGAAATACACAGCTTTCACGGGCTAGCCTCGTTTTATAGAAGATTCATTAAAGACTTCAGTTCGATAATTGCTCCGCTTACCGATTGCACTAAGAAAGGGAAAGGGTTCTCTTGGACCCCAGCGTGCCAAAAGAGCTTTGATCTTATCAAAGACAGATTATGTCATTCTCCCGTACTTGCCCTCCCGGATTTCAACAAGGCCTTTGAGGTCAAAAGCAATGCATCTAGAGTCAGCATAGGAGCAGTGCTTATGCAAGATGGCAAACCCGTGGCATACTTTAGCGAAAAGTTGAAAGGACCCATACTAAATTATTCCATTTACGACAAAGAATTCTACGCAGTTATACGTGCTTTAGAACATTGGCAGCATTACCTCCTACCTCGAGAATTTGTTATCAACACTGATCACCAGGCCCTAAGACATATCAAAAGTAAGCACAAGCTCAACAAGAGACATGCCAAGTGGATGGAGTTCTTAGAAAGGTTTCCTTACACCCTTAAGTATTTGAAAGGAGAGAATAACGTCATGGCCGATGCCCTCTTTAGAAAGCGCATTGTATTCACCGAATTAGGGGTTAGGTTCTTTGGATTTGAATGGATTAAGGAGATCTATGAAACCGACCCTGATTTTGGCCCTTATTACATCAAGTGTATGGATAAGGCCGAAGGCGAGTATCGCCTCATGGATGGCACCTTACTTAAAGCGGGAAAGTTGTGCATTCCCCAAGGAAGCTTAAGACGATGCCTCGTAAAAGAAGCTTATTGCGTGGGCCTAGCAAGTCACTTTGGCGAGAAAAACACACTAGAATCGCTTAAGGGACACTTCTATTGGCCTCGCATAATGAAAGATGTGCATCGCATGGTGGAGACATGCGAGATATGCAAGAAGACTAAGAGTAAAGTTCGACCTCAAGGCTTATACATGCCCTTACCATTCCATCACACCCTTGGGTAGAGGTTAGTATGGACTTCGTTTTTAGGACTACCACGAACTGCCCGGAATAAGGACTTTATAATGGTGGTCGTGGATTGGTTCTCCAAGATGGCACATTTCCTTCCTTGTGCCACGACGATGACTCTGTCTTAATAGCTAACCTATATTTTAAAGAGATCGTTCGCCTGCGTGGGTTACCGCGTTCTATCGTGTCGGACAGAGACACTAAATTTCTGAGCGCTTTTTGGACCACTTTGTGGAAAAAGTTGGGGACTATGTTGTGTTTCAGCACATCCTTTCATCCCCAAACTGATGGTCAAACGGAAGTCATCAACAGGACCCTAGGTACCCTCTTATGCACCGTTGTAGGTAAGAAACTGTCTAACTGGGATATAGTACTCCCAGGCTTAGCGTTTGCTTACAACCGCACCCTTCATTCCACTACTCAGCAATCGCCCTTTGAGGTTGCCTATGGGTTTAACCCATATACACCGTTAGATCTTGTTCCATTACCTTTTACAGACTTAGCTAATCCATCTGGAGTGGACAAGGTGGAATGAATTATGGAATGCCATGAGACTGTACGTAAAGCCATCGAGAAGAGCAACAACAAGGTCACCAAACACGCTAATAAAGGGCGACGCGAAGTTATCTTTAATGAAGGAGACTTAGTTTAGTTGCACCTAAAGAAAGAAAGGTTCCCCGCTAAAAGAAAATCCAAGTTGATGCCTAGAGCAGAAGGACCATTCAAGGTCTTAGAAAGAATCAACAATAACGCCTATAAGATAGAGCTACCCAGCGACTACGGAATTTCCTCCATCTTTAATGTCCAAGATCTCTCGCCATACAAATGAGACGATGATGACATCCAAATGACTCCATTAAAGGATTTGTGGTCAAATCCTCAATCACCTGGGGAGGATGATATGCCCCAGATGGCCGTCACTCGATCACAAACCAAGACACGAACTTTATCCAACTTGTCGAATGCCTCTTCGCGGATTTCGAATGGGACCCCAGCACAAAGAACAATGATCAACCCTTGCACTTGCTATCGTGGGAGCTAAAGGTGGAAGCATATGAAGTAAGAATTTGTTTCCCTCAGAATTAATTTGTAATTGAATTTTATTCGGCAAACATTCGCCTTATGTTTTTTTTGGCAAACATTCGCCTTCATGTAATGTTTTATAATTGCATGCATCCTTAGTCATTATGATTAGATATATGTTAAGTTAGATGGTGGTTAGAAACAACAATTGGGGCGAAGTTTAGCAGCCTACTGATGCAACAAATGAGACAAAGCTTGAAGAGTGATCTGGTGTGCAAGTGGACCAAGACATGTGGCCTATTTCGAAGCCCCAGCCCATTCTAACCTTCAGCCACTGTCACACCCCCGTTCTCGTGAAGCATGAAGGCACGGGCCGATGGCCCGAACAAAGAGGGGCAGGGCTCCTCGGGCACACTTCATCCAAGGAACTGTGCGGTGCAAGAGCTGGATGTGGGCGCGCGGCACAGCGCGGCCCACCAGACAGCCTGGGCGCGCAGGATGGGCGCGGCCCAAGCAGGCCCCACAGGGGGGCGCAGCCCACTAGGCGCTCAAGACCATGGCCGCATCAACTGGGCCGAGGACATGGGCTGGAGTGTGCAGATCGGCGAGGCGCTACGCTGAAAGGCGCGGCCCTACGCGCACGGAGCGGCGCGACGCTACGCGGACGCCACGCGGAAAGGCGCGGCCCTACGCACGCAGAACGGTGCGACCCAACGCGAGCAGAGGGGCGCGACCCCACACGGGCGCTACGCGGAACTGGACCCCACACGGGCGCCACATGGAAGGACGCGGCGCTTGGCAACAGAGTCACGACCGACCAGGAAGGGGCACACGGCTGGCACACGGTTTGGACACGGCATGGCCGAACCAGACGGCACAGGGCCCTGGGCGCTGGGCGCCAGACGACAGGGCGAGGGCGTGGTGGGCGAGCCATCCGACCGAGCCGCTCGCGCGCACGCGGTGTGCACACGGGGCGCGCGCAGTGCAGCATGACCCAATGGACACTTATGTTTTTTTGGACATTCGTGACTTTTCATGTATTATGGCTGAACCTTTGGCCTATAAATATGCCTTGAGACACCAAGGTTGACAAGGAAGCTTGATAAAGCTATCAAGTGGAGTCTTAAGCCGTTGTGGTGTTCCTTGAGCGTGATTTTTGTTCCTAGTTCTTATATTTGGAATATAAGGAAGGTTGGGAGGGAGCCTCCCCTAAACTAAGTGTGTCACGAGGAATTGTGTGTGTGTGTTCTAAGCGATCCAAGAGGTAGAGGCTGGCCTAGTCAAGGACTCGGCGCCGCACAAGCCTAAGCGAAAAAAAGATAGGCGTGTGACAATTGGTATCAGAGCCAGGTTGACTTACGAAAGCACGGAAGCAATGGCGCAAGATCAGATGGATATGATTCTTTCGAGGCTCGCTCGTTTGGAAAGCTTTACGGGTGCATCATCGGCAACATCGGAGGATAAGCCCTTAACGGTGGAACTAAGGCTTCTAAGGAAGGAGATGAACGAGTTCCAGTCGGTGGTGGCAGCCGACCAGTTGGCTCTTGAGCAGCACCTAGAAAGCACTATCGGGAGGATAGATCAGGAATTGGCGAAAATTGGCAAGAGCGCGGTTTGAGGATCGAGCCGAAGGTTGGGGTTCTTTGCCATGCAATGCAAGATACCGGAGTCCAAGGCTTACACCGGCAACCGCAACGCCAAGGAGTTAGAAAATTTCTTATGGGACATGAAACAATATTTCTTGGCCGCGGCTGTTGAGGAGGACAGTCAAGTGATGATCGCAAGCATGTACCTAGGCGGCGATGCGAAACTGTGGTGGCGGCAAAACCAGGACCGGGAGCCGCGTATAGACAGTTTTGACGCATTCGAGAGCGAACTCAAGGACCGCTTCCTGCCGCAGAACTCGGAGTGGACGGCGAAGGAGGCGTTGAGAAAGTTGCAACAAACGGGTACGGTAAGAGACTATGTCCGAGACTATAGTTCTCTTCTACTTGACATCATAAACATGCACGAGAGCGATAAGCTATTCAACTTCATGGCGGGCTTACAACCTTGGGCGCAAGCCGAACTAAGACGCCACGGAGTCAAGGATGTACAGACGGCTATCTCTATAGCCGAGGCACTTGTAGACTACAAGGCCTCGGCCCCATCCGACAAACGAAGGAGCGGGGAAGGGAAGCACTCGGACAAGCGCAGCGGAGCAAACACGGCGCGAAATAAGTCATCCCATGCAGCACCCAAATCCAAGGGACTTGATCAATCCCAAAAGAAGAAGGGCTCGGGATGTTTCATATGCGGCGGCTCTCACTACGCCCGGGAGTGCCCGAAAAGGGAGATGGCCGCATCACTACGCATCAAGGAGGAGGGGCCAAGCGAGGAGGGGCCTCGGGTGAATCCCATACAGCTTATCAACGCCCTTTCAAGCGAGGAGGCCGGGCCGAATCAAAAGGGGCTTATGTATGTCGAAGTGATCATCAATGGAAACAAAGTGCGCGCGATGTTGGACACGGGGACGACCAACAACTTCGTATCCGACAAGAAGGCGCGGGAATTAAAGTTGGAGATTGTGCAATGCACAAGCAAAATCAAGGCTGTCAATTCGGGAGCACAGCCGATCAAGGGGTTGACACGCCCTTTGATGCGCGTAGGGGATTGGCGGCGGGAGTGCCCGCTCATGGTGGTTCCCCTAGACGACTTTGAACTCATTCTTGGAATGGAGTTTCTTCGGCAAACCAAGGCGATGGTTCTGCCCCATCTTGGCGTCATGTTGATCCAAGATAACCCGACACCTTCCTTGGTGAAGAGCGAGGTCGGAGGAGGTAATATGTTGCTAACCGCTTTGCAAGTGAAGGTAGGGCTAAGGAGGGGCGAAACCACCTTTTTGGCAACCTTGAGGGAAGTCAAGGAAGACCAGGTTAGCGAGGTGCCGACAGAAGTTCTTCGGGTGCTCGAGGAGTACCGCGACGTGATGCCACCCGAGTTGCCCAAACGGCTACCACCGCGGCGCGGAGTGGACCACAAAATAGAACTGGAGCCAGGCGCGGTTCCACCGGCACAGGCGCCCTACAGGATGGCGCCTCCTGAATTAGCCGAGTTGAGAAGGCAATTGGATGAACTTTTGGATGCCGGCTACATCCAACCATCCAAGGCACCGTATGGCGCGCCAGTACTATTCCAGCGCAAGAAGGACGGGGCGCTGCGCATGTGCGTCGATTACCGGGCCTTAAACAAGGTGACTATTAAAAACAAGTATCCCATCCCCCATGCTGGAGACTTGTTTGAAAGGTTGGCAAAGGCTACTTACTTCACCAAACTGGACTTGCGCTCGGGATATTGGCAAGTGCGGATTGCGCGCGGCGATGAGGCCAAAACGGCCATGTTGTCCCGATATGGATCGTACGAATTTTTGGTCATGCCCTTTGGGTTGACCAATGCTCCGGCAACATTCTGCAATCTAATGAACGAGGTACTATATGACTTCTTGGATAAATTCGTGGTGGTATATTTGGATGATATAGTCATATACTCAGAATCATTGGAGGAGCACATCCACCACTTGAGGCAAGTGCTAGGAAGGCTGCGACAACACTCCTTGTACGTCAAAAGGGAGAAGTGCGAGTTTGGCGCGGAGGAAATTAACTTTCTCGGCCATTATATCAAGTGGGGCTTGATCCGCATGGATGGGCGCAAATTGGCCGCAATCGACGGATGAGTTGCGCCAACGAAGGTAGCCGAGCTTCGATCTTTTTTAGGTCTGGCTAATTATTACCGCAGGTTTATTGCGGACTATTCGAGGATAGTAAGCCCTCTTACGGACTTGCTACGCAAGGAGCACGCATGGCGATGGACAGACGCGTGCCAAGAGGCATTTGAGCGGCTCAAGGAGGCGGTTACTTCCGAACCGGTGCTCAAATTGCCGGACTTTGCCGCACCATTTGAGGTGCACACTGACGCATCGGATCGGGCCATCGGCGGGGTTCTTACTCAAGAGGGGCACCCGGTAGCCTACGAAAGCCGAAAGCTGAAGGGGCCGGAGGAGCGGTATTCAATGCATGAGAAGGAAATGGTGGCCGTCATTCATTGCCTAATTACTTGGAGACAGTATCTTTTGGGCACCAAATTCATTGTGGTAACGGACAACGTTGCCAACACCTACTTTCGAACCCAAAAGAAGCTCTCGCCGAAGCAAGCGCGCTGGCAAGAATTTTTGGCCGAGTATGACTTTCTCATGGCTGCACAAACCGGGCACCGAAAATAGGGTGGCCGATGCACTTAGCCGCAAGACATGCGAGGAGATCGTGGCAGCCCTTTCGGAGGTACATTCTAACTTCTTGGGGAAGGTTAGGGCAGCAGCAAGGGATGATCGAGATTACATTCGGATGGTTAAGCAAATAGAGGAGGGTCTAATCCGGAGATATTGGCTCGAAGATGGCTTAATCAAAGGCCAAGGTAACAAGATCTTTGTTCCAAGTGCAGGTGGTGTGCGCCAACTAATTCTAAAGGAGACCCATGACACTCAGTGGGCGGGAGTTGCACGTCAAGACTCGCCTCATTTGTCAAGAGGACAAGACGAAGAGGAAGAAGCAAGCGGGGGCTTATTCAACCTCTGCCCATACCGGAGAAGCCATGGCAATCGGTTTCCATGGACTTCATCACGGGTCTACCAACCATCGGGAGGATGGGCACCATCATGGTCGTGGTAGACAGGCTCTCCAAATATGCGGTGTTCATGGGAGTGCCAAAGGGATGCTCGGCGCATGAGGCAGCCGAGAATTTTCTGAAGGGTATAGTGAAGTACTTCGGCCTTCCCCGAGAGATCATTAGCGATCGGGATCCAAGGTTCACGGGTAAGTTTTGGATGGCGCTATTCAAGCACTTGGGCACGGAGCTCAAATTCTCTACCGCCAACCATCCTCAAACCGATGGGCAGACGGAGCGCATCAATACCTAACTCGAGGAGTACTGCGGCACTTTGTGACGGCAACGCAGTGGAATTGGCTCGAGTTATTGGAGTCGGCCCAATTCTCTTACAACCTTCACAAAACCTCATCGACCGAGATGAGTCCGGCGGAGTTGACGCTCGGATTTCAGCCTTGCTCGCCCCTAGACATGGTGCGACATGAGGAGGGACAAGGGACGTGTCCGGCCGCATACCAATTTGCGCTAGACCGAAAGGAGTAGCTAGAGCAAGCGCGGGACAGCCTCATCAAGGCGCAAAATCGGATGAGGAAATATGCCGACACAAAAAGAAGGATGGTGGAGTTCAAAGAGGGAGATCGAGTTCTTCTAAAGTTAACTCCACAACTTTGGAAGAAGGTCACGGACAAGCGGTTTCACAAGGGGCTTCTTCCAAGGTACGAGGGACCATTCGTGATTATCAAGCGGGTTGGATCGGTCGCCTACCGATTGCAACTCCCCAAGAGACTCAAGCTACATCCAACCTTTCATGTAAGTTTCCTAAAGCCTTACTATGAAAGGGAAAATCAACAACAAGTGCCGAGGGCACCACCCGGCGTGCGGAGGGAGTTCACTAAGAAGATGGCGAAAATACTTGACCACCGAACCATGCGGGGCTACAAGAAGGATGAGCGAAGGGAGTTTCTAGTGCAATGGGAAAACGAGGAGGAAGCTACATGGGAAAAAGACATTGACCTATGGCAATTTGAGGGGCAAATCTCGGACTACCTAACTTGGGTGTCGACGAGGCCGTCGACTTCAATTGGAGGGGGAGGATTTTCACACCCCCTTTCTCGTGAAGCATGAAGGCACGGGCCGATGGCCCGAACAAAGAGGGGCAGGGCTCCTCGGGCACACTTCATCCAAGGAAGTGTGCGGTGCAAGAGCTGGATATGGGCGCGCGGCACAGCGCGGCCCACCAGACAGCCTGGGCGCGCAGGATGGGTGCGGCCCAAGCAGGCCCCACAGGCGAGCGCAGCCAACTGGGCGCTCAAGACCATGGCCGCATCAACTGGGCCGAGGACATGGGCTGGAGTGTGCAGATCGGCGAGGCGCTACGCTGAAAGGCGCGGCCCTACGCGCACGGAGCGGCGCGACGCTACGCGGACGCCACGCAGAAAGGCGCGGCCCTACGCACGCAGAACGGCGCGACCCTACGCGAGCAGAGGGGCGCGACCCCACACGGGCGCTACGCGGAATGGCTGGACCCCACACAGGCGCCACATGGAAGGACGCGGCGCTTGGCAACAGAGTCACGACCGACCAGGAAGGGGCACACGGTTTGGACACGGCATGGCCGAACCAGACGGCACAGGGCCCTGGGCGCTGGGCGCCAGACGACAGGGCGAGGGCGTGGTGGGCGAGCCATCCGACCGAGCCGCTCGCGCGCACGCGGTATGCACACGGGGCGCGCGCAGTGCAGCATGACCCAATGGACACTTATGTTTTTTTGGACATTCGTGACTTTTCATGTATTATGGCTGAACCTTTGGCCTATAAATATGCCTTGAGACACCAAGGTTGACAAGGAAGCTTGATCAAGCTATCAAGTGGAGTCTTAAGCCGTTGTGGTGTTCCTTGAGCGTGATTTTTGTTCCTAGTTCTTATATTTGGAATATAAGGAAGGTTGGGAGGGAGCCTCCCGTAAACTAAGTGTGTCACGAGGAATTGTGTGTGTGTGTTCTAAGCGATCCAAGAGGTAGAGGCTGGCCTAGTCAAGGACTCGGCGCCGCACAAGCCTAAGCGAAAAAAAGATAGGCGTGTGACAGCCACCCTAGGTCTATAAATACATAGTTGTTGGTGTGTGTAAATATTGTTGAATATATGAGAAATAGCCCTTTTGTGTTCAGACAAAGTAGTTGAAACTTGGTGAATGGAAAGGCTCGGTTCGGTCAAGAACCGAGAAAGAGTTTATCTCCTTGAGCTTTCATTCCCGAGATTGCTTGAATAGCCATCGTTCCACTCGTCTTCCCTCTTTTTTCCAGAGAAGGATACACGAAGAGAGTGGCCAGAAACCGGTCCCGTTTGCTGCCATCTTCCTTCGGAAGATCGTTATGCCGAGAGCCTAAAAGGTTGCTTATCGGACAGCATTCAATTTCCTGCTTATATTTTGTTTTCTGTTTCATTTGTGGGTAAAACACGACTCATTCGAGGTGGAATCGTGTCACCCCTTTTTATAATGTTTTGAAAAGCGAAGTTTTATTTAAATTAATTTTTGATTGAGTCTTCTGCTACGACAAGTTGAAACGTTTTAAAAAATGTTGTTTTAATTCAAAGAACAAAAGTTTTAAATTTTATGCGAATTTTATCGAGATGATGAGTAAGTATACGGTTGGCGATTCGGGTCCGGGGACGACTTGGGGGCGCTACGGTGGTGATGATAGAGAAGAGTACGCCGTGAAACATACCCCACTACAACATAAAACTCCTAGACAAGATTTATATCTCCTAGTACCCTTCGTAAGGACCGAACCTACTCGCCCACATACCTCGTGTCTTGGTGAACTTTAATCACCTTTCCGTTGCAAGGTTGATCCTAGAACACAAAAATTCAGCGTTAAACTCATTGCGAACATAAACACCGTCTAAGAATTTACTCGGTTTCTAACAAATGATCCACTAGTTCCTCTAACTCTCTTAAGACATTTACTTAAAGTTTTCGGCATAACCTCCCCATAATTATACACTATTCCCAAACTTCCAATAAAATCATAAACAACCATTAAGCAAATCTATATGCAACGATACAAAATTTCTATCCAAATCCATTAAACCATGGCCATTATACATTTAAACCACACATTAGTTACATTATTTGGATGAAGGAAGACAAATTCCTTCTTCATGATTGGTTGTAACCGAGGTTTGCAAAGCTTAATCCTCTCTACTCTTTATCCTAGCTCAGGGTGGCCGATGCTTCCTGTATTATGAAATTGTTGCAGTCTAGCCCTTGCTCGGTAACTAGAACACACAATAGATCAGTTAGGCCCACGGATCTCGGCTAAGCCGAGAAACCCTTGAGAAAAACAGAAAAATGGACAGCCAAATGTGCTTAGAATGAAACGAAATTTGGTGTGAGATTAGTGGAGTGAGTGAGGTGTGTGATGGTGGTGGTCGTGGTCCAAGTTGATTATAAATGAAAAACTCATGCACACAAACCCGTAAGTTGGCCGATGAGTCAATGTCATGCTCTCGGCAATCACAACCTTTCCATGGAAAGATTCTCAACTTGGGGAACTGGTTTTGGCCACTCTCTTTTTGTTTCCTTCCTTTGAAAGGGAGGAAAAGAAAAGTGGAAAACAAGCCCGAGCAACAACCGTGAGTTGCCAAGCTAGGAGGCTTCTCCTAATCGGTTCAAGGAACCGAGCACTTACCTTGAAAAGGTGGTGGAAAACTCCTTCGGTTTCCTCTAGAAAACATGCCGATGCTCATTAACTTTGCCAACCAAAATACAAAAACCAAAGCTATGTTTATATAGGCGTAGGATGGAGGGGTTTAGGACTGTGCTTTTGGTCTTCAAAACTTGGAGAGAAGTGGTTTGCAACCGGCTCAAGATGGATGCAATGTGTGGCCGAGATGGTGGCAGCCAAGAGGTGATCAATGGCTTGCTGAATGTCATATCATGGATCCATGTTTCTTCCACAAAAGGTAAAGGGGACAAGCATCTCAAATGACAGCCCAATGGTGTGGTCAAATCGGGTAAGATTGGCATCCAATTGTGGCTCTCCTCCTTGGCACGCGCGCGACCGACAATGGCATGTTTTGCATGCCCGGTTGATGCTTCGAATTGAGATCGTGTGACGGGGTTATGGGGCACATCAGAAATGGTCAAAGGGAGCCCTCTTTATTAGTTTTGAGTGATCATGTGATAGCTCCCATCTAATCAAGTGGAATGGTTCCTCCGTACCCTTAATGTTTAGCCTTAGGCCCACTTGGCCATCAAAAGGATCACCTACAATAAGAGTAAACAAATTTGATATATGATTTTGCCATAGGTTTGGTCAACTTTTGATGATGGCTTTCCTTGGCTAATCAACTACACTTTTTGTCCTCACCCTTGGCTGAATGGTTTGAAAACGTTTTGATGCGGAACAACCTGCACAAAGACAGCAGTAGTGCTCGGTGCTCATTTTAAGCGTGTAGAAAAGTATGCAAATGAACTCTAAATTAAACAAAACTTGATGTGAGTATTACCTTATGAGTGAAGTTCAAAACCCTAAAATACATAAGAAAATAAGCAAAGGAAACGAAACTAGGCAGAACAACCTATGGCTGGTCCGATAAGCAAATATAAGTGCTTTTAGGTAATGCTTCTTTCCATGGAAAGAAACAGCAGTGTTGGGGATGGTTTTCCCACCTTCTTCTTAGTTCCTACTCTAGAGAGTGAAGAGAGAAGGATGGAGTTAAGAACCAGCTAACTAACCTTGAACTTGGAGGCAACAGAGGCTCACTCCATTCGATTGCTGGCAAGTCGAGGCAACTCTCCTTGAGGCGGCAAAACCCATCTGGTTTTGAGAGAAAAACTCCGCTATTTTTATTTAAAAAAAAATAAATACAATCTCTAAAAAAATGCTAAAATATAACCTAAGGTGGCTAGGGTTTTGGGGGTTTGCAAAGAGGAAGAGAAATAGCCATTGAATGGCTATTGCTGCGCACGTGGGCGTGTGAGCTTTTTGCACTGTTTGAATGCAAGGCCTTGCATGGAGATGGAGGGCTTTGATTTCTTGCTTGAGAGAAGCTGAGCGAGAAGGAAGGAAGTTCATATTAGAAGGCAAAATGTGCAACAACTTCCTCACCCATCGCTCACTGGAGAACGTCTGTTTGTGTTTGCTGATGCGCGTTGATTAATGGATGCAACGCTGTCCAGGTCAGTGGTCCATGCACTCTCCCCAAGCGATTCCCATTCAGCCATGTCACCCATCTATAGCGTGCGGCTCTAATGCGCATCTGCAACTTCTCCTTGCATGTGCAGGTCTTCTCTTGTTCACGCCATCAGAACCACACATCGACTTTGGTGCTCGGTCAAGTCTTCAAGTTGCGTTGCTTCGGAAGCGCCAATCTGATCTGTTCTTTGGGCATAATAACCCGAACCCACCTCTAACCTAATGCCTAATTATGCATGCAAAATTAAGACACTATAGTTTAGCCCAAAATTGCAAGAAAGGCCTATGTTCACTAAAAACTAAAAGAAATAAAAGAAAAGTGTTCGATGACATAAATTTGTCAATTGGGAAAACATATTCCCTCTTGTACATGGGTTGATCCGACACTTGACTTCCACTCCAAGCAATCATAAAGTCTTCACTTGAAAAATTAATAACGTGTTAGTTAAAAGCTAATTAAAGAACGAGCCTCGATTTTGGATTGGGCTTTGCCCTCTGAGGCATATCATCATTTGTGAAAATAGGGAGGGGTATTAACCTTCCTTACAGTTGCTAGAGCAGAAAACTTTGAAAGAAAGAAAACTGAAGCTTTTTCCTCTCAATCTTGAAGTTGTTCCAAGCATCAAGTCGCCACTTTCACGGTGAGTGGCATCCGTGAGCAAGTGAGTACTTTGGCTTCCAGTTTTGTGAGTATTGTTGAAACCATTTGTATACTCCTTTCTCTACCTCCCCTTTGAAGGTAGAACTCCCAGTAAGGGCACACTAAACTCTCGTGCACACAAAGTGGAATGTCTTCTTCCAAAGAAGACCAAAGACCTGATGAGGTGCACTATAACGTCCCTCAACGTTGTTCCTAAAAATCTCGTAAAAATTTTTTTCTTTTATTTTGTTTTATTTATTCAAAACCTTTAAAACAACATCGTATAAAACATTAAACCGTTTACAGCAGAATAGCAATCTTTTCGTGGAAGCCTAGGATAAGGTAAACTTGATTTCAAGTGTTGAAAACAGTAAAACAGGGGTTTCGATCGACACTTGTAAAGATAGGTCGACACCTCGTTCCTTTCTGTTTTACATCGATCGATACCTTCAAAAATTGGTCGACACCTTCTTCCTCTTTGTTCTACATTGGTCGACACCTTCAAAGACTGGTCGACACCTCCTTCTTCTCTATTCTACATCAGTCGACACCTCTTAAAAATTTGGTCGACCATTACTAAGATAGGCTAACACTTCATTGCTCTCTGTTTGACATCGGTCAACACCGGCAAAGATAGATCGACACCTTTTACAAAATTGGTCGACCCTTATTAAGATAGGTCGACACTTCATTGTTCTCTGTTTGACATCGGTCGACACCTGCAAAAACAGGTCGGCACCTTTTACAAAATTGGTCCACCCTTACTAAGATAGGTCGACACTTCATTGCTTTCTGTTTGACATCGGTCGACACCTGCAAAGACCAGTCGACACTTTTTATAAAATTGATCGACCCTTACTAAAATAGGTCGACACTTTATTGCTCTCTGTTTCACATCGGTCGACACCTGCAAAGACAAGTCGACATATTTTACAAAATTTGTCGACCCTTACTAAGATTGGTCGACACTTCATCACCAGAAAACTTAACGAAAGCTCTCTAGGAATGACCGTAACCATCGTAAATTTTCTAACGGACACCTATAGCATACTTAACTCCCATTTTCACATTTCTTTATAAACATGGGCAGTATACCCTACCATTTACCGTTAAACAAATTCACCTTTTCAAAACATCCAACATGTATTTAAAATTAAAACAATTTAATATGGTTCCTAAACTTCTTCTATCAACACATTTTAAAACAATTTAAACCTAAACACTTAACCATACTTTGCAATCATCTATACATTATTCCAAAACTACTTCATATGGCCCACAGGTCAATCACGCTCTAACAGCCACAAGCGCTTTACCATGGCCATCCTTCTTCAGCTGCATCACTCGTCGGGTTTAGGTAGAATGTCCTCACCTTCTTCTAAATCACCTACATAGCAGAGACATCTATGAGCTAAAAGGCTCAGCAAGTCAACGTAAATGTAAATACATGTTGTGCATATACAATTCATAAAACATCTAATCATTTTATTTTATTTCGTTACATAGCGGGATGTCACCAAGGGTTTACTCTCACTAGATAAAGAAGGCACATCAAGCGGTTAGACAGTCTTCTCCATCTACCGGGGGGAAAACATGCTCCACCTACGAGACAGCCATGTCTGAACCCCACCCCAACATGACTGGGATTACATGCATTCATTTCTTTTCATAAAACATGCACATAAAATTTGTTTTCATGACATTTTTAAACAAACGTGATGCATGAACTGTTCATAATGCTTAAACTTATAAAAACATATAAAACAATTAATGGAAACATAAAAGACATTCTATAACTTAAACAACTTAACTACCCATCCCAATTTACACCAAGACAATCTAAATACTCAGATCCTTGAAAACGAAATCGCTTGTGGTGTAGGCCAAATCGGCCAAGCAAATCACAAAGACTTACCTAGGGTCCTTTGCAATTTAACTTGGAGTCTATTCTTTTTAGCCGTTGAAATCAAACAACCTAACAAAACATCAAATTGAAACACTTAACATACACACAAGAAACTTTCAGATTTCTTATAATAGTTTTTCGTCCAATTTCAAACACTCATAACTTTCTCGTCATAACTCAAAATCAAGTAATTTCAAGTGCTATGGACTCCCCAAAAAGTCTACTTTCTAATGGTACAAGCCACTTACCAAAAGAGAACCAATAACTAGGCCAAACATCACAAGAACAGAACCTATTCTATTTTTCATAAATTTCAAACTCACCGCTAACTTTCACTTCTATTACGCATAATCTTCCGGTTAACTTCATCCAAGATCTTTAGAACCTCTAAACTTAAGTTAAAACATTCAAAACAAGAAGGAAGACTAATTCTAACTCTGAATTTTCAAAGGTTCAAATCTCATGCTTAAAACTCTTCCCAAAACTGCTAAAACATGTATTTTCTTGCGTGAAAACTCAAGCCTATTGTAAACCATACATTAATCCTGGGAAATGAAGAGAGTCATGGATGAGGAAAAGCTGGAGGAAGAGAGAGGGTTGGAGAAATTGTGGAAGATAAAGAGTAGAATATGGGTTTTTTATAAACTTTATTTAATAAAGTTTAACTTTAGCTTAATTACTCGATTTACACCTAACTTTAAATTTCATAACAATTAACCTTATTTCTTATTTCCAACATTTTCCTTTACTCTTTTACTAATTCTCATTTCTTCCTTTGTTGTTTCCATCTATCATTTTAAAATAATTCATCGAATATTATTGAAATAAAATGTACAAAAGTTTCGGGTGTTACATGCAAACTTATCACCTACCGGACCAACAAGCAACCCATCCTCTAGATCTTTTTGTTCACAACCATCTAGCCTTTGAAATTTGGAGGGTATTTTGTCTGCACCTTGAATAAGAACCCCTTCAAATTTCAGATTCTTTTAAATTGTATTGAAGAAATTGTTTTTAGTGAAAGATAAGGTATTCTCAGCTAAAATATTTTCCTTAGCCTAGCAGATATGTTCTTTCTATTTTTTGCTTCTATTTGTATCCAAGTTGAAACATATCATTTGATATTAGAGCTCTGCTCTTTCCTTGTTGTAATTAGCTTTTTGTGGTGAAATTTAGTTGGCTAAATGATGACAAGAAGTGAAACTATTAACCAAGAAGGGTGAGTGTATTCTCTAAGGGCAATCTCTCGCACCTAATCCGAAGGAGGGTGAGTGTAGTCTCTAAGGAGAAATTGAAGAAGTAAATCATAAGCTTAAGAACATATAAGCCAAAGGATATCTAAGATAGGAATGAGCGTGTGAGGGTCCCTCAAAACTCCTTTGCCCAGTAGAAGGGCAAAAAATCTAAAGAGGAGAAACAACAACAATGAGTCTATGAAAGAAGAAGAATCTGAGGATGAATTTGAAGAGGCCACTTCTACAAGACACGGCTTCAATGAAGAAGTGAAACATGTCAAGGTATCAATCCCCTACTTTAATGGTTATTGTAGTGGAGATGCATTTTTGAATTGGAAGGATAATATAGAGAAGATTTTTGACTTTTACAACTACTCAAAAAAGGTTAAGTTACAATTAGTGTTCTTAGAGCTAACCGGTTATGCTAATTTATAATAGGATAACTTGAATGCACAAAGAAGACGACAAGGTGATGAGACCATAGTGACTTGGAGTATCACGATGCAACCCTGGGCTACGACGCATCGCTTGACATCACATTTAAACTTCACTTTTAAACTTGAAAACTTTCACGTAAAATTTTTCAAAAATTTAAAACGAGCAAAACGTGGACTTTAAGCTCCCTCCTTTACATCCTTCCAAAGAAGTGAAAAACATTTGTGAAGTTATTTGGAAGAAAACATTTGAAATGGGTTTGTGTATTTAAAATTTTTCCAAAACACGTTGGATGGTGCGCGTGTGGCGCACACTCGGATGTGTGCGCTGCACTACACAGGTCACACGCGCGTCGACTGATTGATCGTCCTTTGCTGGGCGATCTGTGTACAGGTCTTCTGCCGCGCCTCACCATTTTCCCTCAGGCGCCGATAGATTGCGCGCACAACGCCGATCGGTCGGCAAGCGCCGATAGATTACGCGCACAACGCCGATCGATCGGCAGGCGCCGTTACATTGCACGCACAGCGCCGATCGATCGGCAGGCGCCCTAGCTGTGCCTCACAAGGAACATTGAGCTCCGATCGATCAGGAAGGCCTCTGGGTGCGCCTCGCTAGAAACATGGTAGAAACATGGCACTCCCCCGTGTGCCCGACACAGATGCTACGCGAGCCCTTCGTGTGCCCACTAGCGCACCCACCGCGCACACCAGCACCATTTTTCCCTCTTTTCCTATTTTTCTTCATTTAAAACCTAAAAACACTTCATCACATCCACATATAACCTTCAAAACAATATAACATCAATTTAAATCACCCATTTTTCAGATCAAAATACTCATAAACATCGAAACTTACTTTAAAAACGTTAACACTTACCATTGAATTATTTTCTAACGAAAAACATCCAAATCCCAAGCAGTTCCAGTCTTTTCTAAAATACAAATTCTTCTATACATAACTTCAAATGAAAATGATTTGTACCCGAAAATACACTGGAGTCCACCCAACGATCAAAATAGCCGGACAACCACAAACACCCTGCCATGAGCTCGCACTTCAACCACACCACGTCGACATGAGGCTCAATGTCCTCACCTGTAACGTTATCACTTACATAATAAGATTCAAATTATAAGCCTAATGCTTAGTAATCAAGTGCAAATGCAATGAATGCTTGTGCATGCATGATCGTAAAACATGTCCTTTTCCACATTAGTTTTACATTTATATAACATGGGTTAAGGGGGATTTATGTGGAGAGTAGGCACATATAGCATTACATGGACCACCAAAGTGCACAACATAACATGGACCACCATAGTGGACAAACATAACGTGGGCCACCGTAGTGGACAAACATAACGTGGACCACCAAAGTGGACAAATATAACGTGGACCACCGAAGTGGATAAACATAAGTCATACTCAAGCACGACCCGCAGTTTAACCATTTATATACATTACATAGTCTTGTCTTTCTTACATAAAACATGCACATAAAACGTTTTGTATGCTTTTCTTAAAACATGATTCGTGATCCATGATTATGCACATATATCATAACGTAAACATAGCCCAAACATGAAATGTCACCAACAGAACAAAACATAACTGGGGACGTTAGGCTAAACTTAGAGTCATGACATCTCCTACAACTTAACTACCCGTAACACGTACCACATCACAACATAAAACTCCTAAACAAGGTTCACATCTCCTAGTACCCTTGCGATGTAGGGCTATAAGGGGCCGAACCTACTCGCCCACTTACCTCGTGTCCTTAGCAATATTTGAGCGCCTTGCTCATTTTTCCTCGTTGATTTATCCGCTCCTACAACATATGAATCAATCAAGCATATCATTAACCTCACATACAAATAACCCAGTTCAAATAGCTTAACTTCATCAACCAATTCAGAATTTATCCATTCAAACTAAATTTCTCAGAATTCCACCTAAAATAGGCTAAACTTCAAACGTTCGTAACTCACTCAATTCTCAACGAAATCCTACAATTCAAAATTTCATGGAACCCTTAAAGAACCTAGTTTGACATGGTGGAACTTATTTATCAAAACTCAACTCAAATCAATGGCAGAAATTCTACAATCCTAAGTGCCCTGTTTGTAACGTTTCCAAACCAACACCAACATTGTTATCCTTCCTCAACTTCCCCCACAAACAAACAATATCATCCATTTTGCCATAAATGAATCAATAATTCACAAGGAAGAACTAAATTCATGCATCCATACAATCTTAAGCAAAATTCATTAAACCACCAAATAACAATCTACACCATTAATGCATTTAACATCCACAACAACCAAGAATTAAAAGAGAGGGTTTGTTTACCTTAGAAACTTCAATGAAACAAGAGAGAATTTTGTGGATGGCTCTAAGGGGAAGGAGAAAATTGTGGAACCCTAACAAAACCACAAACCTGTAGAAATCACAACCAAAACTCAACCACCCCTTACCCATTAACAGAAGCCCATTTAATTTGAAAGTCTAGCTCTTACCTTTTGTCTTCAAATTTCAAGAGAAGGAAGAGAAATTGGCGTGGGAGAAGGGAAAGAAGACTTCAGCCGTGGAAGGAGGAGAGAGAGAGAGAGAGAGAGAGAGAGAGAGAGAGAGAGAGAGGGAATGCTGGAGAATTCCTCCCTCAGTGGTTTGAAGATTCTAGGCTTCATAAAGAAGCTAATAAGGATGATCTGGCAATCATCCAATGGGTCAGTCTCACCTACCCATTTCTTGTTCCTAATTTGCCCTCCCCTTAAATCTAACTAATAGTTACTCCACTTAGTTCATCTCGTTAGTCTAAATTCTTTATTAAATTTCACAACTTGGCTCTTACCCTCCCATGCTATTATCCCCTTTTGAAAATTGAATGATATATTCTAAAATTATCAGATATGTAATTAAATGTTGTACATGAAATTTCCGGGTGCTACATGGAGGGGCAAAAAGGCCTTAATTAGAAGCAGGTTTGTGTCAAGGCACTATAAGCAAGAGTTATTTTTATAAAGGAAGTTTTGAAGCAAGTCTCACAATCGGTCCAGGAGTACTTAACCGAGATTGAAACATTCGAAATTAGGAGGGGAGTAGAGGTATAACACCCAGGATTTCCGCTAAACAATTTTTGGATTTATGGAGCGGTAAATGGTAGAGTTTTAGTCGGTATTAAAAGCAAAAAATTTAGGCGGTTAGGTGAAAGATTATTTTGGGGCTAATCGACAAGAAAAATTTGTAGGATTCCGATTGACAGTGACCGAATAACAGTTTAACTAAAATATTAAAGGTTGAAGGCGAAAAGGTAATTAGAATTATTATTATTATTATTATATTATATAAAAAAAGACATCAAAACACCCTCGGGTGTTTCGTCTCCCTCATCGAAGCCCTTCTTTCCCCCCCCCCCCCTCCTTTTGCGTTCTTCCTTCCAACGACACACAGTCGACGACATCCTCTCCGTTTCCTCCTTCAATCTCCAAAGTTAAGGTAAGTTTTTTATTAGATAGTTAGTCCTTTAGTGTTTTGAGCGATAAAAATGAAGTTAGAGAGAGAGTATTAGATAGCTTGGTAAAACCATAGGAGGAAGATACAAATTTTGAGATTTATAGTCAATTTTTATTCGTGTATTGGTTTTTAATCTTGAAATAAGATTAGGTTATAGGTTTTTATGGAAAGCAATGGGTGTTTGGATAGTCGGAAAACTCGGGTTACAGAACGGTTTGCGTTTGGCCAAATTTGACTAAGTTGTAGATTTTGTGTTAGGAAACGGATTAGACCGTTAGAAACTAGACATCTTAAGGAGTCCATAGCACCTTGTATCGTTAAAATCAGACGAGTATTAGATAACTTCTGCATTTTCGAATTTGGTAGGAAATTGTGTAAGAATTCGGGTTTAGCTGGGAGTTTTAGTTTTGTGTGAGTTTATAATTTCCATGTTAAAATTTCACGACTTTGACGAAGTTAGAATTAATGAATGTGTGATTTTTATAGGTTTAGCTGGAAACCATGATTTGAGCACGTATGATAACTTTTGATGTGAAATGGTTATGTTATAGGTTGAGCCAGAGAATTTATAGAGGCTGATCACCAAAGAAGCTCAGGAGGCCAGTTAAGTAGTGTATGCATGTGCATTGCCCTTATGAGCCTGAACCATGGGACAATAGGTGTCACACCCCCTTTCTCGTGAAGCATGAAGGCACGGGCCGATGGCCCGAACAAAGAGGGGCAGGGCTCCTCGGGCACACTTCATCCAAGGAACTGTGCGGTGCAAGAGCTGGATCTGGGCGCGCGGCACAGCGCGGCCCACCAGACAGCCTGGGCGCACAGGATGGGCGCGGCCCAGGCAGGCCACACAGGCGGGCGCAGCCCACTGGGCGCTCAAGACCATGGCCGCATCAGCTGGGCCGAGGACATCGGCTGGAGTACGCTGAAAGGCCCGGCCCTACGCGCACGGAGCGGCGCGACGCTACGCGGACGCCACGTGGAAAGGCGCGGCCCTACGCGAGCAGAGGGGCGCGACCCCACACGGGCGCTACGCGGAATGGCTGGACCCCACACGGGAGCCACACGGAAGGACGCGGCGCTTGGCAACAGAGTCACGACCGACCACGAAGGGGCACACGGCTGGCACACGGTTTGGACACGGCATGGCCGAACCAGACGGCGCTGGGCGCTGGGCGCCAGACGACAGGGCGAGGGCGTGGTGGGCGAGCCACCCGACTGAGCCGCGCGCGCGCATGCGGTGTGCACACAGGGCGCGCGCAGTGCAGCATGACCCAATGGACACTTATGTTTTTTGGACATTCGTGACTTTTCATATATTATGGCTGAACCTTTGGTCTATAAATATGCCTTGAGACACCAAGGTTGACAAGGAAGCTTGATCAAACTATCAAATGGAGTCTTAAGCCATTGTGGTGTTCCTTGAGCGTGATTTTTGTTCCTAGTTCTTATATTTGGAATATAAGGAAGGTTCGGAGGGAGCCTCCCGTAAACTAAGTGTGTCACGAGGAATTGTGTGTGTGTGTTCTAAGCGATCCAAGAGGTAGAGGCTGGCCTAGTCAAGGACTCGGCGCCGCACAAGCCTAAGCGAAAAAAAAAAATAGGCGTGTGACAGTAAGGATGTGTTGTATGTTTTGCACACTTTGTTTCAGTCAAGCATCATGTTTTGAAATGTGTAACGAAAATGAATTTAAGCATGGTTTTATGTGCGAACGTGAAGTGTTGCGCGTGGTGGTGTGAATGATGTGTGTGTGGGAAGCTTCGGCCCTATTACTGGAGGAACCGGGACGGTGGTGACGTGTCAGGGGTGGTGTGGCGAGTACGTCTAGCCTCATCCTGGGATGGCTGCTGCGGTGTGTGTGTGTTGGTGTGCAACTCTGACCCCGTTGCTGGAGAAACCGAGACGGTGGCGATGTGCCAGAGGAATAGTGTGGCGAGTGAGTCAAGCCTCACCTTAGGATGGTTGCTGTGTAGGGTAACGCGTGTGTGTAGCTTGTAGGCCTCATTGCTAGAGAAACCAGGACGATGGCGACGTGCCAGGGGGCGGTGTGCCGAGAGAGTCCAGCTTTACCCAGGTGCGGCTATACGGCGCGGCACAGGTGGTGACAACATGAGTAAGGACGCAGAGACTGCATGTGATAGGTGTGATGACCCGAATGTGTACGTATGGGGACGGCTGTGGGGCAAACCTCGGGTTACGAGGTAAACTTTGGAACGTAAGTCGAGTGTAGGCAAATTCTAGACTCGAGTATAGGTAAATCCTGAGTCGTGGAAAAGGGGATCGTCACAATCCCATATCGCTTAGAGAGTTATATAGAAATGAAACATATATAAAGAAACCCTCCCAAGATAGTAAGACGCATTTTGGAGCACAATTGACAACCGATCCTAAAAGAACTCAACAGTTAAGAGTGCTCCGGTGAGAGCAGTATTATATTAGGTGATCGATTGGGAAGTTCTCACCAAACATATCCGTGAGGGAAGGATACTTTGCTACGACTCAATCCTCAGAGCGGAAAATAGCTTACTGGAAAAATGGGTCGTTACAAATGGTATCAGACCCTGTACCCAATCGGATATGTGGCCAACGAGGACGTTGGGTGTAATATCCGGGATTTCTGTTGTATAATTTTTAGAAATTCATATTGGTAAACGTTGTAGTTTTGGTCGGAATGGAGAGCGGAGAATTTATACTTATAGATAAAGGATTATTTTGAGACTAATGGACAAGGAAAAATTTTAGGATTTCTGACCGGATACGGATCGAATAACAGTTTAGCTGAAAGAAACAATAGTGACGGTGATATAATAATTAAATTATTATTATTAGTATTATTATTATTATTATTATTATATAAGAGAAAAGGGAGGGAAGCACAAAACACCTTTCGGTGATCCTCACTCCCGACGCCTCACCCTGGGATGGTTGCTATGTGGGGTGACGCGTGTGTGTAGCTTGTGGGCTTCGTTGCTAGAGAAACTGAGACAGTGGCAACGTGTTAGGGGGCGGTGTGGTGAGAGAGTCTAGCCTCACCCAAGTGCGGTTGTACAACGCGGCACAGGTGGTGACAACATGAGTTAGGATGTAGAGACAGCATGTGATAGGTGTGATGACCCGAATGTATACGTATGAGGACGACTACGGGACAAACCTCGGGTTGCGGGGAAAACCTTGAGACATAAGCTAAGTGTAGGCAAATCATGGACTCGAGTATAGGCAAATCGTGGGTCGTGGAAAACGGCGTCGTCACAATCCCACATCGCTTGGGGAGAAATATGGAAATGAAACTTATGTAAGGAAACCCTCCCAAGATAATAAGACGCGTTTTAGAGCAAAATTGTCAACGGATCCCATAAGAACACTGAAGTTAAGAGTGCTCCGGCGAGAGTAGTACTATGTTGGGTGACCGATTGGCAAGTTCTCGTTAAACAAATTCGTGAAGGGAGGATATTGGGATACGGCTCAATCCTAAGAGCGGACAATATTTTACTAGAAAAAGGGGTCGTTACAAATGGTATCAGAGCCTATACCCAACCGAAAATGTGGCCAACGAGAACGTTGGGTGTAACACTTGGGATTTCTATTTTATAATTTTCAACAATTCGTATCGGTAAACGACAGAGTTTAGGTTGGAATCGAGAGAGGAGAATTTATACTAATAGATAAAGGATTATTTTGAGACTAATGGAGAAGAGAAAAGTTTAGGATTTCCGACCAGATATGGACCGAAAAATAATTTAGCTAAAAGAATAAATAGTGAAAGCGATATAGTAATTAGATTGTTATTATTATTATATAAGAGAAAAGAAAAGGAAGCACAGAACATCTTTCGATGATCCTCCCTCCCAATGCGAAAACCCTCATCTCTTGGAAATTTCTTCCTTCCAACGACGTTTTCTTCTCCGATTTTGCATCAACTTTCAAATTTTCGGTAAGTTTGAGTTAGTTTTTGAGTAGATAGTTAGTTCTTTAGTTTTTGAGCGTTAAAAGTAAAGTTAGAGGGTGTATTGGATAGTTTTTGTAACCCTAGGAGAAAAATTTAAGATTTAGAAGTTAAAGTCAACATTTGTTTGTATATTGGTGTTTAAGCTAGAAATAGTAGTAGATTTTAGATTTTTATGAAGAAGATTGAACGTTGAAATAACACAAAAAAAAAAACTCAGGTTACGAAACGGTTTCTGTTCGGCCACATTTGGTCAAGCCGTAGATGTTGGATTGTGAAATGGATGAAGCCATTAAAAACTAGACGTCCTAAGGACTGTGTAACCACTAGAATTGAGCAATTATGATAATCGATGAAAAAGTTATGCACGTTGGAAGTTATGTAGATTTTTTGCCAGAATTCAGATTAGCCAGCTGTTTGGTTTGGCTTTGGTGGATTGAGTTAGTAGTTGTAATTTTAGTACGTGGGTTGAGTTGTGAGATTACATTTAACGTGAATTGGTTATGTGATAGGTTGATCCCGAGCAAGTGATAGAAATGAGCATCACAGAAAGCTAGGACGTCAGGTAAGTAGTGTTTACATGTGCATTGCCCTTATGGGCCTGCACCATGGGACGGTAAGGAGGAATTGTGTATTTTGCATGTTTTTGTTCAAACATGCATCATGTTTTGAAAAGTGTAATGAAAATGAATTTGAATATGTTTTTGACTAAGTAGTAGTGACACGTGTGACAGTGGTACTGCGGATCTTGCTCGGAGAGTGGGCCAGTGCATAACCAACCGCAAATTCTGCTCATAGAGTGAGCCGGCTGGGCTGTCACGCGGCGTGTATGTGTTGACGGTAAGGATGATGGACGGTGGTGCCGCGGATTTTGCTCGGGGAGTGGGCCGGTGCATCACCAGTCGTGGATCCCACCGGGTGGGGTGACTAGGTTATCGTGAAATGTGTATGTTACAAGTGTGGCTTCGTTGCTGGAGAGACCAGGACCATGGCGACGCGTCAGGGTGTAGCGTGGCACGAGCTCCATCCTCATCCTGGGGCGGTTGCTGTGTGGCGGCGTGTGTGTGTAGCTCGTGGGCCTCGTTGCTGAGGAGTCCGGGACGATGGCAACGTGTCAGGGTGTAGTGTGGCGCGAAGTTCACCCTCACCCTGGTGTGGCTGCACTACACGTCACAGGTTACGACAACATGAGCGGGAGAGTAGAGACTGCATGTGATAGGATTGCATTGTCAGTTTTACGCTTCATATTCCATTACTTACTGAGCGTTAGGCTTATGTTGTGTGTTATGTGGTGTAGGTGCAGAGATCTCCATTAGTGAGTTCCTAGAGCCTAGCCAAGGAGAGTAGGCAGTTGGCAACGTGCTACCATCTACCGGCAGGTGGAGTTCATTATGGCGACCCGACCCGTGGAGTAATGCTGGATGGTAGGTTTGATGGTTTTATTTTGTCGAGTCCCCACTAAGTGTATAGGAAATTTGTGTATAGATTTTTGATGTATAAACGATATTTTAAGCGTCTATAGATGTATTTTGAAACTACTTGGGAGATTTTGATTGAATACTCCAGATTTTTACTTGGTGGTTTTAACTGCGGGAGTTTTTCGTCGTTTGTTTTCTTTTGAACTGAAGTTTTCTTTAGGCTGTTGGTTCAAGGTGTCGACCTGTGTCTTTAGGTGTCGATCGATTAGTGTAAAAAGTGATGAGAGTGTCGACCGCGAGGTTCGACCAGTGCGGGCAGAGTGCGTCAAAGTGTCGACTGGCATGCATACCGAACTAGGCAAATGTTGACCATGGGAGTCAACCTACGAGAACAGAGACAAATTAGTTGTCGATCGGTGTCTTTACGTGTCGACCAATTAGTGTTAAAGTGTTTTGAGTGTCGACCGCAAGGTTCGACCGGTGCAAGCAGAGAGCATTAAAGTGTCGACCGGTGAAGGCAGGTGTCGACCGCTCTTTATGATGAGCGTAGAAGGCAGGTGTCGACCACTCTTTGTGATGAGAGTAGAATTGTCGACCACAAGGTTTGACCAGTGCAGGAAGAGAGTATTAAGGTGTCGATCTGTGTTTACAGGTGTCGACCGCTTTGCCATTTTTTTATGTTTGTAAGGTGAAGTTTTATTTAAACGGATTTTTGATTGAGTCTTCCGCTGCGACAATTTTAATCGTTTTCAAATATGTCGTTTTAAGTTGAGGAACAAAACTTTTAAATTTTATGAAAATTTTATCAAGATGATGAGTAAGTGTACGGTTGGTGACTCGGGTCCGGAGACGACTCGGGGGCGTTACATAGGTGTTGGCAGAGCAGAGTGAGCCGGAGACCACGTATGTTTTCGCGGTGCTACAGTTATGGTATCAGAGCCTTTACCCAACCGAAAGTTTGGCCGACGAGCATGTCCGACCTCTCGGAGGAGGCGTGAGATTGTGAAGGCAAGAGGACCTGTCACAATTCCCACCCCGCTTGAGGGGAAGGTAGAGGGTACGGTTAATAGGTGGAAACAGGGGATGCTACGAGTGTCAGAGCCACGGGGTCGATGTCGTTCAGCAAATTTCCTAACATCGCCAGCCGCTGCATGGAAGTGCTCCACCAACTGTAAATATTTCTTGGAACCCTCGTAGTTTCGTTTAAACTTACTAGATGTTGTGGTGTACAGGATTAGCGTTATGGTTAGGAGAGATGCATAGACCTGTAGGCGATATGGATGACGCCATTAGACAGCTTACCGAGTTGATCAACCGCCAGTCTCAGCAGCGGGAGCGGTTTATGAGCAGAGAGGACCAAGGTCAGTCTATTGCCCAGAGTTCGATGGATCGTGGGGGTGATAGGTTACACAGGTTCAGGCCCCCAGTATTCGATGGATCATCTTCGGACCCATTCAGTGCTGAGGAGTGGATTCGAAGTATGGAAGACATGATGGATTACGCTAAGGTCGACGATCAGGACAGGGTATCCAGTGCAGTATTTCACTTTGCCAAGGATGCTCGGTTTTGGCGGGATTAAGGTAAAGCCACTACCAATGTGAAGACCATGACTTGGGAGGACTTTAAGACGGTGTTCTTTGGCAAGTACTTCAACCACTCAGTCAGGACCTGGAGATGGTGGAGTTTGCCCAGTTGAGACAGACGGGTATCGTGGCCGAATACGAGAGACAATTTGAGGCACTGTCTCGGTTTGCTAGTCACCATGTGAGCCTGAACGAGAACAAGGTACACCAATTTGTACAGGGCCTGAAGCTAGACGTATACATGGGCATGCGAATAGCTTGAACGCGAGGGGTACCTTAAGAGGACATGGTAGCAAAGGCCTTAGAAATTGAGGATGCTAGGATGAAGCTTTCCAGTTATAGAGAGCCACCTAAGAAACAACCCAGGAGATATTTCAAGTAGTTGTTGCCACAATCAAGTGTGGAGGAGTCGTCTCAGCAAAAGGGCCTGAAGAGGCCTAGTGACAGCTCTATCAGCAAGGGGAGCAACAAGCGGTCTCAGGGATCGGGACAGTTTCCGATATGCCTTAAGTGCCAGAGGAGTTACCCCGGTGAGTGCAGGGTGGGCTCGGGGCGATGTTTCAACTGCAGGGAGGCGGGCCACTTGTCAAGAGATTGTCAAAAGCTGTGATGGAATCGGTGCTTCAACTGCAACAAATTGAGCTATTTTGCCAAGGATTGCCCAAATTTGAGCAAGGCCCCAGCGAAGGTGGCGCTGAGAGTCTTTGCCCTCATTAAGCCGGATGATGCCGCCCAGCCATCAGTGATCTCAGGTACTATTCTTATTTTGGGCATGGCGGCTTATACTTTTGTCGATACCGGTGTTACGCATTCATTTGTGTCCACTACCTTCGTGGTCAAGGCAAATCTAGTGCCCAGCTATTCTTGGCAGTTTGATGATGTGTTGTTGCCATCGGGGGAGCGTCTATGCTTGGATCAGGTGGTACAAGGTTATATTGTGACAGTGGGAGAAAAGCGGTTGTACGTTGATCTGGTCATACTCGACGTGAAGGGGTATGAGGCTATTTTGGTGATGGATTAGCTGTTTAGACATTATGCCACGATAGATTGCAGGACCAGAGAGATCCACTTTCGACCACCGAGTGGAGAGAGTTGCTCCTTTAGGGTGGGAAAGGGTTTGAGTAGGAATTTGACTGAGTTGTCTATGAGAGCAAGGCAGTTGTTACGAGGTGGATGTGTGGGCTTCTTGGCTAGTGTAATGGACACAGTTTCAGGGTGGGGTTCAGCTCCAGGACATCCCCGTTGTATAGGATTTTCTGGTGGTATTTCTTGAGGATTTGCCAGGTTTTCCCCCTGACAGGGAAATTGAGTTTGTTATTGACGTGTATCCTGGGGCTGAGCCAGTATGTAAGAACCCGTACCAACTGGCACTTACCGAGGTTAAAGAGTTAGGGGCACAGTTAGAAGAATTGACAGATAAGGGCTTTATACGCCTTAATTTCTCACTTTGGGGTGCGACGGTGCTCTTCGTCAAGAAGAAGGACGGGTCACTACGCATGTGTATTGATTACAGAGAGCTTAATAAGCTGACAATGAAGAATAAGTACCCGTTGCCTAGGAAAGATGACCTGTTTGACCAGCTTCAAGGTGCTCAGGTGATCTCTAAGATTGATCTGAGGTCCGACTTTTATCTGTTGAAGGTTAGGGAGGAAGATATCCTGAAGACAGCGCTTTCCGAACGCGGTATGGGCACTGTGAGTTTTTAGTGATGGCGTTTGGACTAACTAACGCCTCAGTCGCCTTCATGGACCTGATGAATCGAGTATTCAGGGAGCACTTGAATGGATTTGTGATAGTGTTCATTGATGACATCCTGATATATTCTCGAAGCAAGGATGAGCACAGAGAGCACTTGAGGATTGTGCTAACGACTCTGGGGCAGCACCGACTATATGCTAAGTTCTCTAAGTACAAATTTTTGCTAGACAGGATAAACATTTTGGACATGTCATCTCCTGTGATGGTATTTCAGTGGATCTAGCGAAAGTTTAAGTTGTGAAGGAGTAGCCGCAATCGACCAGTGCCAGCGAGATACGCAATTTTCTGGGATTGGTAGGATACTATCAGAGATTTATCGAGGGATTCTCCAAAATTGCAACCCTTTTGACTAGATTGACTAGGAGGAACGTGACGTATAGTTAGTCTAATGAGTGCGAGGACAGCTTCTAGACGCTGAAACATAGGTTGACTACAACCCCTTTGTTGATACTGCTTGTAAAGGGAGAGAAGTTCAACATTTATTGTCACGTCTCTAGGATAGGCTTGGGTTGTGTGTTGATGTAGAGTGGGAAGGTGGTTGCCTATGCTTCCAAGCAATTAAAGCCCTACGAGCAGAACTATCCCATGCATGACTTGGAGTTAGATGCAATGGTCTTCGCACTTAAGATCTGGAGGCATTATTTGTATGGGCAACAGTGTGAGATCTTCTCAGACCATCAGAGTTTGAAGTACATTTTCATGCAGAAGGAGCTGAATTTAAGGCAGAGGAGATGGCTTGAGCTGGTTAAGGATTACGACCTGGAAATCAAGTATTATCCAGGGAAGGCGAACGTGATAGCAGACGCTCTGAGCGTAGTATTGGCTTCAACTTCTGTTATGCGTTTAGCAGTGCCAGCGAAGCTAAGTGCAGAGTTTCAGGGATTCAGTGTGGAGGTAATTTCTGACTTAGCAGCTACACTTTCAGCTATGTCTTTGAGGCCGACCATCTTGGACAGAGTTAAGCAGGCCCAGGAGATTGACTCTGAGTGTAGCAAACTGAATATGAGCATGGAGGCCTGTGCTAACACTGAACTTAGTGTTTCAGATGATGGGATCCTGAAGTTTCGGGATAGGTGGTACGTCCTGAAAGACGAGAAGCTAAGGAAGGAGTAACTATCAGAAGCTCACTCGTCTTCTTTTTCTGTACATCTAGGTAGTAGTATCAAGATGTATAGGGATTTGAAATAGCATTATTGGCAGCCCAATATGAAGTGGGAGGTGGCCAAGTATGTTAAAGTTAAAACCAGCATAGTGTGCCAGTAGATAAAGGCAGAGCATCAGAGGCCAACAGGTATTATAATAACCCAAAAATTTCTAGAATTTAAATTATTTTTCCCGTTAGAAATTTTTCGGAGATTTTAACGGGGAGTTTATTTTATATAACTTGGAATTTTAATTGTAGCAGAAGTTTCAAATTTTAAAGTTGGGAGGATGTGAATTAAACGAAAATATGGACGATTAAAATATGGGAGTGCATTTTGGTAAGTTAAATAAAATAAAATAGATTTAAAAGCCGAATGGCTTCACAAAGAAGCCATTCGATTTTGACAACCAAAGCTCCCGAAGAGAGAGAGCCCGAGCACGTCTGCGGACGACCGACGAGAGGGAGAGCGGGCTGGGAAGCCGGCATTTTCCACTGCTCCGACTAGCTGAAGCCACCTGGTGGCTAGACATTTTCGCGCCAAACCCGATCGAAAAATAGGTAGTCTTCCCCTGTTTTTCCTTTATTTTTGTGAACGATTGTGATCGGTATACTTTGAGCTGGACTTCCGAAGTTTGAGCGTGTAATTAGAGCATTTAGAAGGGGCATCAACGGTGTTTAACCATTGATTGACCGAGTGCTCGGGTTTGGAGGAAAACCCGAGAATGTTGACTGTGCAATTTGGATTTTGGTGTTTCGAATCTCTAGCTTTGTTCATATTATGTTTAATGGATTAGAATGTGAGGGATTGGTTGAAAAATTTGATGGATTTTGTCAAACAAAAAAAAAGGGAGAAGAACCGTGAGGGACTGTGCTGTGAATTTGGGTTTTCTGAATTTGGAAACTTCTAATTGTTATTAGATTACGCTTAATAGGTTAGAACGTGATATATTGGTGAGGAATTGAGTGAGTTTTGTTGAACAACAAAAAATTTGGAATTTTTGGGTGGAGGGCAGATTCGGTGTTTGGTGTTTTTCACCTAGCTGTGGATTATCGTTTTAAAATCTGTTTTAGTATGTTAAACTAGGTTCCTAGAGGAGCGTTTGGCCGCTGGAATCGTTTGATTTCGATAACCGACGCAAACGTTATGCACGCCTGAAGTTTAGGCTGGTTTTCGACCAAACCGAATTAATGATCCGTTTTAGTTGGGATTTCATGGGTTTAGTTGGGAGATGTGATTTTTAGCATGTTTAGTGAAGTTTGATGCGAATGTTGATGAGTTATTGTTTATGTCTAGGTTGAACAAGATATTTGGTGAAGTCGTGCATGAGGAAAGCTCAGGAGACCAGGTAAGTAGTGCATCCATATGTTTTGCCTAGGTGGGCCTACACCAAGGAACATTAGGATTGTGTGGTTTGATTGCGATGTGCGTGCGTATTGTTTGACATGCATTATGTTTTGAAAAGGGTACGAAAATGGTTTTGAGCATGTTTTGAGTAAGTGGTGTGGGACGCGTGGTGATGGTACCGCGGATCCTGCTCGAGGAATGGGCCGGTGGGTAACCAACCGCGAATTTCGCTCGGGGAGTGGGCCGACTAGGCCAGCACGCGGCGCGTATGTGTTAACGGTGAGAATTATGGGGGGTGGCACCGCAGAACCTTCTCAGGGAGTGACTCGGTGCATCACCAGTAGCGAATTATGCTGGGGGAGTGGGCCGGCTAGTCTATCGCGAAACGTGTCAGTGTGGTAATTGTTGGCCCATTACTGGGGGGGACCGGGACGGTGGCGACGCATCAAGGTGTAGTGTGGCGGAAGGTTCACCCTAATCGTGGTGTAGTTGCTGTGAGGTGGCGCGTGTGTATGGCTTGTGGGCCTCGTTGCTGGGAAGTCCTAAATAAAGGCGACATTTTAGGGTGTAGCATGGCACGAGGTTGACCCTCACCCTTGCACGGCTACACTATGCATCACATATTGTGACAACATGAGCTTGTGCATAAAGATTGCATGTGATAGGATTGCATTGTTGGTTTTACATTCATATCGCACTACTTGCTAAGCATTTGACTTATGTTGCGTGTTCTATGGTATAGGTGCTGAGGTTTCTGTTGGTGAGATTCGAAAATCCTTTCCTAAGCAGTTGGGCAGTTGGTGGCGCGCGACCAAGGTACCGGATGGCGGACTGTTAGGGCGACCCGACTCATTGAGGTGGTGAGTTTTAGTGAGGTGTTTGGGTTTACCCTTGTGGTATTTTGTAGACGGTTCTAGTTTACATGTAGTATAGTGTACATATGAGCTTTTTCTTGGTTGTTTGGATAGTTTTGAGGACGCGTATATAAATTATATGTATGAGCACTGTGTTGCTCTATACTGTGGATTTTCTTCACCGATAGTTATCAGATTTATTTCCTTCCACTCTATTTTTCTTTCGGTGATTTCTGCAAGAAATTGGTTGGAGTACTTTGGGAATCTATATGGTGTATTGTTTGCAGGTCGGGATCAATAGGTATAAGGGTTACTCTGCCGAATTTTAGAGAAAAAGGTAGGGTGTCGGGAAGTTGAACTAAGCGTGCGGGGCAAGCCGGTAGGTTGGTTGGGCACACGGAGTGCGCTGCCCAGGTTGGGGCCGCATGCGGCAGTGTGGCGAAGCTAGAGCGCGCGGGGCACGCCGCACTACAAGCGCGCGTTGGTCGCGAGGCGCTGAAGCCGTGGGTGAGATGCGTGCAGTTCCTAGAGGGCGTGCACACCACGTGGAGGCGAGGTCATGCGCAGGGACGATAGGGGCGTGCGCGCGTGGCGCATGGTGCCATGTCGAGGGTGCGTGGGGCCGTTACTGCGATAGGCGCGGGGTACAGTTTGGCGCACAGCGCCGTGTTGGAGCGGGCAGCACCAAGCCTCAGGCGCGCGGTGCCTGACCTCGGTCGCTCTACGCCAACCAGAGAGGTGAGCGAGGCGCGTGCCGGACTCCT
>CM039528.1:8093630-8134209 GCA_022433055.1 Begonia peltatifolia
TGAATTGTGTGCAGGGTTTAAATTTTGGGATAGTCAGTTTTTAACCGTACTCTACCGAAATTTCGGGAGAGAGGTTGGGAGTCGAGAGGATATGGAATGGGTTGAGATGTGAACAGTGAATGCTAGAGAAGGGTAGATGAGCGTGGGAGTGCGGCGTAATCGTAGGTGCGTGGGGCACGCGGCCCTGCGGGTGTTCTCGGGTCGTGCGGCGCCGGGTGATGGCGTGCGCGCGCGAACGTGCTGTACAGTGGCAGGGTGCGTGGGGCACGCGGCGCTGTGAGCATGCGCGAGACACAATGACGTGGAGTTGGCACGTGCGGCACTGCGAGAGTGCGCGCGGGGTGTCGAAGTGGAGACGTTAGTGCGCGGTACCGGATTGTGTAGTTCGAGGGGTGCGTTGGATTTTTCCTAGGATTTCAAGTTTTACCGTTTTATCTTAAACTATTTTAAATGGTTTTCTTTTCTGCTGCGTAGTTTTTATGTTGAGGATTTCGGGTTCCCTCTTCGGGACGCGAATTGTTTACGAATCGAGTCGAAAATTTTTCATACTCACAAATGTTCTTTTGAAAATGTTTTGAAAACGAAAGGAGTATTAAATTAAGTGAGTTATGTCAAGTGTTAGTGTGTGCAGTGTGTAGATGCACTGTAGCGCACCAGGAACGTGGGGTTTTCTCCGGGTGTTACACTCGGCATAACGATCTTCCGAAGGAAGATGGCAGCAAACGGGACCGGTTTCTGCCCACTCTATTCGTGTATCCTTCTTTGGAAAAGAGAGGAAAGACAAGTGGAACGACGGCTATTCAAGCAACCTCGGGCTTGAAAGCTCAAGGAGATGAACTCCTTCTCGGTTCTTGACCGAACAGAGCCTTACCGTTCACCAAGCTCAACTACCTCAGCTGAACAAAAAAAGGGCTATTTCTCATATATTCAACAACTTTTACACACACCAATAGCCATGTATTTATAGACCGAGGGTGGCTGAAGGTTAGAATGGGCTTGGGCCTCGAAATGGGCTACATTGTTGGCCATTCTTGGTCCACTTGCACACCAGATCACTGTTCAAGCTTTGGCCCATTTGTTGCATCAGTGGGCTGCTAAACTCCGGCCCAATTGTTGCTTCTAACCACCATTTAACTTAACATACATCTAATCCTAATGCCTAAGGATGCATGCACTTATAAAACATTACAAGAAGGCGAATGTTTGCCAACAAAAACATATGGCGAATGTTTGCCAAATAAAATTCAATTACAAATTAATTCCGAGGGAGAGAAATCCCTTCTTCATGTGCTTCCATCTTTAGCTCCCACGATAGGAAATGCAACGGTTAATCCTTGTCCTTTGTGCTCGGGTCCCATTCCAAATCCCCGAAGAGGCATTCGACACCTGTGATTCCTGCAAAAGAATTGAAGTTGTTAGTTAACAGGTTGGATAAAGTTCGTGCGTTGGTTTGTGATCGAGTGACGGCCCTTTGGGGCATATCAGGTTCACCCTCACTCTAGCACGGCTGCACTACGCGTCACAGATTGTGACAACATGAGTGCTAGTGCAGAGACTGCATGTGATAGGATTGCATTGTCAGTTTTACTTTCATATCGCACTACATGCTAAGCATTTGGCTTATGTTCTATGTTATATGGTGTAGATGTTGAGGTTTCTGCTGGTGAGATTCAAGAACCCAGTCCTGAGCAGTAGGACAGTTGGCGACGCGTGACTGAAACACCGGATGGCAGGCTTTTAGAGCAACCCAACCCATGGAGGTGGTGAGTTTCGGTGAGGTGTTCGGGGTTTCCCTTGTGATATTTTAGGGACCGTTCGGTTTTACATGATGTATAGTGTATAGACATGGATTTTCTTGACTTTTGGGTAGTTTCGAGGACGCGTGTGTATATTATATATGTATGAGTATTGTGTTGCTCTATACTGTGGATTTTCTTCATCGATAGTTCTTAGATATATTTCCTTCCACTCTGTTTTTCCTATGGTGATTTCTGGATGAATTTGGTTAATGTACATTGAGAATTATATGGTGTATTGGTTGCGGGTTGGGGTCAATAAATACAGGCGTCACTCTGCCAAATTTTTGAGAGAAAGGCGGAGTGTCGAGCTTCGAACTGAAAGCGCGGGGGGCACCAGAGAACTTGTCGCGCATGAGGGGCGTGCCGACCAGGTTGACGGCACTTAAGGAGAACGTATCATGGTTGTAGGGCGCGGGGGCACAAGGCACTACAAGCGCGCGGGTTGTGCGGCGCAGAAAGTGGGTCCGCGCGCAGACGTACGGCGCGGAGGTAGGGCGCACTGGGCACGCGGCGCTGAAGCTGTGCGGGTGATGCAGTGGCGTCGAAAAGGTGTTCGTGCGCGGCACTGGGAGGGAGTGTAAGTGGCACCAAGGTGTAGGCGCGTGATGGACGGGAGGTGTGCGCGGGCGCTCTGGGTCAAGCAGGGGCGCACGCGGTGCGCGGCATCGTGCCGATGGCGCGCAGTCCAACCCGGGGCACGCGACGCCGTTTCTGAGTGCGCGCGCAAGGTGTTGAGTTGGGGGCGCAGCGCCAGGCACCAAGCACGCACTGGAGCACGCGGCATTGGGCCTCGGGGGCGTAGCGCCAAAACCGAGTGCGTGCGGGGCATGTGTCGAACTCCTTCCCAAAATTTTAACTCTTGTGATTTTATTTATTAAAAAAAACTCCTTTAAATTGCTCTTTTCCGCTGCGTATTTTATATTTAGGATTTAAGTGTTCCTTTTTCAGGGCGCGAGTCGTTTTCGAATCGAGTCAAAAAAATTTTATACCTTCAAATGTTATTTTGAATATGATTTGAAAATGAATGTGATGTTAAATTGAGTGAGTTCATGTTGAGTTTCTGGATGTCATAGTGAGTAGTAGTAGGGAGAGTACCGGGAACTTGTTGATTCTCGGGGTGTGACACTATTCCTCTTGGCAATTTAAAAACTATGAGCAGAATTATCCGACATATGACCTAGAGTTAGCTGCAATTGTTTTCGCGCTAAAGATTTGGAGCAATTATTTGTATGGACAACTATGTAAGATGTATTCATATCACAAAAGTCTGAAGTATATTTTCACTCATAAGAAGCTAAACATGAGGCAGCGACAGTGGTTATAGTTTGTTAAGGATTATGACTTTGAGATTAAATACCACATCGACAAGGCGAATGTAGTGGCCGATGCATTGAGCAGAGTGACGGCATCTACTTCAGCCATGACTCCAATCATGCCAGTAGCTTTAGATGCAGAATTTCAGAAATTCAACTTGAAAGTGGTGTCAAATGTGTCAGTTATGTTATCGGTCATGTTCTTACAATCCACTATTCTATAGAAGATTAAGCAAGCCTAGAAGGATGATGTCGAATGTGACGATATTAAATCAAGCATGGCTTCTAGTGAAAGTTGGAGTAATTTATTCGGACAACGGAATTTGTAAGTTTCAGAATAAGTGGTTTATTCCGAGTAATGAAGAACTATGAAGGGAGATATTGTTTGAAGCCTACTCTTCTAAATTTTCTGTGCATCCAAGAAGCACCAAGATGTACAGAGACCTTGAGAAGCATTACTGGTGGCCTAATATTAAGTGGATCGTGGCAAAATACATTGAGACGTGTTCGATTTGCTAGCAGATTAAGACTAAACATCAAAGGCCAGCAGGAAAACTACAACCATTGCCTATTTTTTATTGGAAATTAGAGCAAATATCGATGGAGTTTATTGTTGGATTTCCTCGAACAACAAAGGGCTATGACGATATATGGGTGATCGTGGATCAATTAATAAAGTCAGCCCATTTTCTACTAGTGAAGATGGCATACTCTATGGATCAATTGGGCGAACTGTATGTTCAAGAGATCGTATGATTTCACGGAGTTCTGACTTCAATTGTTTCAGACAGAGACCATAGATACATCCAATTTTTGGAAGAGTCTGCACAAGGCTATCGGCATGCAGCTCAATTTTAGTATGACATTTTATCCTCAGACAGATGGGTAATCTGAGAAGACTATTCAGACGTTGGAGGATATCCTCAGAGCTTACGTATTGGAATTTCAAGGTTCTTGGAACAAATACTTACCTTTAGTGGAGTTTTCTTATAATAACAACTTTCAAGCTACGATAGGTATGGCTCCTTACGAAGCTCTCTATGGGAGAAAGTGCAGATCTCCGTTGTATTGGTACAAAGTTGGAGAGGCACAATTGATTGGTCCAGATATTCTGCAACAAACGGCAGAAAAGAATTACTTTTATTAGGCAACGGATCTTGACAACTCAAACCCGACAGAAAAGCTATGCTGATAGAAAAAGAAGGGAACTAGAATTCACTGAAAATGATGAAGTTTTCCTTAATATTTTGTCGTTAAAGAGAGTTGTAAAGTTCGAAAAGAGAGGCAAACTGAACTCTAGATATATTGGACCGTTTCTTATTACTAAAAGAATAGGGAAGACATCTTACCAGCTGCAACTACCAGCCTTGATGGATGGAATCCACAATGTGTTCCACGCTTCTATGCTAAAAAAGAGTATGCAAGATCTTTCTCATGTCGTAGAGCAACAGAAAATAGAAATTCAGCCAACATTGACCTATGAGGAGGGAGCAGTGGAGATTTTGGATTATGCAATGAAGGTTTTACGCAACAATGAGATTCCACTAGTGCAGGTTCTATGGTGCAACCACAACGTGGAAGAAGCAACTTGGGAGCGACAGCAAAACATGATGAGCCGATATCCAGAGTTGTTCAGTTAACAAATTTTAAGAACAAAATTATTTTTAAGGAGGGTGGAATATAACACCCAGAATTTCTGCTAAAATAATCTCCAGAAATTGGCATTGGTAAACGGCATATGTAGCGCTCTGAAAAGCCTCCTTGTATGCTAACTGTTACTACCCACTGCTCTGATACCATCTCTGTAGTGCCCCGAAAAACCCACACGTTTCCCGGCTCACTCACTATTACTACTCGTAACACCCGACTACATTCGTGAAAATTTTAAAACTTTTATCCCTTGACTTAAAAAGTCATTTTCAAAACGTTTAACCTCGTTATCGCGGAAGACTTTGTTTAAAAATAAATTTAAATAAAGCTCGAGTTTTCTGAAACGTAAAAAATCATTTTTGGTCGACTTCTATGGTACCGGTCGACAGTTCGTTTACCTCTGTTTTTGTAGGTCGACCCTGGCGGTCGACATCTTTCTGCTTATCACGCTCATCGGTCAACAACTGTATGCACATGTCGACGCCTTAATCTTCTCTATTTCTATCGGTCGAACCTTACGGTCGACCCTCTAACCATACTAACACTGACCGGTCAACACTTTCACACACAAGTCAACACCTTGATGCTTTCTGTCTGCATAGGTTAACCGTCGCGTTCGACACTTGCCGAGTTTGGTTGATCGCTAAGACTATAAGTCGACACTTACTTCGGCTCTGTCTGCGCAGGTCGACCCTCGTAGTCGATGCCTGCTGTGTTTGGTCAACCGCCAAACCTATTGGTCAGCACTTCCTCTCTAAGGATTTCATGAAAATTGGCACTGTAACAGCTAAAAATGGTTCTAACCACCAAAAGTCTGCAATTTAAGGAAAACGTACATATATATATATACACATCAAAATACTAGTGCAGACTTTACCCGAATCACATATGTCCTAGAACATATATATATATATAACCAAAGGACCCCCCCATAAATTATTACAGCTCAGGCCATGGTCGAGTCGCCCCAACAAAATTACCTGCACCGTCACACGAACACGGGTCACCAACTGCGACCCTAATCACGCTCACATTCATAATGCCCACCTAAGAGGTCATCGTCACTTACACAACAGAACCCAAAACGTTAGCCTAATGCTTAGCAAGTAGTGAACAATGAACAAGAAAACAATGTATAAACTCAATTCCTAACATATGCAGTTTCTATACTCTGTTTCGTTCTGGTTTTTATTAATCTTCAACTTTTTTCTGTGAATCAATTAGGCACCCATCCTATCAGCACTCAGGATGGCCACACCTTGTCCCAGCGGAGCGAGATCCGAGGCACACGTCAGGTTCATGCACGGGATGGTCATACAACGATCTCCTCCCAACATTGATCACAAAAAACTCTAGTGCCTTCTCACTAGAGTTTCCACTCACGACATCATATGTATTTTCATCTATGCATCTCTTGTAGAGACCCTCTCATAGTGCTACCACACAAGCACCATCGCATGACGAGACGACCCTACTCGAGACAACGTTACATCTATTCTTATCCTTTTACATTTCAATCTTGCATTTCATAAACATGCTCAAAACTCATTTTTCGTAGTTCAAAAATCATGATGCATGTCAACATATACGATCAACCAACAAACCAATAATGAACAAGCAATAAAACCCTACTGTTCCGTGGTGTAGGCCCGAAGGCAGAACACAAGCAATTCACCATTTACCTGAATTTTCGTAAAATTCGCAATCCCTTCCGTCTCCTCAAATGCTTAACTCGTTAACCTAATATATATACATGGAATTAGCTCAACAATCATCAAAATAAACCTAAATGATAGCTATTTTCAATCAGATATAACTCTCTCATTTCTCATCGGATTTAAACGATCCATTATGTTCCGTAAACCTCTACATGTCTACTATCCAATGCCTCACTCTATTTTGCATAACTAAACCATATAGTCTTTCAGATTTTTATAAACACAGAATCGGTTACATGTAGTCCCAACTTTCGGTTTCCAGCAAAACTAGACAAAACCTCAAATCTTTCTATATAATCAACCTACATCACGCTATATCATGTCTAAGCTTCAAAAATAACAAGAAAACACAGCAAGAAAATAGGAATTTTTGAAACTCTAACCTAGGGTTTTATCAACTTCTCCAAAACCTACTTAAAATGCACAAAATTCCAAAGGTTTTTCATAAATCACAAAACCCATCCAAAACTAACCTTTGATCTTGATCAAATGAAGAAACAGTGGGAGCCTCCCCCCCCCCCCCCCCAATCAGCCATCATTTCCCATGTATCCCACTTATTTTCCACTTATTTTTTTCTATTATTTCTCACAACTACACTACACACAGTTTACCCCTAACCACCTAAATCCATTGTTTCCTCTCCACCATCCTTTTCCTCAATCAATTTCTTATCCTAATTCATAATCGCTGTTATGCCCTCTTAACACAATAAATTCCTAAGGTAAGCTCATGGTTAAGGCAAATTCTTGGTGTTACATTCCACCCACCTAAAAAAAAATTTTGTCCTCAAAATTTGCGAAACTAAAAAGCTCAGGATAACGATCCATCATGTCTTGCTGTCTCTCCCATGTTGCTTCATCCATGTTGTGGTTATGCCATAATACGTTTACCAGTGGAATCTCCTTGTTGCGCAATATCTTCACTGCAAAATCTAAAATCTTCACTGACTTTTCTTTGTACATTAATGTTGGCAGTACCTCGATATCCTGCAGCACCACAACGTGTGACTGATCTCGGATACATTTCCTTAACATGGATATGTGGAATATGTTGTGAACTCCTTCCATAGAAGCTAGCAGCTCCAATTGGTACTCTGTTCTTCTGATTCTCTTTGAGATCGGGAATGGTCTAACATATCTCGGGCTCAACTTACTCTTTTTCCCGAACCTCATTACTCTTTTGAATGGTGAAATTTTTAGGAAGACTTCATCTCCCACCTCAAACTCTAATTCTCTCCTTCTTCCATCGGCATAGATCTTCTATCGACTTTGAGCTATCAATATCTGTTGCACGATCTTTGGTCCAATCAATCTGGTTTCACAACCTTCATCCCAATAGAGGGGCGATCTACATTTTCTCCCATACAAAACTTCGTATGGCGCCATACCTATTGTTACACCCCATTTTCTATGGTGCATAAAAGCTAGGGCCAAGTGGCCCAACGGAGAGGAGCAGCTGGGCTACTCCTCGGGTGCGCGGCAGGGGCGCGCGGCCCGCAATGGGCGCGGCAGAGGAGCGCGGCCAGCAGTGGGCGCGGCAGATGGGCGCGCAGCCCACCAAGACGCACAAGGTGCGCAAGCCATGAAGCAGACATGGGCCAAAGGGCATATCCGTGAAGCTATGCAAGTAAGTGCTAAATTGGCTAAGTGTTGGGCAGGACATTTACTGAGCAGGCAGTTACAAGCACGCGGTGTGCACACCGCGCGCAGCCGGAGCATTACGCTCCAGCAGGGCGCTACAGTTATGAGCGCGCGCAGTTGGCACAGACGGAGCGGACACGGACTGGACACGGCATGGGGATAGCCGTTGGGGCGTTACGGCAGGTGACATAGCCGTTGACGCGCAGACATAGCCGTTGGTGAGGCGTTACACCTCGGCAGCTAGCCGTTGGCGCGGGGCGTTACGAGCGCGCGCGGTACGGACATGGCGTGCCAGATGGGCGCTGGCGCAGGGTGTTGGGCGTGGGATGCTACCTTCAGATGGGGCGCACTGGGCAGACTGGCGACCAAGCCCTGGCGCACGCAGCATGCATTGATGGCGCGCACGCGGCAAGCATTGATGGTGCGCGGCGGGCATCAATGCTGTGCGCAGCAGGCGCGCGGCGGGCATTCATGGTGCACGCGGCCAGCATTGAAGATGGGCATCCAATGGGCATTTAGTGTCCAATTAAAGACATGGCTCGGCCATGAGATGTATATAAGCCTCTTGAGACACCAAGCTAAAGGTATCCGACAAAGGAGTTCCTTAGCTATTGTGGTGTGCCTTGAGTGAGTGTCCTAGTCTTTTTATTTGGAATAGAAAATAGGGTTGGGAGGTTTTGCTCCCGTAAATACTCGTCTCTTGTGCAATTCGTTCCGCAAGCACCGAAGGAGGAGGAAGGCTGGTCAAGTCGGGAACTTGGCGCCGCACATCCCACCGAGAACGCGAAAAATTCTAGGTGCGAGAATTGGGGGTGTGACACCTATTGTAGCCTGATGGTTGTTGTACGCGAACTCCACCAAGGGTAGATACTTACTCCACGAACCCTGAAACTCTAGCACACAGGCTCGAAGCATATCCTCTAAGATATGAATGGTCCGTTCAGATTGCACGTCCGTCTGAGGATAAAATACTGTACTAAAATTCAGCCGCATCCCCATAGCCTTGTGTAAACTCTTTCAAAATTTTGATGTGAATCCCGGGTTTCTATATGATACAATTGAAGTTGGTACTCCGTGTAACCGCAATATCTCCTTGATGTACAATTTTGCGAACTGGTCAATGCTTAATGTCATCTTCACCAGTAGAAAATGTGCTAATTTGGTTAAATGGTCCATAATCACCCCTATCTCATCGTATCCTTTTGTTGTTTTAGGCAATCCGACAACAAAGTTCATTGATATCTGTTCTCATTTCTACTCGGGAATATGCAATGGTTGTAGCTTTCCAGTCGGCCTCTGATGTTCAACCTTAATCTACTGACAAACCAAACAAGTCTCGACGTACTTTACCACAGACTTCTTCATGCAGGGCCACCAATAATGTTGCTTAAGGTCTCTGTACATTTTAGTACTCCTGGGATGAACGAAAAACCTTTAAGAGTGCGGTTCAGACAAAATTTCATTTCAAAGTTGATCGTTGTTTGGAACACACCATCTATTCAAGAATTTCAAAACTTCATCATCTCAATAGCTGAACTCGATTATGTTGTTAGATACCATACTCGATTTGAATTCATTGTAATTTGGGTCTTCCTGTTGAGCTTCTCTAATTTTCTCAAAACTTGTAGGTTTCAGTGATAAGGCTGATAACATTGCTACTACATCTGAAACTAGCTCCAGATTAAACTTCTGAAATTCTGCACTCAACGCTATAGACATCCCAGCATTCACTGTTGAAATTGAGGTAGAAACTCGGCTTAATGCTTCTGCCACTACATTAGCTTTGTCGCACTATTGTCCATAAAGATAGTGTCTCCAAATTTTTAGTGCAAACACTACCGCCGCTAACTCTAAGCGGTGAGTCGGATAATTTTCCTCATATGCTTTTAATTTTATCGAAGCATAAGCAATCACCTTTCTATTTTGCATCAATACACAACCTAGTACGACTTTAGACACATCACAGTAAATGCTGAACTTCTCATCCATCACTCGAAGTGTCAACATAGGAGCGGTAGTCAATTTCTGCTTCAACACTTGGAAACTATGCTCACAATCCCCTGACCATACATAATTGACATCTTTTCTGGTCAACCGAGTCAAGGGTGTTGCAACCTTTGAAAATCCCTCAATAAATTTTCTGTAATAACCAGCTAAACCAAGAAAACTTCGAATCTCGCTAACGCTCTTTGGCTGAGGCCATTCCTTGATTGATTTTATCTTAGTTGGATCTACCGATATCCTTCCACTGACAATCACATGTCCAAGAAAATGGATTGTATCCAACCAGAATTCACTCTTAGAGAATTTCGCATAAAGTTGATGCCGCTTCAAAATCTCCAAAACAATCTTCAAATGCTCCTTATGTTCATCATCGTTACTGGAATAGACCAAGATATTGTCGATAAATACAATGACAAATTTATCGAGATACTCTCGGAATACCCGATTCATTAGGTCCATAAAAGCGGCTGTAGCATTTGTCAGTCCAAATGACATTACTAAGGACTCATAGTGCCCGTATCTAATTCGAAAAGCTGTCATCGGAATATCCTGCGATCTGATTTTCAGCTGATAATACCCAGACCTCAACTCTATCTTCGAGAAAATCCGAGCTCCTGGGAGTTGATCGAATAAGTCATCTATTCGTGGTAGTGGATACTTGTTCTTGATGGTCAGCTTATTCAACTCCTTGTAGTCAATACACATTCGGAGCGACCCGTCTTTCTTCTTTACAAACAACACTGGTGCGCCCCATGGTGAAAAATTAGGGCATATGAATCCCTTAACCACTAGTTCTTCCAATTGCTTTTCAACTCCTTCAATTCCGGCGGAGCCAACCTATAAGGGTTCTTCGATACCGATTCCCCTCAAGGATATGTATCAATCACGAATTCAACTTCCCGGTCTGGGGGCAAATTGGGTAAATCGTCTAGAAATACGTCAAGAAAACCACGAACTATTAAAATATCTTGAGGTTTTGTTTCTAATTGAAATTGAGTATCTAAAACTGCTGCAAGAAAGCAAAGATGCTCACCCATATAAGATCTCCGAGCATCGATGGGTGCCATTACAGACAACTTCTTCACGTTCTTCATGGCCTGCAACGAATGCTTCTCACCATTCGGGGGTTGAAAGTTAATAGTCCCAATCCTACAGTTGATTGTTGCATAGTGTCGGAAGAGCCAGTCCATTCCAAGTATTACATCATACCCTTTTATTCCTATCACAATTAAATCGGCAGGCAAGCTCTTAGTCCCTATCGACACCGCACTGTCACGCACCACCTAGTCAAAGTACATGCGTTCACTAGACGGCAGCCTCACTTCATACACAACTACAGTGGGTTTCGGGCACAAATTTAATTTTACTACTAAGGAAGTTGCCACGAAAGAATGCGACGCACCTGAATCTATCAACGTAAAAGCAGGCACTATGTTAACTAATACCGTACCTGAAATAACTACGGGTAGGTCTTCACTTTCCGACTCAATCATAGCAAAAATCCTAGGTGTCACCTTGGTTGGACCTTTCCTTTCTACAGGGCAATCTTTAGCCATATGACTGGTCTCGTTGCAGTTGAAGCACCGGTTGACCCTCGGCTTTGGGCAGTCTCGGAAAAGATGGCCAACTTCAAGGCAATTGTAGCATCTGCCTGCAAACTATCTGCATTCTCCTGGATGGTACTTCAAACATTTCTGACACTGCGAGTATCTCCCTTGTTGTTGTGGTCTCTTCCCTCCTTTTTGATCATCTAAGATACCGCCCAGCCTTTTGATCCCTTGTGGCTATGAAGAAGGTCCTCCTCTGCTCATCTGTGGCGTGACCTCCTTGAAAAGTCTTCTGGTGGCTTCTCCTTGTTTATTACATCTGACGTGCGCCTCCTCCACTTCTATTGCTTTGGCGACAACTTTTGCATACATTACTCCCTCAATCTCGGATATTTTTACACCTTTGTATATCTCCGGCTTCAACCCTTGCACGAACTGAAGTACCTTATCTTCCTCTTAGCTTACCAAATGACTTGCAAATCGAGATAACAATTCAAACTGCCTGATGTACTTTGCTACTAACCCAATTTGTTTCCGCTATAAAAATTCTATCCTCTTCGCAGCTTCAACTGTCCTGTTGTAATATTTATCATAAAATACTTCTTTGAAGTTCTTCCATGTCAAGTCCTGGGCAGCTATGGTGGCCTCTACTATCTCCCACCAGCATTGAGCATCTTCAGATAAGTGAAATGTGGCGCACGTAACCTCGTTTCCCTCTTCCACATTGGCGTACTTAAACATATTCTAGATTGTACGGACCCATCTTTCAGCCGCAGTTTGATCCGACAATTGACCTTCAAATGTCAGAGGCTTCAGTCTTCTAAATTTCTTCCCACTGGAACCTGCTCCAAGGATCTCCTATCCTTCTCGATTCAGTAGTGCTCCTAACATTTGGGACTGCCTATTAACTAACTCGGTAGGCTGCCTGATCGATTCATCGCGTTCATCTCTCGGCTGCCTTGGGTTTCTCGGCATCTCTTTCCTATTCCTGATCAAAGTTAACGTAATTTAATCTTAGTCATAGAGTAACAAAAATTAAAGAAATACTTACCGTCGGTGAAGCATGCTGCATGGCGGCCGGCATTGTCGAGTATTCCTTTGAACGACTTGACCATTTGGCTCCGATACCATCTCTGTAGCACCCCGAAAATCCTCACGTTCCCGGCTCGCTCACTATTACTACTCGTAACACCCGACTACATTCGTGACAACTTTAAAACTTTTATCCCTTGACTTAAAACGTCGTTTTGAAAACGTTTAAACTCGTTGCAGTGGAAGACTTTGTTTAAAAATAATATTAAATAAAGCTAGAGTTTTCTGAAACATAAAAAATTATTTTCAGTCGACCTCTATGGTACCGGTCGACACTTCGTTTGCCTATGTTTTCATAGGTCAACAACTCTCTGTTTATCACGCTCACTGGTGGACACCTGTATACACAGGCCGACATCTTAACCCTCTCTGTTTCCATCGGTTGAAGCTGTGGTCGACACTCTAACCATATTTACACTGACCGGTCGACACTTCCACGCATAGGTTGACACCTTGATGCTCTCTGTCTGCGTAGGTCGACCCTCGCGGTCGACACCTGCCAGGTTTGGTTGACCATTAACTCTATAAGTCGACACTTACTTCGGCACTGTCTGTCCAAGTCAACTCTCGCCGTTGACACCTGCCGTGTTTGATCGATCGCTAAGCCTGCATGTCAACACTTCCTCTCCCAGGATTTCATAAAATTTGGCAATGTAACAGCTAAAAATGGTTCTAACCCCCAAAAGTCATCAATTTAAGAAAAACGTACATATATATACATCAAAATACCAGTGCACACTTTACCTGAATCACACGTGTCCTAGAACATATATATAACCAAAGGACCCCCCTTAAATTACTACACCTCATGCCATGGTCGAGTAGCCCCAACAAAATTGCCTGCATCGTCACACGAACATGGATCACCAACTGTCACTTTAATCACGCTCACGTTTATAATGCCCACCTGATAACTCGTCGTCACCTACACCATATAACTCAAAACGTAAGCCTAATAATGCTTAGCAAGTAGGGAACAATGAATAAAAAAACAATGCATAAACTCAATCCCTAACACATGCAGTTTCTATACTCTGTTTCCTTCTCGTTTTTATTAATCTTCCACTTTCTCACGTGAATCAAGTAGGCACTCATCCTATCAACACTCAGGATGGCCACACCTTGACCCATCGGAGCGAGATCGGCGGCACACGTTTGGTTCACACGCGGGATGGGCATACAACGATCTCCTCCCAACGTCGTTAACGTGCCTTCTCACTAGCACGTTAACGACGAGGCGTTCCCACTCACGATATCTTACGTATTTTCATTTGTGTATCTCTCGTTGAGACCCTCTCATAGTGTTACCACACAAGCACCATCGCACGATGAGGTGACCCTTCTCGAGATCACGTTACAACTGTTTCTTATCTTTTTACATTTCATTCTCGCATTTCATAAACATGCTCAAAATTCATTTTTCATAATTCAAATCATGATGCATGTCAACAAATACGATCAACCAACAAACCAATAACGAACAAGCAATCAAACCCTACCATTCCGTGGTGTAGGCTCGAAGGCAAAACACAAGCAATCCACTACTTACCTGAATTTTCAAAAAATTCTCAATTGCTTCTGTCACCTCAAATGCTCAACTCGTTAACCTAATATATATACATGGAATTAGCTCAGCAATCATCAGAATAAACCTTAATGATACCTATTTTCAGTCAGACATAACTCTCTCATTTCTCATCAGATTTAAACGATCCATTATGTTCCGTAAACCTCTACTTGTCTACTATCCAATGCCTCACTCTATTTTAAATAACCAAACTGCATAGTCTATAAGAGTTTTACAAACATAGAACCAGTTACAAGTAGTTCCAAGTTCCGGTTTCCAACAAAACATGACAAAACCTCAAATCTTTCTATGTAATCTACCTATATCACGCTATATCATGTCTATGCTTTCAAAATAACAAGAAAACACAGCAAGGAAAAAGGAATTTTCGGAACTCTAACCAAGGGTTTCATCAACTTCTCCAAAACCCTCCAAAACCTACTTAAAATGCACAAAATTCCACACCCATCCAGAACTATCCTTTGATCTTGATCAAATAAAGAAACGGTGGGAGGGCAAGGCGTCCTTGGCTGCTGATCGTGGGAAGGGAGAGGAGAATTAATGAGTTTTCTCATTTACCCCTTTAATCTTACACATTTAAATTATAACTTAACCCTTATTCATTTTCCACCACAAAAGTAGGGTTAATTATACAATCAGCCTCCCACCCCATCAGCCATCGTTTCCCACATATCCCACTTATTTCTCACTTCTTTTTGCTATTATTTCTCACCACTACACTACACACAGTTTACCCCTATCCAGCTAAATCCATTGTTTCCTCTCCACTATCCTCTTCCTCAATCAATTTCTTATCCTAATTCATGATCGTTGTTATGCCCTCTTAACACAATAAATTCCAAGGGTAAAGCTCATGGTTGAGGCGAATTCTTGGTGTTACAGTAGAGTTTAGTCAGAATCGATAGCAGAAAATTTATACTAGTAGGTAAAATATTATTTTAAGACTAATAAACCACTGGAAACGGACTACATAACTGTTTGGTTAAATGATTAAAGGTTGAGGGCAAAAAGCTAATTAAGATTTATTATATTATAATTAAAAAAAAAGATAAAAGGGAAACAAGGAAGAGAACCCCCTCCCCCGCGATGACTTTCTTCCACTCTCTCGCGCGAAACTCTCCCTCTCACATTCTGCATCTTGCTTCCTCACGCCGGCAATCGACGCAACACATTTCTTTCATTTTCTTCTCTATTTCAACGGTTTAAGCTAGGTTTCAGTAGGTTAGAGTTTGATGAGAAATTGGTGGATAGAGATTTAGGGTTTTAGGGTTTGAGTGTTTATTGAGTTTATTATTGATTGTTGTTGGTTATTGATGATTAATGGATAGAAATGGTAGGATTTTGATAGACTCCTGACGATTAGTTGATAATGGGGTTTTTGTTGTTTAGAAATTTGGGAAAATGCATAATTCGTGAAGGTTATGCCCAATTTTCTAGGGATTGACCTTAGAAACCTAGGTAGAACTTATCGTTGAATATAGATAGGAGTTCGGAGCACTTCGAATCGTCAAAAATGGGTAAGTATTGTGATAGTTATGCCTTTCCAAAATTTGTCAGAAATTGTGTAGGATTTCGAGTTTAGTTGGCAATTTAAGTTTAGTATGGGTTTACGATTTTCGTGTTAGAATTTCATGAGTTAGACAAAGTAGAATTAACGAATGTTTGATTTTTATAAGTTCTCTGATTTCCCAATTAGCATATGAATTACGAACGAGTTGCTAAGGATGCCAGGTAAGTAGTGTACGTAGGTGTTTTTGCCTTCGGGCCTACATCACAGTTCGCTAGGTTGTATGCATGTTTTATGTTATGTTTTAGTTGATTATGCATTCATGGTTTTAAAGTACGAGAACGAAACGAAAATGAGTTTTCATGCTTTTACTAAATGAAACAGTAAGATGTGACGAATGAAATGAAAATGTACATAAGAAGATAACAAAGGTGGGGTTGAGTGGCCTTGTCTTGAGAGATGGACCATGAGGTGTGCCACTTCTTCCCCCACTTTATGTGGTGGCTTTGTCCCGAAAGGTGGACCGCAAGGTGTGCCACTTTACTAGATTGAGGTTGGCCTTGTCCCGTGATGTGGACCGCGAGGTGTGTCACCTTGATCTAGCATATAAAGAAGAATCCAGTAGTAAGATAAAGAATGTGTAAAAAATAGACGGAAACGAAAATAAAAACGAAATTGTAGAAACTGCATATGATAAGATATGTATGGTTTTCAATGTTATGTTTTGTTATGCATTACTTAGTATTCGGTTAATAGATGAGTTCTGTAATATAGGTGACAAGACGATAGCTGATGAGTATTCAGAGCGTGCCAAGGACTACGAGACAGTTGGAGGAGTGCGCTCGTGGACGATCTAGCCGGTTGTTGGGGCGTTTTGACCAGGATGTGTATGTAAGGATTTAGGGTCGTGTTGAGTCGTTTTAAATGTGTAAATGGATTTCAAACTTTAGTAGTCATTTACATATATATATATAGTGGGTTTTGAATTGAGTGGGATATGTAGGTTCGGGCTTTTAAACTCCGTTGGTTACTTTTTACGGAAAGTGCCCTGTTAGGGTTACTGGTGCAAGGTGTCAATTTGTATGCACAGGTGTCGACCAAACTTGGTTGGAGTCCTAAAGAGACAAAATCCTATCAGGTGTCAACCTATGTGTGGAGGGGTCGACCGGTCAATGTAAAAATGGTAATAGAGTCGATTGTAAGGTTCGACCGATGCAAACAAAGAAAATTACGGTGTTGACCTATGAAGATAGGTGTTGACCAGTTAGTGAAGTGAACATAGAGGTGTCGTCCGTAAGGTTTGACTGGTGCAAACAAAGAGGTTCAAGGTGTCGACTGGCGTAATTATGTGTCGACCGGTATCGGAAAAGGCAAATAAAGTGCCAACCTGTGTATATAGGTGTCGACCCCTATGTGCGGAACGGGTCAAATATCGACCGAAGGTTTTAATGGTCTACCAAAATTTCTTTTTAATATTTTACAAACTCGAAATTTATTTAAATTGATTTTAGTGAAGGTCTTCCGCTGCGGCATTTTTAAACGCTTTTAAATATGTCGTTTAAGTTGGGAAAACAAAGTTTTAAATTTTCACAAAATTTGTCGGATGTTATGAGTAGAGTGTGGTTAGCGACCCGGGTTCGAATAACTCGAGGTCACTACAGAGTTTGGTATCGAAGTAAAGAGCGAACCAGAAACTGTTAGATTTTCGGGACGCTACATGAAAAATAAAAGAAGGTGGCTTAAAACCGAGTTCAAACGTTGTGTTTCTCTTGTCGGGAAGAAACATAACCGAAAGCATCCAAATTGTTTACCGACCAGCCAAGGGGTGTTCTTTCATTTCATCTGCACTTTCTGAGGTATCATATCACGTTTGTTCGCTCACCCACATCATTGTAATCATCTTTCCATTTCCACGTTCATCTCTGTTTTCACTATTTTTCAGTCTGTTTTTGTGGTGTCTCTTAGCACCGATTATTTGTTGTTTATCTCATCTTCTGCATGCATGTTTATGCTCCAATTACAGGGCCGTGGTCCATCAAGAGGTCTCGGGTCTGTTTTCATCTAAGGAAGGGTCTGTACAAGGCCTGAAGCCAGACATATACATGGGTATACGAATAGCGGGAACACAAGGGGTGCCTTACGAGGAGGTGGTGGCAAAGGTGCTAGACATTGAGGAGGCTAGGACGAAACTTCCTAGTTACAGAGAGTTGCCTAAGGAACAGCCTAGGAGATATTTCCAAGAATTGCTGCCACAATCGGGCAAAGAGGAGTCATTTCAGTGAAAGGGCCTGAAGAGGTCAAGTGACAGCTCTAGTAGTCAGAGGAGCAACAAGCAAGCTCAGTGACCAGGACAATTTCCGGTATGCCCTAAGTGCCAAAGTAGTTACCCCTGTCAGTGCAGTGGAGGTGCAGGGCGATGCTACAACTGTGGTGAGGTGGGCCACATGTCTCGAGATTGTGAGAAGCTGTGACAGAATAGATGCTTCAACTGGAATGAAATTGGGCAATTTGCTAGGAGTTGCCAAAATTTGAGCAAGGCCCCAGCGAGAGTGACACCAATAGTCTTCGCCCTCATTGAGTCGGATGAGGCCGTCCAGCCATCGGTGATTTCAGGTAGTGTTCTTATTTTGGGCATGGCGGCTTATACCCTTGTCGATACGGGTGGTACTCACTAGTTTGTGTCCACTTCCTTTGTGGTGAAGGTAAATCTGGTGCCCAGCTACTCTGGGCAGTTCTATGATGTATTGTTGCCGTCGGGGGAGCACCTATACTCAGATCAAGTGGTACAAGGTGATATTGTGACAGTGGGAGAAAAACGGTTGTACGCGGATCTTATCATACTCAACATGAAGGGGTATGAGGCTATTTTGGGGATGGATTGGCTTTCTAGACATTTTTCCATGATAGATTGTAGGACCAGAGAGATCTACTTTCGGCTCCCGAGTGGAGAGGGTTGCTCCTTCAGGGGGGGAAAGGGTTTGAGTAGAATCTCGACAGTGTCGTCTATAAGAGCCTAAAAGTTATTACGAGGTAGATGCAGGAGCTTCTTGGCTAGTGTCATGGACGTGCAGCTTCAGGGCAAGGCTCAACTTCTGGACATCCCCATTGTGCATGATTTTCTGGGGGTATTTCTTGAGAATCTGCCAGGTCTGCCCCCTGATAGGGAAATTGAGTTCGTTATCGACGTGTACCCTGGGGCTGAGCCAGTGTGCAAGAACCCGTACAGGCTGGCACCCACCGAGTTGAAAGAGTTAAGGACACAATTAGAGGAGCTGACGAATAAGGGCTTCATACGCCCTAGTTTTTCGCCGTGGCATGCACCGGTGCTTTTTGTTAAAAAGAAGGACAGATCTCTACGCATGCGTGTTGACTACAGGGAACTGAAGAAGTTGACGGTGAAGAATAAGTACCCGTTGCCCAGGATAGATGACCTGTTTGATAAACTTCAGGTGGCATAGGTATTCTCTGCAATTGATTTAAGGTCTTGTTATTATCAGTTGATGGTTAGGGAGGAAGATGTCTCGAAGACAGCTTTCCGAACGCGGTACGGACACTATGAGTTTTTAGTGATATCGTTCAGATTGACTAATGCCCCAGCTGCCTTTATGGACCTGATGAACCGAGTATTCAGGAAGCAACTGGATAGATTCGTGATAGTATTCATTGATGACATCCTGATATACTCTTAGAGCGAAGATGAGCACAAAGAGCACTTGAGGATCGTGGTGACGACTTTGGGGCAGCACCGACTATATGCTAAGTTCTCTAAATGCGAATTTTTCCTAGATATGATCAAATTTTTGGGGCACGTTATCTCTCGTGATGGTATTTCTGTGGACCCAGCAAAGGTTCAGTCTATGAAGGAATGACCACGACCAACCAATGCCAGTGAGATACGCAGTTTTCTGCGGCTGGCAGGATGTTACCGGAGGTTCATTGAGGGATTTTCCAAGATCGCAGCTCCTTTGACTCAATTGACCAAGAAGAACATGATATATAGCTGGTCCGATAAATGCGAGGACAGCTTTCAAGCGTTGAAGTAGAGGTTGACTACAGCCACGTTGCTAATACTGCCAGTAGACAAGGAGAAGTTCAGCATTTATTGCGACGCCTCCAGTGTAGGCTTGGGTTGCGTGCTGATGCAGAATGGAAGGTTGATTTACCTATGCTTCAAGGCAACTGAAGCCCTACGAGCAGAATTATCTTACGGATGACTTGGAGTTGGCAGCGGTGGTCTTCGCACTTAAGATCTGATGGCATTATTTATATGGACAACAATGTGAAATCTTCTCGGACCACCAGAGTTTTAAGTACATCTTCACGCAGAAGGAGCTAAACTTGAGACAAAGGAGTTTGCTTGAGCTGGTTAAAGACTATGACCTGGAAATCAAGTATCATCTGGGAAAAGAAAACGTGGTAGCGGACGCCTTGAGCTGAGTATCAACTTTGATGTCTACTATGATATTAGCGATGCCCACCAAGCTAAAGACTAAGGTACAAGAGTTTAGCCTAGAAGTGGTTCTTGATTTGGCAGCTACACTGTCGGCAATGTAGTTGAGCCCGACCATCCTTGACAGAATTAAGCGGGCCCAAGAGACTAACCCTGAGTGCAGCGGAATAAAGGCAGGTATGGAGGCCAATGCTAGCACTGAACTCAGCTATTCGGAGGATGGGATTCTGAGGTTTCGGGATAGGTGGTATATTCCGAAGAACGAAGAGCTGAAAAGAGAGATATTGTCCGAGGCTCACTCGTCTTCCTTCTCTGTGCATCCTGGAAGCACTAAGATGTACAGAGATTTGAAAGAACACTATTGGTGACCCAATATGAAGCGGGAGATAGCCAAACACGTTGAGACTTGTGTGGTATGCCAGCAGGTAAAGGCGGAGCATCAGAGACTGTCGAGGACGCTTCAGCCACTACCTATACCTGAGTGGAAATGTGAGCGGGTCACCATGGATTTTGTGGTCGGGCTGCCAAAGACTGCTAAGGGCCACGGTGCAATTTGGGTGATTGTGGATAGACTAATAAAGTCGTCTCACTTTCTACCAGTGAGAATGACTTACTCAATGGATCAGTTTGCTCAATTGTACGTGCAGGAGATAGTCAAACTCCATGGGCTCCCTGTGTCGATAGTGTCAGACCGAGACCCTAGGTTTTTGTCTATGTTTTGAAGGAGTGTATATAAGGCCATAGGTACCAAGTTGGAATTCAGCACGGCCTTCCACCCTCAGACCGACGGACAATCAGAGCGAACCATACTGATACTAGAAGATATGCTCAGAGACTATGTGTTGGAGTTCCAGGCGGCTTGGAGCAGGTTCTTGTCGTTGGTAAAGTTCTTATATAATAACAGTTACAAGTCTACCATTGCCATGGCGCCATACAAAGCGCCATACAAAGCTTTGTATGGGAGAAAATGCAGGTTGCTGTTGTACTGGGACGAGGTTGGAGAGGCAAGACTTATAGGTTCAGAAATACTGCAACAGACGGTCGACAAGATTGCTATTATAAAAAAGAGGGTCGAGGAAGCTCAAAGTCGACAGAAGAGCTATGCCGATCTGAGGAGGCGGGAACTAGAGTTTTGTGTGGGTCATGAGGTATTCCTGAAGATCTCCTCGTTCAAGGGAGTGGTCAGGTTTGGGAAGCGAGAAAAGCTCAACCATGGTTTTGTGGGGCCATTCTCTATTGTGGAAAGGATTGGGAGGACCGCCTACAAGCTTCAGCTACCTTCCTTAATAAATGCTATACATAATATCTTCCATGTCTCCAAGCTGAGGAAGTGCATGGGTGATCCTTCTCAGGTGGTTGCACAGCAGGATATAGAGGTACAGCCGACGTTATCTTACGAGGAAAAGTCAGTGACTATAATAGGATCAGCTGTGAAAGTGTTGCGTAATAAAGAGATTCCCTTGGTCAAAGTTTTATTGCGCAAGCACAAGGTGGAGGAGACCACTTGGGAAAGACGGCAGAACATGGAGCAACAATACCCAGAGTTATTCGGTATGTAAATTTTGGGGACAAAATTATTTTACGGAAGGGAAGATGTAACACCCCGTATTTTTGCGGTACCAATTTTTGAGTTGTCGGGACGATAAACGGCGAGATTCGGGTCAGAATGGAGAGTGGAAAATTTGTAAGGTTAGGTGGAGAATTATTTCGAGGCTAATGGTGGGGAGAAAATTTTAGGAATCTAACCAGGGACAGTTTGGATGGCCGTTGGATTAAAATATTAAAATGTGAGGGTGAAATAGTAATTAGTTATTATTATTATTTTATATTTTTTTTTATATAAAATGTTAATAGAGAGGGGGAGGGATTTGCAGAAACCTTCTCCCCTTCTCTGTTATTTTCTCTCCCACCATGCGACTTTTCCCTTTCTGTTTCTCTCCTTCCCGCGTCATTCAGCCAGCGGTTGTTTGTGGTTTTCTCCTTCATTTCAACGGTTCAAGGTAAGTTTAAGTAGTTATGGTTCAATGTTTGTTTAGTGTTGGAATTGAGGAGAAATTTGGTGGATAGAGATATGGGGTTTTAGGGTTAGAGTATTTATTGGGTAAAATATTGATTGTTGTGGGTTATTGAGGATAAATGTGACGGATGGGTAAGGAAGTGGTCGAATTTGAGCGAGGAACCGAGAATGTAGGATTTTAAGCAGTAATACGTAACTGGCTTTGAATTTTCAGCCGAACTATGGACATTTGATTTAGAAACCTTTTGGTGTGTTGAACTAGATTATGTTGGAGCGTTTGGCAGCTAGAATCGGGTGATTCCGATAACCGACGCAAAAGTTATGCGCGTCGAAAGTTAGGCCGATTTTGCGCTGAGTTGGGTTAGCAAGCAATTTGGGCGAGTTCGTGAAGTGTTGAGCTAGTATGGTGATTTTAGTGCGTGAGTAGAATATTGGGATGAGTTTTTGACAAAAAATGGTTTCTGTTGTAGGTTGAGTAGATTTTTTGTGAAACGAGCACCACGAAAAGCTAGGACACCATGTAAGTAGTGTATGCATGTGTTTTGTCCAAGTGGGTCTACACCAAGGAATGCTAGGTTTGAGTTGCTTGATTGTGATGTACGTGTGTATTATTTGACATGCATCATATTTTTTAAACGGGAACGAAAATGAATTTGAGCATGGTTTTATGTGTGAATGTGATGTGTGATGTGCGGTGGTGAGGACGATGTGTGTTTGGGCAGCTGGGCCTCGTTGCTAGAGAAACCGGGATGATGGCGACGTGCCAGGGGGTGGTGTGGCGAGTGCGTCCAGCCTTATTCTGGGATGGCCGCTGCGGTGTGCGTGTGGTGGTGTGCAACTATGGCCTCGTTGCTGGAGGAACCAGGACGATGGCGACGTGCCAGGGGGTGGTGTGGCGAGTGCGTCCAGCCTCACCCTTGAATGGTTACGGTGCGTAGAGTCACGTGGGGATACGGTTTAAGGGTCTCGTTCCTTGAGAAACCGAGACGATGATGACGTGCCAGTGTGTGAGGTGGCGAGAGAGTTCAGCCTCACCATGGTGCAACCGTACCATGCGGCACTAGTTGTGACAACATGAGCGAAAACGTAAAGATTGCATTGGATAGGATTGCATAGTCGTTTTACGTTTCATATTGCACTGCTTACTGAATGTTAGGTTTATGTTGTGTATTCCGTGGTGTAGGTGCAGAATTTCTAGCGAGTGAGTTGCCAAAGCCTAGACAGGACGACTAGGCGGTTGGTGGCGTACTACCGTGTGTCGACAGGTGGAGTTTGTCGCGTTGAGCCGACCCATGGAGTGAAGCAGGGAGGTAGGTTTATGAGAGTTGTGTTTTGAGAGGTCTATGTCAAGTGTATAGGTTTTGAGGCATAGATGGGTTTGGATGTTGTTAGTCAGGATTGATGTATAGGTGTATTTTTAAACTATTTGAATGGGTTTAATTGAATGATTCAGGTTTTGAATAAGTGGTTTTAATCGTGGAAGCTTTCGTGTCTTTTTTTTTCTTTTGAATTGCGGTTATTTTTAGGCTGCTGGTGTGAAGTGTCGACCGAAGTCCATAGGTGTCGACTGGTCATTGTAAATTAGGATGTGAGTGTCGATCGCGGGATTCTACTTGTGTGGGTAGAGAGCAATGAGGTGTCGACTGGCGACCGTGGGTGTCGACCGGTTAGTGTAAAATCAGTGAGGGTGTCGACTGCAGAGTTCGACCTGCGCGGACAGAAAGGATCAAAGTGTCATCATGTGAAAGCCGAAATCGATCGCTCACTGAGATGAGCGTAGAAGTGTCGACTGGCGTTTGCAGGTGTCGACCGGTCTCTTTATTTTTATGTTTTCAAAAAGTTAAGTTTATTTAAATCGATTTTTAACGAGTTTCCGCTGCGACGTTCATATGTATTTCTTTGGAAGTTGTTTTGAGTCGAAGAACCAAAAGTTTTAAATTTTATACTAATTCTGTCGAAGTGAGAAGCGGGTGTACGGTTGACGACCCAGGTCCGGAGACAACTCAGGCATTAAATATGTGTTGTTGGAGCAGTGAACAAACCAGAAACGGGTAGGCTTTCGGGGCGTTACACCTTGTGAGGAGGCAGACCGGGCAAGTCCTCTAGATACACCACTTGAAATTCTCGTACAATGGGAATATCCTGAAGCTGAACTTCTCCTTAAAACTGCACATCCGTAACGCTAGCCAAAAAGCCCATGCACCCATCTCGCAACAGTTGCATGGCTCTCATAGAAGACACAGCTGAAACCCTACTCATGCTTTTCTCCATCCGGAAAGAGTATCTATCCCCACTCAGTGGTCGAAAATGGATCTCTCTTGTTCTGCAGTCTATCGCCGCATAATGCCTGAACAACCAATCTATTCCCAAGATTACCACATACTCCTTCATGTCGAGTATAACTAGATCGGCATATAACTGCTTCTCTCCCACTTTCACTATGTCGCACCGCACCACCTGATCGGAATAGATACGCTCTCTTTACGGTAACATCACATCATAAAACCTTCCAGAATAGCTAGATATTAAATTTACCTTGACCACAAAGGCAATTGTTATGAATGAGTGCATAGCGCCTGTATCAATTCAAGTATAAGTTGCAACTCCCAGAATAGATATACTACCTGAAATCAATGAGGGCTGGGAGGTATCATCAAGTTCAATAAGGACGAAAACCCTAGGCGTCACTCTCCCTAGGGCCTTGCTTAAGGCTGGAAAGTTCCTGGCAAGATGACTAGCTTCGTTGCAGTTGTAGCATCATCCATGATTCGAATTCGGGTAATCTTTGATGTAATGCTCCACCTCGTTGCACCTGAAGCATTGGTTGGTGTCCACTTTACACTCACCAGGGCAGTTCTACTTACACTTCGAGCATAAGGGAAACTGTCATGATCCTTGTGGCCGCTTGCTACTTTCTTAACTACTCTAACTATCCCTGGGCCTCTTGAGACCCTTATGCTCCTGCTGCTACCCATGTTTAGGTTGTTGAGGCAATATTTCTCTGAAAAATTTCCTGGGCTACTCCCTGTGGCTGGGAAGCTTCAATCTTGCCTACTCAATATCCAAGGCCTTGGCAACCATTTTCTCGTAAGGAACGTTTTGCGTCCCCGCTATTTTTATGCCCATATAAATGTCTAGCTTCAGGCCCTGCATAAATTGATGTACCTTGTTCTCGTTCACGCTCACCAGGTGACTAGCAAACTTAGACAGTGCTTCAAGCTGCCTCATGTACTCGGCCACAGTACCCATCTTCCTCAACTTGGCAAACTCAACCATCTTCCGGGTCCTGACTGAGTGGCTGAAATACTTGCCAAAGAACATCATCTTAAACTCCTCCCAGGTCATGGTCTTCTTGTCGGTGGTGGCTTTTACTGAATCCCACCAAAATAAGGAATCCTTGGCAAGGTGGAACACTACACTAGAAACCCTGTCTCGATCATCCACCCTGGCATAGTCTAGCATGTCTTCCATACTTCAAATCCACTCCTCAACATGGAACCTGTCTCCCAAGTGATCTATCGTAGCACTACCGCTGGACTGGTTCTGGTCTTCTCTGCTCATAAACTGCTCTAGCTGCTGAGACTTGCAGTTTACTAGTTCAGTAAGCTACCTAATAGCATCGTCCCTAACGTCTGTAGCTCTTCGTGGCTCTCTAACCATAGTACTAATCCTGTACACAACAACATCTACTAGGTCTAAACGAAACTACAAGGGTTCTAAGAAATACGTACAGTTGGTGGAGCACTCTCATGCACCGGCTGGTTGTGTTAGTTAGTCCACTAAACGTCGTCGACACGTGGCTTTGACACTTGTAGCATTCCCCTCTTCCCACCTATTAACCGTCCTCTCTACTTTCCCCCAAGTGATGTGAGAAAATTGATACCCTCTTGTCTTCACGATCTCACCCCTCCTCTGAGGGGCCAGACATCCTCGTTGCCCAGACTTCCGGTTGGGTAAAGGCTCTAATACCATCTCTGTAACGCCCTGACAGCAACGTCTCGAAAATCCCTCTAGTTTCTTGTTCGCTCTGATACCATATCCAACAACCTGTCTGTCCCTCTTACCTAATTCGCATCAAATTTAATTTTTGTGTTTGAAAACATTTGAGAAAGACTTACGCAGCGCAAACGACACCTGCGCGGATGGCTCATCAAAAGAAAAACATTTATTTTTGTTTCCTTAAGTTTATAAACTGATAACTAGAAAACCAGTAAACCCCAGTAAACACAGGTCGACACCTGACCTGTTCTGCACCCAAGGGTCAACATCTATATACATAGGACGGCACCTCGGTCGCCTTTGTTTGCACAGGTCGACACTTGCTTGCAGCGGTCGACACCCGGATCCTCTCTGCCCATCTCGGTCAAACCTCGTGGTCGATTCCTCTATGTTCATCACACCGAGTGATCAACACCTGCCTCACAGGTCGACAAATCCTCTTTGCCCACACCGGTCGAACCTTGTGGTCGATACTCTCACAATTTTTACGCTAACCGATCGACACCTAAAGACACAGGTCGACACCTAGTTTGGTTATGTCCCCGTAGGTCAATCCTCGTGGTTGACATTTGCCTAGTTTGGTCGACACCTAAGCATACCGGTCACCACCTTGCACCAGTAGCCTAAAGAAAACCTCAACCAGAAATAAAACAAATGACAAAAGGCCTCGATCAATTGAACCACAAAATAAAGCATGGATTTTCAAATCATAATCTTCCAAGTAGTTTTAAAATACGACTATACAACATCCCGACTATTAACGTTCAAATCCCACCTACACATCAAAATCTATACACGAGTTTCCTATACACTTGACATGGACTACTCAAAAATACATCCTCCAAAACTCACCATTTCCCCCAGATCACTCTGCACGAGTTGGGTTGCCCTAACACACTGCACCTGCCAGTACATGGTGGTACGCCGCCAACTTTCTGCTACTCTTGGCTAGACTCGGAAAACTGACCCGCTGTATGTTAACTACCTACACCACATAACACAGATCAACCTAAGGCTTAGTAAGTAGTGCAAAAATGAACATGAAAATCATCAATGCAATCCTAACACATGCAGTCTCACTCATGTTGTCACACCATAACGCATATCACACGATCATCATACTTAGTTGGGAAGCGAATCAGGTTTCGTAAGTTGATTCTTTGTTTGCGTCGAAGGGCGAATCACTTCTTTCGAGGCTACGTCGTACAACCGCCCCAAGAAGCTAACCCTTAAGAAACACCATTCCTGATACGTCGCCACCGTCCCAATTCAACAAACATCTCATGTCAATGATCCTCTTACAGAGTTGGGAAGCAGATTAGGTTTCCCAAGTCGATTCTCTGTCTGCGTCAAAGGGCGAATTACTTCCTTCGAGGCCACATAACCATTTCCCTCACCATTTACATATCACACCTCGCGTTCGTACTTAAAACCATGCTCAAATTGATTTTCGTTACAATTTTCAAAACATGATGCATGACGGAAACAAAACATATGAAACACACAACACACGCAGTCATTCCTACCGTCCATGCTGTAGGCCCATAAAGGGTAATGCACATGCAAACACTACTTACCTAGTGTTCTTAGCTTCTGTGGTGATCGGCCTCTATAAATTTCTTGGGCTCAACCTATCACATAACCAATTCATATTAAATTTCATCTCACAACTCATTCCACGTACTAAAATTACGACTACTAACTCAATCAATCAAAGCTCGACTAAAACGGCTCACTAACCAGACTTGGCCAAAAATCAACCTAACTTTTAACGTGCATAACTTTTGCGTCGGTTATCAGAATCACTCGATCCTAGCAGCTACACACTCTTAAGACGTCTAGTTTCTAATGGTCTCACATGTTTCCCAATCCAACATCTACACCTTGGCAGAATGTAGCAAAAAAGAAACTGTTTTGTAACATGAGTTTTTCGGCTATCCAAACACCTAATTCTTTCTATAAAAACCTATAACATAATCTTACTTCTAGATTAAACATCAATACATGAATAAAAATCACTTATCAATCTCAAAATTTGTATCTCCCTCCTAGGGTTTTACCAAACTATCAAATACTCTTTTTAGCTTCATTTTTACTGCTCAAAACAGTAAATGACTAACTATTTACTTAAAAACTAACTCAAACTTACCCAAAATCTAAAGATTGGTGAAGAAACAGAGAGGATTGGCTTTGAGTGTCACTGGAAAGGGATGGTCGAGGGAGAGAAAAAGGGAAGAGGAAAATTCCATGCGAGGGAAGGAGGAAAAGAACTGAGGAGGGTTTTGTTTACATTTTATTTTTTTTATAATAATAATAATAATAATAACCTAATTACTATATTACCCTTACCCTTTAATCTTTTAACCAAATGGCTATTTAGTCCGGTTCCGATCAGATTCCTAAAGTTTTCTTTTCTCCATTAGCCTCGAAATAATCCTTTATCTACTAGTACAACTTCTCCACTCTCGATTCAAACTAAAACTCTACCGTTTACCAATACAAAATTCTGAAAATTATTTTAACAAAAATTTTGTGTGTTTCACTAGTCGGTCGCGGCCACTCCTTCACAGCTTGAACCTTCACTAGATCAACTTAAATACCTTCACAAGAAAAGACGTGCCCCAAGAAGTTGATCCTATCCAGCCAAAACTCGCACTTATACAACTTATTATATAGCTGGTGTCGTCCTAGAGTCGTCAGCACGATCCTCAAGTGCTCTATGTGCTCCTTCTCACTTCGTGAGTAAATAAGAACGTCGTTAATGAACACAATTAGAAAGTTGTCCAAATATTCCTGAACATTCAATTCATTAAGTCCATGAAGGTTCCAGGGGTGTTGGTTAGTCCAAAAGACATTATCAAAAACTCAAAGTGTCCATATCTTGCTTGGAAAGCTGTCTTCAGGATATCTTCCTCCTTAACCTGGAGCTGGCAATAACCGGACCTCAAATAAATTTTAGAAAATACCCGAGTGCCTTGAAGCTGATCATATAAGTTGTCAATCCTCTGTAATGGGTATTTATTCTTCACTGTCAGTTTATTCAGCTCTCTGTAATCAATGCACATGCGTAGTGACCTGTCTTTCTTCTTGACGAAAAGTACCGATGCACCCCAAGCTGAGAAACTAGGGCATATAAAGCCCTTATCTTCCAACTCTTCCAACTGTGCCTTTAACTCCTTCAGCTCCGTAGGTGCCAGCCTGTACGGGTTCTTACATACTGGTTCAACTCCAGGGTACACGTCAATAACACACTCGATCTCCCTGTCAAGGGGCATACCTGGCAAATCCTCTATGAATACCCCTGGGAGTTCTTGTACAATGGGAATGTCCTGAAACTGAATCTCCTCCTTAAACTGCACATCCATAACGCTAGCCAAGAAACCCATAGACCCATCTCGCAATAACTGCTGGGCTCTCAAAGAAGATACAACTGAAATCCTGCTCAAACCCTTCCCTGTCCTAAAAGAGTATCTCTCCCCACTTGGGGGTCGGAAATGGATTTCCCTGCTCCTGCAATCTATCGTGGCATAATGTCTGAACAATCGAGTATGATAAGATCGGCATATAACTGTTTCTCCCCCACTATCACTATATCACCATGTACCATCTGATCAGAAAACATACGTTCCCCTGATGGCAGCATCACCTCATACAAGTATCCTCCTGGGCGGGGCTCCAAATTTACCTTAACTACGAAGGTTGTGGAAACAAACGAATCTATAGCACCTGTATTGATAAGAGTATAAGCCGCAGCGCTCGAAATAAAGATGCTACCTGAAATCACTGATGGCTGTGAAGCATCGTTTGGCTCAATAAGGGTAAAGACTCTCGGTGCCACTTTCGCACAGTTTTGCTCAAAGCTGGACAGTTCCTTGCAAGGTTGCCTGGCTCGTTGCAATTGTAACATCGAATCATATTTGTCTTCAGGCAATCTCTAGCAATGTGACCTATCTCGTTACACTTATAACATCAGCCCGAGTCTATCTTGCTCGGCGGGTTGGCTCTTCCTACACTTCGGGGCTTAAAGGGAATTGTTCTTACCCCTGTGGTTGCTTGCTGCTCGCCTGGCTGTTCTGACTATCATTAGGCCTCTTCAAGCCTTTCTGTTGCAACGACCCTCCACCAGGCAATACCTCTCTAAAAAACCGTCTGGGTTCCTCCTTAGGTGGTTCCCTGTAGCTAGGAATTTTCATCCCGGCCTCTTCTATGTCTAAAGCTTTTGGAACCACACTTTCATAAAGCACATCCTATGTCCCCGTTGTCCTCACACCCGTATAGATTTTTGGTTTTAGTCCCTGTACAAACGCGTGCACCTTGTTCTCATTTAGGCTCACCAAATAGTAGGCAAACCGAGATAACGCCTCAAACCTTCTCACATACTCTGCCACCAAACCCGTCTGTCGTAACTAGGCAAACTCCACCATCTTTTAGGTCCTGACCACGTGGCTGAAATATTTGTCGAAGAACACTGTTTTGAACTCCTCCCATGTCATAACTTTCACATCTCTAGCCGCATTCACAGAATGCCACCAAAACTTGGCATCTTTGGTTAGGTGGAATGTCGCACTAGACACTCTATCCCAATCGTCCACCTTGGCATAATCCATCATATCCTCCATACTCCAAATCCACTCCTCAACACTATGAGGATCTTGAGATAATCCATCAAATACTAAGGGCCGAAGTCTGTGAAATCTATCTGCGCCATGATCTGTCGAAGCACTACCAGTAGAAGAGAACTGGTCCTCTCGACTCATAAACCGCTTAAGTTGTCGAGACTAGCGATCGACTAACTCTGTGAGCCACCTGATGGTATCATCCCTATCATCTGTAGCGCTACGTGGCTAAGCTCTATGTGGCTCCCTAGCCATAGTGCAAATCCTGTATAGAATAACATCTACTAAGTCTAAAGGAAAAGGCAATGTTTCTAAGAAATACTTATAGTTGGTGGAACACTCTCATGTAGCGACTGGCGGTGTTAGGTAATGCACTGAACGACATCGACCTCGTGGCTCAGATACCATAACCTGTTGTGACCCAGGGGAGAGAGGACCCCGTGGCCGCGACGGGCCGCAACAATGCATGTTCAACCAAACCTAACTGTACTTTTTTTATCTAATTGTTTGCAAAAGAACATTTGTAAGTATAAAAATTTCAAACTCAGTAAAAATATGCAGCGGAAAACGTTCACGCACCATTGGAGTTTGAAAACAACGTAAAAGAGATTCAAAATAAAGAACACAAAAGAAAACGAGAGCCAAACCCAATGCAGCACGCCACGCGTGCTTTGCCTAGTCAACGCTCGCCCCACTCGGTGTAGCGCCGTGCATGTAACCCCTTGAAAACCCACGCAGTCTCCGGCTCACTCTACTCTGTCACCACCTTTACAGCACCCCCAAGTCGCGCCCGCCCCTGCTTGCCAACCATACACTTACTCATCACCTCGATAAAATTCGTATAAAATTTTAAATCTTTGTTCCTCGACTTGAAACGACATTTAGAAAACGCTTAAAAATCATCGTGGCAGAAGACCCAAATCGAAAGTCAGTTTAAATGACGCTTCACACTTCAACACATTGTAAAAAGGGGGCACCGGTCGACACCTGTAAATACCGGTCGACACCTTAATACCCTCTGCCCTTCTCGGTCGAACTTCATGGTCAACACTTCTACGCACTTAACAAAAGCGGTTGACACTTGCCTACACCGGTCGACACTTTGATACACTCTATCCGCACCGGTTGAACCTCGCGGTCGACACCTCCACCCACATAACGAGAAGCGGTCGACACTTCAATTCTCTCTGCCCGCACAGGTCGAACCTCGCTGTCGACATCATCACTATTTTTACACTAACCAGTCGACACCTACTTTGGCTCTGTCCTCGTAGGTCGACCCCCGCAGTCGACGTTTGCCTAGTTCAGTCTACACTTACACATACCAGTCGACACTTTAACGAAAAGGTCAAACCCCGTGGTTAATACTCTCATCACTCTTACACTACGTGGTCGACACCTAAAGACTCCGGTCGACACCTTGCACCCGCAGCCTAAAATAAACATCAGATGCAATATAAAAATAACGAAAAAAACTCCTAATCAATTAAACCACAAAGTAAAAACCTGTATTTTTAAAACAAATTTCTCCCATGTAGTTTCAAAAATACAATTGTACATTTATCCCGACTATTAACGTGCAAACCAACCTATACCTCCAAATTTTATGCACTCGACATGTGCTCAACAAAGCACAACCCTCGAAACCTATCATTCGGCCTCACTCCAAGGGTCGGGCCACCCTGACGAACTCTACCTGATGGCACATGGTATCACGCCACCAGGACTCGTCCTGCCTGAACTATCATAACTCACCAGCAGGACTCTCTGCACCTACTACATAGAACATACAACATAAGTCTAACGTTCAGTGAGTAGTGCAATATGAAACGTAAAAACCGACAATGCAGTCTTATCACATGCAGTCTCTACTCTCCTGCTCATGCTGTCGTAACCTGTGACGTGTAGTGCAGCTGCACCAGGGTGAGGGTGATCCTCACGCCACACTACACCCTGACACGACGCTATCATCCTAGACTCCCTAGCAACGAGGCCCACGAGCTACACACACGCACCGCCACACAGCAACCGCCCTAGGGTGAGGATGGACCTCACGCCACGCTACACACACATGTTTCACGACAACCCAACCGACCCACCCCGTGGGATCTGCGACATGCACCGTCCCACTCCCCGAGCAGGATCTATAGCGCTACCATCCATTATCCTCACTGTCAACACATACCAGCTGCGTGACGACCCAGCTAGCTCATTCCCCGAGCAAGATTCGCGGTTGTTTATGCACCAGCCCACTCCTTGAGCAGGATCCGCGGTATCACTGCCACCCTTCTTGCCACTTCTTACTCAAGACATGCTCAAATTCATTTTCGTTACACTTTTCAAAACGTGATGCATGATGTTGGGAGGGTTGGGTTTGGTTTACTTATCCTCTCCTTTTTCTTTTCTTTTAAATTATAAATAATATAACTAAACCTAATTACCTTTTAGCCCACACGCTTTAATCTTTTAACAAACAGTCATTCTATCCGCTTCCAGTCAAAATCTTATAATTTTCTCTTGTCCATTAGCCTCAAAATAATCCTTAAGCTATTAGTACAAATTGTCCGCTATCAATTCCAACTAAAACTCAGTCGTTTATCAATACAAAATTTCAAAACTTGTTTAACGGAAATCTAAGGTATTACATTCTACCCTCTTTAAAGAAATTTAGTGCTCAAAGTTTGCGCAACGATAAATTTTTGACATTGACGCTGCAAAATCCACTGGCCCCATATCTATCCTCCCTTTGAACAGTGTCTAGTCATTGAGTTTCAATTTATTCTTCAAACTATGGTCCTCTTACACGTCATTGAGTTCGTTCGATCCAATTACTTCTTGGTCTCTACCTATGTTCCAAAACTTTGGTGGTTCCTCCTCCATTAAGATTTCAATCTCATGGTTCTCTAGATTATAATTTGTATAAGAATAAATTCATCAACTAATAATGACAAAAAATCCACAGTATAGAGCAATACGATACTCTTATATATAGCATATATACACACGTCACAAAAATCATTCAAAATGCCCCCTCTAAAATCCCAAATCTAACAACTCCCTTGAACGGGAGGATCTTCAAAATACTTCATCGCCTACATTGAACTCCAACTCTGGTCCCATGACCGCGTTTGCTACCTTCAATCGAAATAATTGCATCCTTAACTATGTATTGAACACTATCCAATTCCCATAATTCAATCAAGTATTGTGACACTAAATTGTTCATCAATTTAACCAGTTATAATCCAACTTCTCAAAGTCTACTATTCTAACTCCATATTTAGGCTCCTGGCTAGAATTCACTCAAATCCTAAATTCTTTATCCCAATCATCACTAAAGGCTTCATAATTAAACCGTACTAAGCTACTCACTCTAACCTTAAATCATTTCTGAACAGTCTCCCTACTTTCTTACAATAATCAATCCAACAATATTTTTGCTTTCCAACTCGTCGCAGACTAAGTTACACTATTGCTCCAAATCCCTTCAAATTCTCAAATTCTAAGGTCTAACTCAATAGTAATTCTATTCAATTACTATGACTCCAACTTCTGAAATCACCTAACTGAATTTATTCTCTATATACCCTCAACGAAAATCATCCAAATTCTAAAATTCCAAACTCACACTTAGCATCGTTGATAAAATATTACTCTAAATCCCCTCGAGTAATGCTTGTTTCGACTAACTATCTTAATTTAAAATTTTCTAAGTCTTGATTTCTATTGGATAAGTTGAAGCCTTATAAATTCTTCATCGACGTAGCTCTTCGAAATTTGCCAATACGATTTTTAAATTTTGAACATACGAATATGAAGAGACGATTATGAACATACGATTATGAGTATACAATTATGAACATACGAATATGAACAGATCAACACATAAGTTTCCGGCTTTAAAGACTAAATGGTTTCGAGTTTCCGGTTTTAAATTTTGTCCAGTAATAACATATCTACAGTAGTGTTCGAAATGGGCCACATGGTTGGCCATTATTAGTCCACTTGCACACCAGATCACTCTTCAAGTTTTGGCCCATTTGTTGCATCAGTGGGCTGCTAAACTCCGGCTCAATTGTTGCTTCTAACCACCATCTAACTTAACATACATCTAATCCTAATGCCTAAGGATGCATGCAATTATAAAACATTACAGGAAAGCGAATGTTTGCCAATAAAAACATAAGGCGAATGTTTGCCGAATAAAATTCAATTACAAATTAATTCTGAGGGAGACAAATTCCTTCTTCATGTGCTTCCACATTTAGCTCCCACGATAGCAAGTGCAATGGTTGATTCTTGTCATTTGTGCTTGGGTCCCATTCCAAATCCGCGAAGAGGCATTCGACACCTGTAATTCCTGCAAAAGAATTGAAGTTGTTAGTTAACAGGTTGGATAAAGTTTGTGCCTTGGTTTGTGATCGAGTGACGGCCCTAAGGGGCACATCAGGATGGTTGGGTGTGTGGAGTGACGCGTGTGTATGGCTTGATGGCTCGTTTGCTGGAGTAACCGGGATGGTGGCGACATGCCAGGGTGTGAGGTGGCGAGAGAGTCAAGCTTCACCATGATGCGGGTGTACAACGCGGCACAGGTTATGACAACACGAGCGAGGATATAGAGGCTACATGTGATAGGATTGCATTGTCGGTTTTACATTTCATATTGCACTCCTTACTGAGCGATAGGCTTATGTTGTGTGTTCTATGGTGTAAGTGCAGAGATTCCTGCTAGTGAGTTACGAATGTCTAAGCAAGACGAGTAGGCAGTTGGCGGCGTGCTATCATGTGCCGGCAGGTGGAGTTCATCAGGGCAACTCGACCAGTGGAGTGAGGCGGGATGGTAGTTTTGTTGATGATTGTATTTTTTGGGGTCCAAGTCAAATGTATAGAATTTGGAGGTATAGGTTGGTTTGCACGTTAATAGTGGGGATAAATGTACAGTTGTATTTTTTAAACTACTTGGGGAAAATTTGTCTTAAAAATACAGGTTTTTATTTTGTGGTTTAATTGATCGTGGATTTTTTATTGTTATTTTTATGCCGGATCTAATGTTTATTTTAGGCTACTAGTGCAAAGTGTCAACCGGAGTCTTTAGGTGTCGACAAAACTAGGCAAATGTTGACCGCGGGGTTCGACCTATAGGGACAGAGCCAAATTAGCTGTCGACCAGTGTCTTTAGGTGTCGATCGGTTAGTGTAAAAACAGTGAGAGTGTCGACCGCGAAGTTCGACCTGTGCGGGCAAAGAAAATTGAAGTGTCGACTGATGAAGGCAGGTGTCGACCGCTTCTTGTTATATGTGTGGAAGTGTCGACCGCGAGGTTCGACCGGTGCGGACAGAGAGTATCAAAGTGTTGACCAGTGTAGGCAAGCGTCGACCGCTTTTGTTATGTGTGTAAAAGTATCAACCTTGAAGTTCGACTAGGGCGGGTAGAGAGCATTAAGGTGTTGACTGGTACCTCCTTTTAGAATGTTTTAAAGAGTGAAGTGTTATTTAAATTGACTTTCAATTGAATCTTCCGCCGCGACGATTTTTAGGTGTTTTCAAAAATGTCTGTAACGCCCGGAAAACCCACGCAGTCTTCGGCTCTCTCTGCCCTGTCACCATCACTGTAGCACCTCCAAGCCGTCCCCGAACCCAGGTCGCCACCCTTACATTTACTTATCATCTCGATAAAATTTGTATAAAATTTTAAACTTTTACTCCTCGACTTAAAACAACATTTTGAAAAAGAATACCTAAAATATCGTCGCGGCGGAAGACTCAATCGAAAGTAAGTTTAATGACACTTCACTCTTCAAAACATTCTAAAAAGAGGTACCGGTCAACACCTGTAAACACTGGTCGACACCTTAATACTCTCTGCCCGCCCAAGTCTAACTTCGCGGTCGACACTTCTACGCACATAACGAAAAGCGGTCAACACCTGCCTTCAGCGGTCGACAATTTAATTTTCTCTGCCCGCAAAAGGTCGAATCCTGCAGTCGACACTCTCACCAATTTTACAGTAATCGGTCGACACCTACAGACACTGGTCGACACTTTAATTCTCTCTGCCCGCACAGGTCGAACCCCGCGGTCGACACTCTCACCGATTTTGCACTAACCAGTAACACCTGTAGACACAGGTCGACACTTTATTTCTCTCTACCTGCACAGCTCGAACACCGCGGTCGACACTCACATCACATTTTATACTGACCGGTCGACACCTATGGACACTGGTCAACGCTTTGCACCAGCAGTCTAAAAATAACACCAGTTCAAAGGAAAATTGAACTGCAAAACCTTCCGCGATTAAAACCACAAAGTGAAGACCTGTATTTATAAGACAAAATTCCACGAGTCTTTTCAAAACACAAATATACACCAATCCGACTATAAACGTTCAAATATGCCTGTGCCTCAAAATCTATACACTCGACATGGACTCTACAAAACATAACTCTCAGAAACTACCATCCGGCATTACTCCACGGGTCTTGCCGTCCTGATGTACTCCATCTACTGGCACATGATAGCACGCTGCCAAACACCTACTCATCTGGCCTGGATTCTCGTAACTCACCCGCAGGAATCTCTGCACCTACACCACAGAACACACAATATAAGCCTAACGCTCAGTAAGCAGTGCAAGATGAAACATAAAACCGACAATACAATCGTATCATATGCAGTCTCTACACTCAATCTCGTGTTGTCACAACTCTGCGACGCGTAGTGCAACCGGGTCAGGGTGAGGGTGAACCTCGCGCCACGCTACACCCTGACACGTTGTCATCGTTCTGGACTCCTCAGCAACGAGGCCCTCAAATCACACTCACATGCTTCACGATGGCCTAGCGAGTCCACTCCCCGAGCAGGATTCGCGACTAGTTTCGATTCGCGACTAGTGAAACACCGGCCTACTCCCCGAGCAGGATCCGGGGCGCCATCGTCCATCATTTCTCTACAGTCCAGCCGACGTACTCCTCGAGCAAGATCTGCGATTAGTGAAGCATCAGCGCACTCCCCGAGTAGGATCTATGGTGCCATTGTCCATCATCCTCACCGTCAACACATACACGCCGCATGACGGCCCACTCTTTGAGAAAAATTCGCAGTTGGTTATGCACCAGCCCACTCCCCAAGCAGGATCCGCAGTACCACCCCCGCGCATCTCACCACCACTAACTCAAAACATGCTCAAAACCATTTTCGTACCCTTTTTAAAACATGATGCATGTCAAACAATACGCACGTACATCACAATCAAACAAACACACTCTTAATGTTCCTCGGTGTAGGCCAACCTGGGCAAAGCACATGCATGCACTACTTACCTGGCGTCATTTGCTTCTGTGGCGCTCGTTTCTATCACTTCCTCAGGTTTAACCTATCACATAACAATTCACATTAAAACTCATCTCACAACTCATCCCACGTACAAAAAATACGACTAATAACTCTGTCCACCAAAGCCCAACTCAGACGGCTTGCTAACCCAATTTCGGTCAAAAATCAACCTAACTTCCAAAGCACATAACTTTTGCGTCGATTGTCAGAATCACTCAATTCCAAATGCTAAACGCTCCACTCATAACCTAGTTTAATATACCAAAAAAGAATTTAAAACAATTAACCGTAGCTAGATTAAAACTCCCAAAAACAGAACCAGATTTCACACTAAAACGTCCAAAATTTCCATTCTCGGTTTCTCAAGAAAACTCACTCAATTCCTCACCATTCTATAACACTATAACCTATTAAGTATAATCTAACTACCGCTGGAGATTTCGAATCCAGAAAACTCCAAGTTACAGCTCAATCCTTTTGGTTCTCCTCAAAATTCGGAGCTCATCACCCTCAACCAGCACACCATTACTTCTACCTCTTAATCATCGTAGAAACCGAGTTCAAACCATCAGAAATTAGAAACTCACCAAGCCCTCACACTCGATTGACAGACACCGAAAAATGGGGTTTACCTTTGGTTTTTAGCACTGAAAGGGCCGAACTGGCTCCTCCCCTCAGCTCGTCGGAGTTCTTTGCACGCTAGTGTCCTTCCCTTATGTCGGTCGTCGTCGAATCCTAGCTCGTAGCTCAGCCCTCCCTCGCGCCTTCGCTCGGTGATAGGAAAAGAGAACAGAAGCAGAATGGCTTACTTCGTGAAGCCATTCTGTTTCTGTATGTAATTGTAATTTTTTTCAAATAATAATAATAATAAACTAATTACTTTTTCACCCTCAAACTTTAATCTCTTATTCAAACAGCTATTCAGTCTATTTCCGATCGGATTCCTAAAATTTTCTCTTCTCCATTAGTCTCGAAATAATATTTTATCTACTACTACAAATTCTCCGCTCTTGATTTTAACCGAAACTCCGCCGTTTACTAATATAAATTTTCAAAAATTAAATTACAGAAATCCCGAGTGTTAGAATGTCGTTTTAAGTGAAGAAACAAAAGTTTAAAATTTTATACGAATTTCATCGAGGTGATGAGTAAGTATACGGTTGGCAACCCGGGTCTAGGGACGACTCGGGGGCGCTACATGTTTTGTTGTTCGTTTTCCTTTACTTGAGTTTGAGGTTTTTATTTAAGGCTTCTAGTGTGAAGGTTCGACCTATCCGCATAGGTGTCTACCGAACGAGACAAATGTCAACTGTGAAGGTCGACCTACAAGGATAGAGCCAAACTAAGCGTCGACCTATGTGTGTAGGTGTTGACCTGTTAATGTAAAAATTATAAATATGTCGACCATAAAATTGGACCAGGGCGGATAGAGAGGATTAGGGTATCGACTTCTGTCAACAGGTGTCGACCGATTAGTAAAATAAACATAGAGGTGTGGAACGCAAGGTTCGACCAGGGCGAATAGAGAGGATTAGGGTGTCGACCGATACAAACAAGTGTCGGCCTGTGCAAACAGAGGCAACCGAGGTGCCAACCTATATATATAGGTGCAGAATGGGTCAAGTGTCGACCAAATCTTATTGAGGTTGACCGAAGGCCCTTTTTAGTGTTTTAAAAACTTGAAATTTTATTTAAATTGATTTTGGTGAAAGTCTTCCACTACGATGTTTTTTTTCTTAAAAGGTTTTCTAAGGTCATTTTAAGTTGGGAAAACAAGTTTAAATATTTCACGAATCTTGTCTGATATTGGAGTAAGAGTATGGTTAGCGACTCGGGTTTGGATAACTTCGTGGTCACGACAAGGTTGGTGTCAAAGAGAACTGGAAACCAGTAGGTTTTCGAAGCGCTACAGGTTATGATATCAAAGCTGAGAGTGAACTGCAAACCCGAGAGGCTTTTGAGGTGTTGCTGTCAGGGTGTGACAGTTATGGTATCAGACCCATAGGGTTGACATCGTTCAGTGGATTACCTAACACCGCCAGCCACTGCATGGGAGTGCTCCACCAACTATAAGTATTTCTTAGAACCCTCGTAGTTTTGTTTAGACTTAGTAGATGTTGTTTTGTACAGGGTTAGCATCATGGTTAGAGAGCCCCGTATAGTTGTAGATGAGAGGGACGATGCCATTAGGCAGCTTACCGAACTAGTCAACAGTCAGTCGCAACAACTAGAATGGTTTATGAGTAGAGAGGACCAGTGTTACACCCCATTTTCTATGGTGCATAAAGGCTAGGGCCAAGTGGC
>CM039528.1:8134219-8462802 GCA_022433055.1 Begonia peltatifolia
TACGCGGCAGGCACGCGGGACGGACACGGCGTGCCAGATGGGCGCTGAGCGCAGGATGCTACCTTCAGATGGGGCGCACTGGGCAGGCTGGCGACCGAGCCCTGGCGCACGCGGCATGCATTGATGGCACGCACGCGGCAAGCATTGATGGCGCGCGGCGGGCATCAATGCTGCGCGCAGCAGGCGCGCGGCGGGCATTCATGGTGCGCGCGGCCAGCATTGAAGATAGGCATCCGATGGGCATTTAGTGTCCAATTTAAGACATGGCTCGGCCATGAGTTGTATATAAGCCTCTTGAGACACCAAGCCAAAGGTATCCGACAAAGGAGTTCCTTAGCTATTGTGGTGTGCCTTGAGTGAGTGTCCTAGTCTTTTTATTTGGAATACAAAAGAGGGTTGGGAGGTTTTGCTCCCGTAAACACTTGTCTCTTGTGCAATTTGTTCCGCAAGCACCGAAGGAGGAAGGCTGGTCAAGTCGGGGACTTGGCGCCGCACATCCCACCGAGAAGGCGAAAAATTCTAGGTGCGAGAATTGGGGGTGTGACAACCAGGGTCAGTCCAGCAGTAGCGCAACGGCAGATTGCGGAGGAGATAGGTTCCATAGTCCCAGTAGTGTTCGATGGGTTATCTTCGAACCCACCCAATGCTGAGGAGTGGATTCGAAGTATAGAGGACATACTAGATTATGTCAAGGTGGATGATCGAGATAGGGTTTCCAGTGCAGTATTTCACCTTGCCAAGATGTCGCTTTTGGTGGGATTCAGTGAAAGTCATCACTGACGTGAAAACTATGACCTGGGAGGAGTTTAAGATAGTGTTATTCGGTAAGTATTTTAGCCACTCAGTGAGGACCCAGAAGATGGTTGAGTTTTCCCAATTGAGACAGACGAGTACTATGGCCGAATATGTGAAGCAGTTTCAGGTGCTAGCTTGGTTTGCTAGTCATCTGATGATCCTGATTAAGAATAAGGTACATCGATTTGTACAGGGTTTGAAGCCAGACATTTACATGGGCATGCAGATAGTAGGGATGCGAGGCGTGCCCTATGAGGATGTGGTGGCTAAGGCCTTGGACATCGAGAAAGCTAAGATAAAGCTTCCCAGTTATAGGGAGCCGCTTAAGGAGTAGCCCAGTTAGTTTTCAGAGAGTTACTGCCTCAGCAGAGTGAGCAGAGATAGTCTCAGCAGAATGGCCTGAAAAGGGCCAGCGACAGTCAGGGTAGTACCAAGCGACCACAAGGATCGGAATAGTTTCCCTTATGCCCGAAGTGTAAGAAGAACCACCCTGGTGAGTGTAAGGTGGAGATCAACTGATGCTTCAAGTGGAATGAGATGGGACATTACATTAAAGATTGCCCGAAGTCGAACGATGCTACAACTGCAATGAAACCGGTCATCTTGCAAAGAACTACCTACCCTTGAGCAAGGCTCCAGTGAGAGTGACACCGAGGCTCTTTTCCCTCATTGAGCCTGATGATGCCTCCTAGCCCTCAGTGATTTTAAGTTGTATTTTCGTTTCAGGCATGGCGGTTTATGCTCTTGTCGATACAGGTGTTACGGATTCGTTTGTGTCTACTGCCTTTGTAGTCAAGGCAAATCTGGTGCCTTGTTCTACCGGGCAGTTTTATGATGTGCTGTGGCCATCGGGGGAGTGCATATGTTCGAATCAGGTGGTGCAAGGTGACATTGTGACAGTGGGAGAAAAGCAGTAGTATGCCGACCTGATCATACTCGACATGAGGGGGTATGAGATTTTTTTGGGAATAGATTGGTTGTTCAGACACTATGCCACGATAGATTGCAGGACCAGAGAAATCCATTTTTCACCCCCGAGTGGGGAGAGTTACTCTTTTAGGACAGGTAAGGGTTTGAACAGGATTTCTACTGTGTCTTCAATGAGATCCCAGCAGTTATTGCAAGATGGGTGTATGAGATTCTTGGCTAGCACTATGGATGTGCAGTTCAAGGGGGAAGTTCAGCTTCAAGACATTCCCGTTGTACAGGAACAAGACACGGCCTTGTGTGCCCCACGCGCACGCCTGACCACTCGACACTACACAACCCTCGTGCACGCCTCCTTCGACATTGTAACATCTCTTTCGAAATTTTGACAGAGTATCGGCTAAAAATGGCTATCTCAAAAAAGAACTAAACCTGCATTCAGTTCACCAAACCAGTCCCATAATCCATCAATCAAAACCATCTAGAAATCACCAAGGGAAATTAGAATTGATGGAGAATGAATCAAGTGATTAACAACAAAAACATTCACAGTATAGAGCAATACAATGCTTATATATATAAAATATATACACACATAACCAAAATCATTCAAAACGCCCCTCAAAACAAAATCCCATCCATACCAGCCTACCTCCACAGGTCAGGTCGCCCTAACACGCAATCATCCGGTGCCTCAGTCGTGCGCCGCCAATTGCCTTATTCATCGATACTGGGCTCTCGGAACTCACCTGCAGTAAACTTTGCACCAACACCACAGAACACAAAACGTAAGTCTAACGCTTAGCAAGTAGTGCAATATGGAAAGTAAAACCGACAATGCAATCCTATCACATGCAGTCTCTACACTCTCACTCATGTTTTCGTAACCTGTGCCGTGTTGTATAGCCCGCACCAGGGTGAGGTTGGACTCTCTCGTCGCACCCTCCCCCCTGACGCGTCGCCACAGTCCCGGTTCCTCCAGCAACGAGGCCCACGAGCTGTACACCCGCGTCACCACACAGCAACCATCCCAGGGTGAGGCTGAACTCACTCGCCACACTCCCCCTTGACACGTCGCCACCGTCCTGGTTCCTCTAGCAACGGGGCCAAAGCTGCTCACCCCCACACACGCCTCAGTAGCCATCCCAGGTTGAGGCATGGACTTACTTACCACACCATCACCTGACACGCGCCACCGTCCTAGTTCCTCCAGAAACAGGGCCAAAGCTGTTAACAACACATTGTCCTCACCTCTACATGTCACACTTCTCTGTATCTTAAAACATTTTCAAATTCATTTTCGTACTGTTTTCAAGACATGATGCATGACCGAAACAGTAAGCACGCACATCACAAACACACAACAACTCCTAAAGTCCTGTAGTGTCGGCCCACAAGGACAAGACACATCCAGACACTACTTATCTGGCGTACTTAGCTTTCTGGGATGCTCAATTTTAACAAAAACCAGGCTCAACCTAAAACAAAACCACCCTTCATTAAAACTCATCCAAATACTCTACTCACGCACTAAAACCACCGTACTTATACAATACACCACGAATTAGCCAAAATCTCTCACTAACCCGACTCAGCCCCAAAACAGACATAAACATCCAACGCACATAACTTTTGCGTCGATTAACGGAATCAAACGACTCTAGTGGCTAAACACTCACTAATAACTCAGTTTAACATACCAAAAGAGAATTTAAAACAATTAACTGTTGCTAAGTCAAACCCCCAAAAACAGAACTGGTTTTCAGGCTCAAAGTTCTCATTTTTGGTTTTTCAACAAAACTCACTCAATTTCTCACCAATCTATCACATTCTAACCTATTAAGCATAATATAACAACAATTTGAAGTTTCCAATCAGAAAACCCGAATTCACAGCACATTCCCTTATGATTTTCTTCCTCAAAACCAACGCACCGCTACCCACCGATGATGACCCCTCCCCCGCTGCTAATTCCTTTACATTTCTGCACAAATCAACCAAGGTTTGAAAACAGAATGACACTACACCCCCGGCCATCAGAACAGATAAGAAATAGGGGAAAAACTCACCTGATCTCGGTCGAGTTTGGCGTAGAAAAGCCAAACCACAAGCTGGCTTCAGCTCATCGGAGCAGTGGAACACGCCGGCATCTTTCTCCTTCTCTCTCTTGTCGGTCATCGGCAGAATTTGCTCAGGCTCTCTCTTCGGGAGCTCAAGCTGCTGAAACCAAATGGTTTCTTCGTGAAGCCATTCGGTTTTTTATTAATTTTAATTTTTTTTGTTAATTAAATTACTAAATCACCCTCACGTTTTTGAACCTATGTATTTCTGTTAAGGTTTTGTCCTTTCGACCTAAAATTTTGGAAATCCTCCCCCAAATTAAATCTTAAATTTTTCTAAAATTAATAAGACCATTAAAATCTCCCATGAAATTTTCGCGGGACTTTAAATTAATTTGAAAAAATTCTCAGTTATTACATCCCCCCCCCCCCACCTTATAAGAATTTTGTCCCCAAAATTTACGTACCAAATAGCTCAGGATACTGCTGCTCCATGATTGTCGCTGCTCCCAGGTGGTCTCTTCCACACCATGATTGCGCCACCACACCTTAACCAATGGAATCTCCTTGTTGTGCAACACTTTCACGGCTGACTCCTGAATCCTCACTGGCTTCTCTTTGTAACCCAGTGTCAGCTGGATCTCGATCTCCTCCTGTGCTATTAGTTAAGAAGGGTCATGCATGCACTTCCTTAGCATAGAGACTTAGAAGACATCGTTTATAGCGTCCATCGAAGAGGGCAACAAAAGCTTATAGGCGATTCTCCTAATTCTATTGAGAATCGAAAATTGTCCCACGTATCGAGGGCTAAGCTTCCCTCTCTTCCCAAACCTTACCACTCCCTTGAACGGGGAGATCTTCAGAAATACTTTATCGCCCTCCCTGAACTCCAGCTCTCACTTCCTCTGATCTGCATAGCTCTTCTGCCAACTATGAGCTGCCTCAATCTTCTTCCTTATGATAGCAATCTTGTCGACAGTTCGTTGCAGTATCTCCGGGCCTATAAGTTTCGCTTCCTCCAACCTCATCCCAATACAATGGCGACCTGCACTTCCTTCCATACAAAGTCTCATATGGTGCCATACCAATGGTGCTTAAAACTCCAATATGCAGGCTCTGAGCATATCCTCCAATATCTGTATAGTTCGCTCGGACTACCCATCGGTGCAAGGATGAAAAGTCGTGCTGAAGTCCAATCTAGTACCCATAGCCCTATAGAAACTCTTCCATAGCTTGGACATAAACCTGAGGTCTCGGTCCGACACAATCAACAATCGAAATCCTATGCAGCCTGACTATCTCCTGAATATATATTGGGCAAACTGATCCATAGAATAAATCTTCCTCACAGGCAAAAAGTGAGACATCTTCGTCAACCTGTCAACTATCACTCATATCGTATCACGGCCCTTGGCAGTCTTTGGCAAACCAACCAGAAAATCCATAGTAATACGCTCCCATTTCCACTCTGATATAGGCAATGGTTTGAGCATGCCTGATGGTCTCTGATGTTCCGCCTTCACCTGCTGGCACCCCACCCAGGTCTCAACATACTTAGTTACTTCTCGCTTCATGTTAGGCCACCAGTAATGTTGCTTCAACCCATAATTAAACCACCAATATACATCTAATCCTAACAACACAATCTAATGCATGATACAATATATGAAATTCATATATAAGGGCTAGAGTTTGCCAAAGAAAAGAAAACAATGTTTAAATAAAAGGTTAAACAGTTTATGGGCCAGGAAGACAAATTCTCATTGCGCCATGTGATGAGTCCATCCGTCCATCCCAAGTAAGAGTGTGCAAGAGTTGATTCATATCCTCCAAGTTAGGCTCCCATGTAAAGTCCCTAAATGAGATCAACACCTGAAGAAAAACAATTTTCTCAGCAAAAAGATTAAGCAAATTAAGGGCCTTAGTTTAAGATGTTGTGATTGGCCTCCTTGGCAGGTCAGTTTTTTTAAAAACCCATACGAGAGAGATCTTTCGTGAGAAGAAAAGAGAGCTGCTGTGAGAGAGAGCTTTTTGAGAAAAAGAGAGTGAGCTGCTGGAGAGGGGTTTCGTGAGGGAGAAGAGAGAGAGAGGGGGTGTTGGGTGAGGAGATAAGGGAAAGCTTCTTGAAGATGCTTTGGCCTTCAAATGGATTTAATCCATTTAATTCCCTTATTTCAATTCCAATTTAATAAACCATAATCATATACATTTAAATCTCCCTTTTTGGTGATTCTATCTTCCTAATCTTCAAAATTTGGCTCTTCAATTCCTTTTATTTTTCTAATTGGTAAATCTCTAAAATCTCTTGCGAATTTTATGCACATATCTAAATTACTCAGTAAAGTTTTTGAGGTGTTACAATTGTGCACAACTTTATCAATACTGATCCAAATGCAGTGATAATTCAAGGGGAGCTAACCTATTATGTGAGGCATGAATCTTTAAAATTTCAAGTGATAACTCACTAAAATGACAATGTTATGCAAAAACTCCACCGCTAGCCCGAGAGGTAAATTTGAGCACCTTTGGGTAATGATTTCTTCAAGAAGAAATTCTCCAGCTCCTAGGCTTGATTGCCACTTTTCTACTATTTTCAACCTCAAAAGATTGGAGAGTAAAGGTGTCGTAAGAGCCACCAAGTAACCAAAGTACTTGGAGGACAATGGAGGCTAACTCCAATCGGATGTGACTCACCGAGGCTCTCACCATGCAAGCCGCAACTCCCTCGTTTTGTGACAGAAAAATGCTGATTTCTATTTATAAAAAAAACCCCATGTTATAATGCAGAAGAGATGTAGGGCCCTGAATGTTCTGAACTCAGGTAGCTGATTCTGAATTTCTGACTTATGCTGACCCGAGTTGTCTAAACCTGGAATCGACACTTGACAACGTACTCATACAAAAATTTCGAGAAATGTTTAAAATCTACTCATCGCCTTAAGACGTTATTGTTTAAAATATTTAAAATCTTTACAGTGGAAAACAACTCGTATGTGGATGACTCATTATGAAAAAATAAGCAAATTTAAAGTTTTAATACAATAAAAAGGATCCTGGTTAACCTCTGAAATCTTCGGTCGACACCTATATACCATAGGTCGGCACCTCATTTGCCTCTATTGCACAGGTCGACACCCTAATCCTCTATATTTGCCTTGGTCGAACCTTGTGGTCAACATCTCTATGCTCATTTCACTAATAGGTCAATACCTGTTTTCATAGGTCGACACCTTAATCCTCTCTGTTTTGGCCAGTCAAACTTTGTGGTCTACACTTTTAGCATTTTTACACTAACTGGTTGACACCTACACACACATGTCGACACTTAGTTTGGTTTTGTCTTCGTAGGTTGACCCTTGCAGTCGACATTTACCTATTTTGGTCGACACCTATGCATATAAGTCAACACTTTATACCAGTAGCCTTAACTGAAAATTTACCACTTTAAAAAAAAAACGAACAACATACTCTTAAATAATTGAAACTTAAATACCTGTATTTTCTCCGAATAACTTCAAATATGTTTACATATCAAGAGACTCAAACTTTGTGTTGAAAACCCAACTATACAATCAAAAGGGGCTTTTAACAAAAAATACATGTATCTCGACCTATACATATGCTCTATGGTTAAATCGGCCTAACAAATGGTCTGATCGTTGCATGAGCGTACTTCTCCAACTCCTTCCTGGTCCTAAGCCTGGTCCGTAAACTCACCAACTATCTCTTCGTCACCTACATCACACAATTCATCTATTAGCCTAATACTAAGTAAGTAGAGTAATGTATGAAATGAAATAAAAACAATACATAATCCTAAATGTGCAGTTTCTATATTCACATTTCGTTTTCGTTTTCATTCTCATTCCGTTACATGGTCTGATCCTCACACTAGATGGGAATCATATCAGTTTTCCTAAATCATCAATTCTCATGCTCATTTGATGGGTGAATTACTTCCCTTAAAGAATCTCCTCAATGGATTTCAGTTAGCTTATCTGATCCTCATACTAGATGGGAGGTAGATCGTTTTTCCTAAATATTCACATTTTCACGCTCATTTGAAGGGCGAATGACTTCCCTCAAAGAATCATAACTATTAGTTTCGTTCTCGTTTTAATCATAGCATACCGTTTCATAAAACACATGTAAATTCATTTTCGTATTCTTTTTAAAACATGATGCATCGCATGCCTAATATACAATAAACACGCATTATAGCCTACTATTCCGTGATGTAGGCCCAAAGACAACATGCATACTCTACTTACTTGGAAATCCTTACCCGATTATTCACTCGAATCTTTAAAACCTAACATCATAACATTCATATAAACCTCAATACCTTGTATATCTACGTAACCATCAACATCCATCAAAATTCATAATTCAATCAACTAACCAACTATCCACATATGAATTACTTTGTGCACAATTTAATTCAAATCACCTCATATAATTAAGCTCGAAACATATCCTCCAACGTCTGAATAGTCCTTTCGGATTGTCCGTCAATCTGAGAATGAAACGCCGTACTAAAATTTAACTGCGTTCCCATAGCCTTGTGCGGACTCTTCCAAAATGTCGATGTAAGTCTCGGGTCCCTGGCTGACACAATTGAAGTTGGAACTCCGTGCAATCGTACGATCTCCGGAATATACAATGCTACAAACTGATCCATGGAGTATGTCATTTTCACTAGTAGAAAATGGGCTAACTTTGTTAATCAATCCACAATTACCCATATCCCATCACTACCTCTCATTGTCCAAGCCAATCTGACAACAAAGTCCATCAATATCTGCTCCCATTTCCATTGGCAATGGCTGTAGCTTTCTTGTTGGCCTCTGATGTTCAGCCTTAATCCGTTGACAAATTAAGTACGTCTCAACGTACTTCGCCACAATTCTCTTCATACTAGGTCACCAGTAATGTTGTTTAAGATCTCTGTACATCTTAGTGTTTCCTCGATGAACGAAAAACATAGAAGAAGGAGACTCAGACAATATCTCCTTCTGAAGTTCTTCATTATTCGGAACATACCACCTATCCCGAAACTTAAGAATTCCATCAACTGAATAACTAAACTCAGATCTATCATTAGAAACCATGCTAAGTTTAAATTCATTGCATTCAACGTCATCATTCTGAACCTCTTTAATTTTCTCTAGAGTAGTGGGTTTCAAGGATGTTGCTGATAGCATGGTTGATACATTAGTCACTACATCTAAGTTGAATCTCTTAAATTCTGAATCTAACGCTAATAGCATAACATGAATCATGGCAGAAGTAGATGTTGTTACTCTGCTTAATACATCTGCCACTATATTTGCTTTGCTGGGGTGGTATTTAATCTAAAAATCATAGTCTTTCATAAACTTTAACCACCACCGTTGCCTCATATTTAACTCTTTCTGAGTGAAAATATATATAAGACTTTTGTGATCTGAATATATTTCACACAGCTATCCATATAAGTAGTGCCTCCAAATCTTTAGCGTGCAAAAACTACCGCGGCCAGTTCTAGGTCGTGTGTAGGATAGTTCTGCTCATAAGTTTTCAATTGCCTTGAGGCATAAGTAATTATTTTACCGTTTTGCATCAATACACACTCAAGACCTATCTTCAAAGCATCACAGTAAATATTTTAATTTTCATCTTCAACAGGAAGTGTTAATATCGGAGTCATAATTAATCTCTGCTTTAAAGTTTGGGAACTATGTTCGCAATCTTCAGACCATAATACTTCACATTTTTCCTTGTCAAACGCATCAGAGGTATCGCGATATTTGAAAATCCTTCAATGAACTTCTTGTAATAACCTGCTAACTCAAGAAAACTTCATATCTCAATAAAATTCTTCAGTTGTGGCCACTCTTTCACAGCCTGAATATTTGCTGGGTCAACCAATATTCGATCACCTGAAACAACATGACCTAGAAAATGAATTTTGTCCAACCAGAACTCATACTTAGAAATCTTCGCGTAAAGTTAGTGCTTTTTCAGGGTCTCCAGCTTCATATGTTCATCCTTAGAGCGAGAATAAACCAAGATATCATTGATGAACACTATAACGAATTTATCGAGATAATCATGAATTACTCTATTTATTATATCCATGAAGGCTACTGGAGTATTCGTCAATCCAAAAGACATTACTAAGAACTCGAAATGTCTGTATCTCATTCTAAAAGCAGTCTTCGGAATATCTTCTGATCTAACCTTCAACTGATAATAGCCTGATCTCAGATCTATCTTTGAAAAGACCCATGCACCCTAGAGTTGATCGAATAAATCATCTATTCTTAGAAGGGGGTACTTGTGCTTGATAGTTAGCTTGTTCAACTCCCTGTAATCGACGCACATCCTTAAATATCCATCTATTTTCTTGACAAAAAAAATTGGCTCTGTAATAACAGGAAAATTTCACATAATTAATTTAAAGTCCTGCAAGAATTTCATAGGACATTTTAACAGGCTTATTAATTTTAGGAAAATTTAGGATTTTATTTGGAAAGAATATTTGAAATTTTAGGTCGAAAGGACGCGGATTTGACGGAAATACAGAGGTTCGAAACACATGAGGGTAATTTGTTAAATAAAAAATAATAATGATATATACAAAAACAGAATGGCTTCATAAAGAAGTAATTTTGCTTTGTTTTGTTGCCGAGTGAGGAGCGCCTGAGCGAGTGAGGGCAAACTCGAGCGACTTCTTTCCTCCAGCGAGCACCCGATTTTTGGCCTCTATTTCGACGAGCAAGCTTCGATGAGTTAAGCCCCCCCTTATTTCTCTTCATTTCTGTGCTAAGTCTTTGCGAAAACTATTGAGCTTGTCCTCCCTGTTTCCTCTCTGTTAATCAGCCGAGGGATAGTCTTACTGGTGAAACAGGTACGGCGATTCTCTGGTTGATTTGTGATGAAAGTATGGAATTAGGGATGTGAGATTGGTGATCATCAATAGGCAGTGGTGCCCAAATTCTCTGGGAGAAAATCGAGAGGACTTGTGCAATATGTGTTTCGGTTTTGAGCGAGATTATTTAATTCTAATTAGATTATGTTTGAATGAATGAAATGTGGCTGATTGGTGAACAAAATGGTGAAATTGGTTTGAAGTTGAAATTTTGGACTTTTTAGTGTAAAAACAAGTTCTGTTTTTAGTGTTTTTCACCAAGCTATACAGCTTATTGTTTTAAAATCTGTTCTACTACGTTAAACTAAGTTCTTAGAGGAACATTTAGCCACTAGAATCATATGATTTTGATAACCGAAGCAAACATTATGCGCGTTCGATGTTTATGTCGATTTTTGGGCCGAGTCAAGTTGGTAAGTTATTTTGGTTAGTCTGTGGTGCATTGTGTTAGTGACCCTAGTTTTAATGCGTAATATGAGTTTTGAGATGAATTTTAATGAAGGGTGGTTTTGAAAAGTGTAACGAAAATGAATTTGAGCATTGTTTTAAGTACGAATGTGAAGTGTGAGATGTAAATGGTGAGGAAAATGGTTACGCGGCCTCAAAGGAAGTGATTTGCTCTTCGACGAAGATAGAGAATCGACTTGAGAAATCTGATCTGATTCCCAACTCTGTAAGAGGATCGTTTACATCAGATGCGTGTGCGACTTCTGGTCCCCGTTGCTGGCTGAGCCAAGACGGTGGCGACGTGTCAGGGGCGGTGTGACGTGAGGGCCAACTACCTGGGGCGATTGTATAACGTGGCCTCGAATGAAGTGATTCGCCCTTTGACGTAGTATGAGAATAGACTTGGCAAACTTGATCCGCTTCCCAACTCAGTATGAGAATCGTGCGATACGCGTTATGGTATGACAACATGAGTGAGAAAGTAGAGACTGCATGTGTTAGGATTGCATTGATGATTTTAATATTCATTTTTGCGCTACTTACTAAGCCTTAGGTAGACATGTGTTATGTGGTGTGGGTGTTGAAGATATAGCGGGTGAGTTTCTCGAGCCTAAACAGGAGTAGCAGATAGTTGGCGGCGTACTACCGTGTACTGGCAGGTGGAGTTTGTTAGGGCGACCCGACCCGTGAAGTTAGGCGGGAATGGTGGGGTTTTTGGAGGGACGTTTTGTGTAGTTTTAGTGGCGCGTGTGTACATTGATACATATGGGCATTGCATTGTCCTATATTGTGGATTTTTTTCATGTGTATAGATGGATTTTTAAACGTTAAAAGTTGAGATGTTGTATAGTCAAATTTTGAATTTAATTGCGGGATTTTGGTATGAAAGTCCAGGTTTTTATTTAAGTGGTGAAAACGTCTTGTAGTTTGTTTTCCTTTCCTTGAGTTTGAGGTTTTTATTTAAGGCTGCTGGTGTGAAGTGTCGACCGAACTAGACAAATATCGACCATGAGGGTCGACCTACAAGGACAAAGCAAAACTCGGTGTCGACCCGTTAGTGTAAAAATGGTAAATGTGTCGACCACAAGGTTCGATCTAGGCGGACAGAGAGGATTAAGGTGTTGACCTGTGACAACAGGTGTCGCCCGGTTAGTGAAATAAACATAGTGTTGTCGACCGCAAGGTTTGACTGGGGTGGACAGAGAGGATTAGGGTGTCAACCGGTGGGAACAAGTGTCGACCTGTGCAAACAGAGGCAACCGAGGTGCCAACCTATGTATATAAGTGTCGGCCCTTGGGTGCATAATGGCTCAAGTGTCGACCGAAGCGTACTGAGGTTGACTGAAATTCCTTTTTAGTGTTTTAAAAACTTGAAATTTTATTTAAATTGATTTTGGTGAAAGTCTTCTGCTGCGATGTTTTTTTTCTTAAAACGTTTTGTAAGGTGTCGTTTTAAGTTGGGAAAACAAGTTTAAATTTTTCACGACTCTTCTTTGATATATGAATAAAAGTATGGTTAGCGACATGAGTTTTGATAACTTTGGGGTTATTACAAGGTTAGTGTAAGAGCGAACCAGAAACCAGTAGGTTTTAAGGGCGCTATAGGTTATGGTATTAGAGAAGAGAGTGAACAAGAAACCCTAGGGGCTTTCCGGGTGTTGCTGTCGGGGTGTGACAGTTTTGGTATTAGAGCCACGGGATCGACGTCGTTTAGTGGATTACATAAGACCGCTAGCCACTACATAGGAGTGCTCCACCAACTGTAAGTATTTCTAAGAACCCTCGTAGTTTTGTTTAGACTTAGTAGATGTTGTTGTGTACCGGGTTAGCATCATGGTTAGCGAGCCGCATAGAGTTGCAGATGAGAGGGACGATGCCATTAGGCAGCTTACCGAACTAGCAAACAACCAGTCGCAACAACTAGAACTGTTTATGAGTAAAAGGATCAAGGTCAGTCCAGCGGTAGCGCTATGGCAGATCGCGGAGGAGATAGGTTCCACAGGCTCAGACCCCTAGTGTTTGATGGGTTATCTTCGGACCCACTTAGTGCTGAGGAGTAAATTTGAAGTATGGAGGACAATGCTAGATTATGTCAAGGTGGATGATTGAGATAGGGTTTCTAGTGTTGTATTCCACCTTGCCAAGGATGCCCGCTTTTTGTGGGATTCAGTGAAAGCCACCACCGAGGTGACGACTATGACCTGGGAGTAGTTTAAGACAATGTTCTTTGGCAAGTATTTCAGCCACTCAGTCAAGACTCGGAAGATGGTTGAATTTGCCCAATTGAGATAGAGGAGTATTGTGGCCGAGTATGTGAAGTAGTTTGAGGTGCTGTCTTAGTTTTCTAGTTACCTGGTGAGCTTGAACGAGAATAAGGTACATCAATTTATACATGTCTGAAGCCAGACATTTACATGGGCATGCGCATTAGCAGGGACATGAGGGGTGCCGTATGAGGATCTGGTGGCTAAGGCCTTGGACATCGAGGAAGCTAGGATAAAGCTTCCTAGTTACAGGGAGCCGTTTAAGGAGTAGCCCGGACAGTTTTTCAGAGAGTTACAGACTCAGCAGAGTGGGGAGAGATCGTCCAAGCAGAAGGCCCAGTGACAGTCAGGGCAGTAGCTAGCGGCCACAAGGATCGGGATAGTTTCCTTATGCCCAAAGTGTAAGAAGAACCACCCTGGTGAGTGTAAGGTGGACACCAACCGATGCTTCAGGTGCAACGAGATGGGACATTACATCAAAGATTGCCCAAAGTCTAATCAAGGGCGATGCTACATATCACACCCCGAGAACCCACACGGTTCCTCGTACGCTCGCTACTACTATATATTATGACACTCAAAAGCTCGATGTGAACTCACTCAATTTAATACTACTTTCATTTTCAAATCATATTCAAAAGAACATTTGTAAATATAAAATTTTTTCGACTCGATTCGAAAAGACTCCTACCCCGAATAGGGTCCTCAATATAAAATACGCGGCGGAAAATGACAATTTAAATGAGTTTTAAAATAAAACGACAAGATTTGAAATTCTAGGAAGGAATCCAACACACGCCCCGCACGCCACTCAGGTTCAGCGTTAGGCGCCCACTTAACCTCGCGCGCACCACAGCAGTAGCATCCCTGCACACCGCATCCTCTCCCCCAACACGGCAAGCCCCTCCCATTCGACACCACGCACCCTGCACGTACACATCTCTACTTCGGCGCCGTGCCCATGCCTTTTTGATGCAGCGGGCACCAACTCAACGCCGCTGCGTCACGCGCATGCCCACAGCGCCGCGTGCCCCACCCACCCTGCCTCGTCGCTGCGCGCACGCTCTCGTCCTACACTGTGCGACCCGCGCGCCTGCTGTCATGCCACGCTCCCGTGCACACCGCCACTCCCTTCGCGCCTCACCACCCGCATCCCGACCTATTCTGTACCCTCTCGACTACCTGACTTTTCTCCCAAAAGTTCAGCAAAGTAACGCTTAAAAAGTGGCTATCCCAAAAACTCTAACCCTGCACACAATTCACGAGAAAATTCCAAAAGTATCGACTTAATTTCATCCAGAAAATCACCAAAGGAAAAACAAAAGTGAAAGAAAATAAATCTAACAACTATCGATGAAGAAAATCTACAGTACAAAGCAACACAATGGTCAAACATATAATATATACACGTGTCTTCAAAACTATCCCAACAACAAGATATATCCACATCTATACACTATACATCATATAAATCGAATCGTCGCCCAAATGCATCAAGAAAACAAAACCCTGTACACCTCACCCAAAACTCACCACCTCTATGGGTCGGGTCGCCCTAACAGTCCACCGTCAAGTGCCTCAGTCGCACGCCGCCAACCGTCCTATGCCTCAAGACTAGTCTCTCGGGGCTCACCAGCGACAATGTCTGCACCTACACCATTGAACACACATCATCTGTCTAACGCTTAGTAAGTAGTGCGATATGAAAGTAAAAACCGACGATGCAATCCTATCACATGCAGTCTCTACACACACATTTATGTTGTCACAATCTGTGACGCGCAATGCTGTCACGCCCCGAAAACCTACCCGTTTCCAGTACCTTCACTGCTCTGATACTGCCTCTTTAACGCCTCCGCGTCATCTCGGACCCGGGTTGCCAACCGTACACTCGCTTCTCACCTTGAAAAAATTCGTATAAAGTGTAAAACTTTTTGTTCTTTGACTCAAAACGACGTCTTTGAAAAATATTTAAGAAAGCCGCAGCGGAAAAACTCATTTAAAATCGTTTTAAATAAACTTCACCTTTTAAGATATGAAAATAAGGAGACCGGTCGAGGTCCACACCTTGGTAATCTTGGGTTTCCATCGGTCGACACCAGCGAACGCCGATAGACACCACATTTCTCTCAAGTCTTCTCATTAGTCAACACTAGGAATCATCGGTCGACGCTTTTACATCTTACTCACAGAGTGGTCGACACCTGCTTTCACAGGTCGACACTTTGACCTTCTCTGCCAATGCAGTTTAACCCCCGCAGTTGACACTCTCACTGATTTCACACTAACCGGTCGACACCTATGGAATTCGATTGACACTTCACACCAGCAACCTAAAAATAACAGCAGCTTCAAAAGAACGAGCACGAAAACTTCCCCGAGATTAAAACTACCGTTTGAAAACCTGAATCATTCATTTAAACTCTTTCAAATAGTTCAACACGTACCTATACATGAATCTCGACTATCAACACCCGCACCCATCTATGCCTCAAAACATATACACACGACATAGACCTTACCAAAAACACTATTCCCAAAAATCTACCTCTCGGCATCACTCTACGGGTCGGGCCGCCACGACAAGCTCTACTTGCCGGCACCCGGTAGCACGCTGCCAATCGCTTACTCGTGCTGTTTAAGCTCCAGCAACTCACCCGCTGGTAACTCTGCACATACACCACGGAACACACAACATAAGCCTAACGCTCAGTAAGCAGTACAATATGATTCATAAAACCAAAAATGCAATCCTACACATGCAGTCTCTACATTCACGCTCGTGTTGTCACAATCGGTGCCGCGTGGTATGGCCGCACCATGGTGAGGCTGGACTCTCTCGCCACCTCATACCCTGGCACATCACAGTAGTCCCGGTTTCTACAGCAACGAGGCCCTCAAACTGTTCCCACGCGTCACTCTACGCACCGCAACCATTCCAAGGTCAGGCTGGAAGCATTCGCCACACCATCCCTTGACACGTCGCCATCGTCCTGGTTTCTCTAGCAACGAGGCCATAGTTGCACACCGTCATACACACACTGCAGCAGCCATCCCAAGGTGAGGCTGGACGCACTCGCCACACCATGCCCTGGTACGTCGCCACCGTCTCAGTTCCTCCAACAACGGGGCCCAGCTGCACACACATCCATCGTCGTCACCACCACTCCTCGCACTTCACACTCGCACATAAAACAATGCTCAAATTCATTTTCGTTCCCTTTTTAAAAACATGATGCATGTCAAACAACACACACGCACATCAAAATCTACCATCACAAACCAAACGTTCCTCGGTGTAGGCCCACCTGGGCAAAACACATGCATACACTACTTACCTAGCCTCCTACCTCTCTGTGGTGCTCGTTTCACCCGAAACTAGCTCAACCTACAACAAAATTGATTTTCTGTCAAAATTCATCCCACTATTCTACTTGTGCACTAAAATCACCACACTAACTCAACACTTCTCGAACTCACAAAATTCGCTCACTAGCTATTCGGCTCCAAAATCAGCCTAACTTTCGACGCGCATAACTTTTACGTCGGTTATCTGAATCACACGATTCCAGAGGTCAAATGCTCTAATCATGACTTAGTTTACTACACCAAAAGAGTTTCTAAAACGAATACTTGTAGTTAGGCCAAAAATTCACAGCCAGTTCCATATTAGTGTTTAAAATCCTACATTCTCGGTTTCTCGCTCAAATTCGTTCACTTCATCACCCATCCGTCACATTTATCCTCAATAACCCACAACAATCAATATTCCACCCTAATAAACACTCTAACCCTAAAACCCTAAATCTCTATCCGTCAAATTTCTCCTCAATTCCAACACTAAACCAACATTGTACCATAAACTACTTAACTTACCTCGAACCGTTAAAATGGAGGAGAAAACCACAAACAAATCGTTGGCGGAATCGTCGCGGGAAGGAGAGAAACTAAAGGGCTCGCGCGGTGGGTTGCGGAGGGGGGAAAGAATAACATAGAAAGGGGGAGAGGGTTTCTACGGATCCTCTCCTCTCTATTAACATATATAAATAAAATAATAATAATTAATTACTATTTTGCCCTCACACTTTAATCTTTTAATCCAACGGCCATCCAAACCGCTTTTGGTCGGATTTCTAAAATTTTCTACCCATCATTAGCTTCGAAATAATTCCCCACCTAACCTTACAAAGTTTTAGCTCTCCATTCCGACCCGAATCCTACCGTCTATCGCCCTGACAACCCAAAATTTTGGTACCGCGAAAATACGGGGTGTTAGATCCTCCCCTCCTTAAAAGAATTTTGTCCCTAAAATTTACGTACTGAATAGCTCTGGGTACTACTGCTCCATGTCTTGCCGCCTTTCCCAAGTGGTCTCCTCAACATTGTGATTGCGCCATAAAACTTTGACCAAGGGAATCTCTTTGTTCCACAACACTCTCACAGCTGATCATAGTATGGCCACTGGCTTTTCCTCGTAAAATAACGTCGGCTGTACCTCCATATCCTGCTGTTCAAGCACCTGAGGAGGATCACGAAAGCACTTTCTCAGCATGGAGACATGGAAGACATTATATATGGCATCCATCGAGGAAGGCAGCTGGAGGTTGGAGGCGGTCTGCCCAATCTTTTCCACAATAGGGAACGGCCTAACAAAACGAGGGTTGAGCTTCCCTCGCTTCCCGAACCTGACCACTCCCTTGAACTGGGAGATCTTCAGGAATACCTCATCACCCACGCCGAACTCCAATTTTCATCTCCTCCGATCGGCATAGCTCTTCTGCCGACTTTGAGCTGCCTCAACCCTCTTCCTTGTAATAACAATATTGTCGACCGTTTGTTGCAGTATTTCAGGGCCTATAAGTCTTGCCTCTCCAACCTCGTCCTAGTACAATGGTGACTTGCACTTTGTCCCATACAAAGCCTCATACGGTGCCACGCCAATGGTAGACTGGTAACTGTTATTATATGAGAATTCTACCAACGACAAGAACCTGCTCTAAGCTGCCTGGAACTCTAACACACAGGCTCTGAGCATGTCTTCCAGTATCTGTATAGTTCGCTCTGATTGTCCGTCGGTCTTAGGGTGGAAGGCCGTGCTAAATTCCAACTTAGTACCCATGGTCTTACGGAGATTTCTCCAAAACTTAGACGTAAACCTGGGGTCTCGGTCCGATGCCATCGACACTAGGACCCCATGAAATCTGACTATCTCCTGCATGTACAATTGAGCAAACTGATCCATCGAGTAAGTCATTCTCACTGGTAAAAAGTGAGACGACTTGGTTAGTTTGTCTACAATCACCCAAATTGTATCGTGGCCCTTAGAAGTCCTTGGCAGCCTGACCACAAAATCCATAGTAACCCGCTCCCACTTCCACTCAGGTATAGGTAATGGCTGAAGTGTCCCCGAAGGCCTTTGATGCTCCGCCTTTACCTGCTGGCATACCACACATCAACGTGCTTGACTATCTCTCGCTTCATATTGGGCCACCAATAGTGTTGTTTTAAATCTCTGTACATTTTAGTGCTTCCAAGGTGCACAGAGAAGGGAGACGAGTGTGCCTTGGACAATATCTCTCTCTTCAGCTCCTCATTCTTCGGGACATACCACCTATTCCAAAACCTCAGAATCCCGTCCTCCGAATAGCTGAGCTCAGTGTTAGCATTGGCCTCCAAATTTGCCTTCAGTCTGCTGCACTTGGGGTCAGTCGTTTGGGCTTGCTTGGTTCTATGCAAGATGGTCGGCCTCAACGACATCGCCGACAGCGTGGCTGCCAAATCAGAAATCACTCCTAGGCCGAACTCTTGTACCTCAGTCCTTAGCTCGGTAGGCATTGTAAAAATCATAACAGACATCGAGGTCGACACACAGCTCAAAGCGTCTGCGACCACGTTTGCTTTTCCTGAATGATACTTGATTTCCAGGTCGTAGTCTTTAACTAGCTCAAGCCACCTCCTTTGTCTCAAGTTTAGCTCCTTCTGCGTGAAGATGTATTTCAAACTATGGTGGTCCGAGAAGATCTCGCATTATTGTCCATTTAAATAATGCCTCCAAATCTTAAGTGCGAAGACCACTGCTGCCAACTCCAAGTTATGCGTGGGATAATTCTGCTCGTAGGACTTCAGTTGCCGTGACACATAGGCAATCACCCTTCCATTCTGCATCAGCACGCAACCCAAGCCTACCCCTGAGGGGTCACAATAAATGCTGAACTTCTCCCCTTCTACCAGCAGTAGTAGCAAAAGGGCAGTAGTCAACCTATGCTTCAACACCTGAAAGTTGTCCTCGTACTCATCGGACAATCTATACATCGTGTTCTTCCTGGTCAATCGAGTCAAAGAGGTTGCGATCTTGGAAAATCCCTCAATGAACCTCCAGTAATATCCTGTCAGTCCCAGAAAACTACATATCTCGCTGGCACTGGTTGGTCGTGGCCATTCCTTCACAGACTGAACATTTGCCGGGTCCATGGAAATACAATCACGAGAGATAATGTACCCCAAAAATTTAATCCTATCCAGCCAAAATTAGCACTTAGAGAACTTAGCATATAGTTGATGGTGTGCCAGAGTTGTCAGCATAATCCTCAAGTGTTCTTTGTGTTCATCTGCACTCCGAGAGTATATCAAGATGTCATCAATTAATACTATCACGAATCTATCTAATTGCTCTCTGAATACTCGGTTCATTAGGTCCATAAAAGTAGCTAGGGCGTTAGTCAGTCATAACGACATCACTAAAGACTCATAGTGTGCGTACCGCATCCGGAAAGCTGTCTTTGGGACATCTTCCTCCCTAACCTTCAACTGATAATAATCGGACATCAAATCAATTTTAGAGAACACCCATGCCCCCTGAAGTTGATCAAACATGTCATCTATCCTTGGCAACGAGTACTTATTCTTCACTGTCAACTTGTTCAGTTCCCCATAATCAACACACATGCGTAGAGATCCGTCCTTCTTTTTAACAAAAAGCACCGATGCACCCCACGGCTAAAAACTAGGGCGTATGAAGCCCTTATCCGTCAACTCCTCTAATTGTGCCCTTGATTCTTTCAACTCGGTAGGCGTCAGCCTGTACGGGTTCTTGCACATTGGCTCGGCTCTAGGGTATATGGCGATAACGAACTCAATTTCCCTATCAGGTGGCAGACCTGACAAATCCTTAAGAAACACCCCAGAAAAATCCTGCACAATGGGGATGTCCTAGAGTTGAGCCTTGCCCTAAAGTTGCACGTCCATGACACTAGCCAAGAAGTCCATGCATCCACCCTGTAACAACTGTTGGACTCTCATAGATGACACTGCTGAGATTCTATTCAAAACCTTTTCTGCCCTGAAAGAGCAACCGCTCCACTCGGGAGCTGAAAGTGGATCTCTCTGGTCCTGCAATCTATCGTGGTAAAATGCCTAGATAGCCAATCCATCCCCAAAATAACCTCATACCCCTTCATGTCTAGTATGATCAGATCAGCGTACAACCGTTTTTCTCCCACTGTCACAATATCACCTTGTACCACTTGATCTGAGTATAGGCGATCCCCCGACGGCAACAATACATCATAGAACTGCCCAGAGTAGCTTGGCACCAGATTTCCCTTGACCGCGAAGGCAGTGGACGTAAACGAGTGAGTAGCACCCATATCGACAAGTGTATAAGCTGCCATGCCCAAAATAAGAATACTAACTGAAATCACCGATGGCTGGGCGGCATCGTCCGGCTCAATGAGGGCGAAGACTCTTGGTGTCATTCTCGTTGGGGCCTTGCTTAAATTCGGGCAACTCTTAGCAAAAAGTCCCACTTCTTTGCAGTTGAAGGATCGATTTTGTCGTGGCTTCTGACAATCTCTAGACATGTGGCCCGTCTCACCACAATTGTAGCATCGTCTTGCACCCACCCAGCACTCACCGAGGTGACTCATTTGACACTTAGGGCATATCGAAAACTTTCCTGGTCCCTGAGGTCGCTTGTTGCTCCCCTTATTGTTGGAGCTGTTATGGACCTCTTCCGGCCCTTTCACTGAGACGACTCCTCTTTGCTCGATTGTGGCAACAATTTCTTGAAATACCTCCTACATTGTTCCCTAGGCAGCTCTCTGTAACTGCGAAGCTTCATCCTAGCCTCCTCAATGTCCAACGCCTTTGCCACCACCTCCTTGTAAGGGACCTCTCGTGTTCTATCTATCCGCATACCCATGTATATGTCCGGCTTCAGGTCCTGTAAAAATTGGTGCACTTTGTTCTCATTCGAGCTCATTAGATGACTAGCAAACCGAGATAGTGCCTCGAACTGTCTCACATATTCGGCTACCGTACCTATCTGTATCAACTTGGCAAACTCCACCATCTTCTTGGTTCTGATTTAGTGGCTAAAATACTTGCCGAAGAACGTCGTCACATTGGTGGTCGCCATCATCAAATCCCACCAAAATCGGGCATCCTTGGCAAGGTGGAATGCCGCACTGGATACCCTATCCTGCTCATCTACCTTGGCGTAATCCATCATGTCTTCCATACTTCGAATCCACTTCTCAGCACTGAGTGGATCCAAAGATGATCCGTCGAACACTGGGGGTCTTAGCCGGTGCAACCTATCACCCCCATGATCCGTCAAAGTCTGGGCACTAGACTGGCCCTGGTTTTTCCTACTCATAAATCGCTCCAGCTGTTGCGATTGATGGTTGACCAACTTGGTAAGCTATTTAATGGCGTCATCCATATCGCCTACTGCTCTACGCGTCTCTCTAACAATAACGTTAAACCTGTACACCACAACATCTAGTGAGTCTAAAACAAAACTACTAAGGCTGCAAGAAATACTTACAGTTTGTGGAGTACTCCCATGCATCGGCTGGTGGTATTAGGAGATCCATCAAACGATGTCGACCCCGTGGCTCTTACACTCGTAACATACCCTTGTCCTACCTATTAACCGTCCACTCTACCTTTCCCCTAGGCGATGTGGCAATTGTAACAGACCCTTTTGCCTTCACAATCTCACCCCTCCTCCGAGGGGTCTGACATCTTTGTCGGCCACACTTTCAGTGGGGTAGAAGCTCTGATATCATAACTGTCACGACCTAAAAACCTACCCATTTTCGGTACGTTTACTGCGCCGATACCGCCTCTTTGACGCCCCTGCGTCGGCCCCGGACCCGGGTTGCCAACCGTACGCTCGCTGCTCACCCCAAAAAAATTTGTATGAAGTGTAAAACTTTTGGTTCTTCGACTCAAAACGATGTCTTCAAAAAGTATTTAAGAAAGCTGCAGCGGAAAAACTCCTTTAAAATCCCTTTAAATAAACTTCACCTTTTAAGAAATGAAAATAAGGAGACCGTCGACACTTGCAAACGCAAGTCGACAATTGGGTCGTTTCGAGTTTTCCATCGGTTGACACTTGCGAACGCCGGTCAACACCGCATTTCTCTCGGGTCTTCTTGTCGGTCGACACTAGGAATCATCAGTCGACACTTCTACATCTCATTCATAGAGTGGTCGACACCTGCTTTCACGGGTCGACACTTTAACCCTCTCTGTCTGCATAGGTCAATCTCACGGTCGACACTCCCACTGATTTTACACTAACCGGTCGAGACCTATGGACTTCGATCGGCACTTCACACCAGCAACCTAAAAATAATAGCATCTTCAAAAGAACGGGAATGAAAACTTCCCCAAATTAAAACTACCGTTTGAAAACCTGAATCATTCATTTAAACTCTTTCAATTAGTTCAACATGTACCTATACATGAATCTCAACTATCAACACCCGCACCCATCTATGCCTCAAAACCTATACACACGCCATAGACCTCACTAAAAACACTACTCCCAGAAATCTAGCTCCCGACATCAATACACATGTTGGGCCGCTGTGACAAGCTTCACATGCCGGCACAGGGTAGCACTCCGTCAACTGCCTACTCGTCTTGTCTAAGCTCCGGCAACTCACCCGCTGGTAACATTGCATCTACACCACGGAACACACAACATAAGTCTAACGCTCAGTAAGTAGTGCAATATAAATCGTAAAACCAAAAATGTAATCCTATCACATGCAGTCTCTACATTCTCGCTCGTGTTGTCACAACCGGTGCCGCGTGGTACGCCCGCACCATGGTGAGGCTGGACTCTCTCGCCACCTCACACCCTGGCACATCGCCGTTGTCCCGGTTTCTCCAACAACGAGGCCCTCAAACCGTACCCATGCGTCACTTTACACACCGCAACCATTCCAGGGTGAGGCTTAACACTCTTGCCACACCACCCCCTCGCACATCGCCATCGTTCTGGTTTCTCCAGCAACAAGGCCATAGTTGCACACCACCACACACACACTGTAGCAGCCATCCTAGGGTGAAGCTGGATGCACTCGCCACACCACGCCCTGGCATGTCGCCACCGTCCCTGTTCCTCCAGCAACAGGGTCTAGCTGCCCACACACCCATTGTCCTCACCACCACTTCTGGCACTTAAAACAATGCTCAAATTCATTTTCGTTCTCTTTTCAAAAACATGATGCATGTCAAATAATACACTCGCACATCACAATCTACCATCACAAACCAAACGTTCCTCGGTGTAGGCCAATCTAGGAAAAACACATGCATACACTACTACCTGGCGTCCTACCTCTTCGTGGTGCTCATTTCACCGGAAACTTGCTCAACCTACAACAAAATCGGTTTTCTGTCAAAATTCATCCCACTATTCTACTTGTGCACTAAAATCACCACACTAGCTCAACACTTTGCGAACTCACCAAAATTGCTCACTAGCCTATTCGGCTAAAAAATCAACCTAACTTCCGACGCGCATAATTTTTACGTCGGTTATCGAAACCACACGATTCCAGCAGCCAAACGCTGCAATCATAACCTATTTTACCACACAAAAAGTGTTTCTAAAACGAATGCCCGTAGTTAGGCCGAAAATTCACAGCCAGTTCCGTATTAGTGCTTAAAATCCTACATTTTTTATTCCTTGCTCAAATTTGTTCACTTCCTCACCCATCCGTCACATTTATCCTCAATAACACACAACAATCAATATTCCACCCCAATAAACAATCTAACCCTAAAACCCTAAATCTCTATCAACCAAATTTCTCCTCAATTCCAACACTAACCAACATTGAACAATAAACTATTTAACTTACCTCGAACCGCTGAAATGGAGAAGAAAACCACAAACAAATTACCGACGGAATCATCGCGAGAAGGAGAGAAATTGAAGGGCTCGCGCAGGGGGGTGGGAAGAAAATAATAGAGAAGGGGGGAGAGAGTTTCTGTGGATCCTCTCCTCTCTATTAACGTATATAAATAAAATAATAATAACTAGTTACTATTTCGCCCTCACACTTTAATCTTTTAATCCAACGGCCATTCCAACCGCTTCTGGTCAAATTTCTAAAATTTTCTCTCTACCATTAGCCTCGAAATAATTCTCCACCTAACCTTACAAATTTTTAGCTCTCCATTCTGACCCGAATCCCGCTGTCTATCGTTATTACAAGTGCAGTCGTGCCAGAGTAAGGGTGAACTTCGCACCACGCTACACTCTAACACGTTGTCACCTCCCAGGATTCTCCAGTAACGAGGTCCACAAGCCACACACACGCGCCATCTCACAGCAACCACACCATGGTGAGGTGAACCTCGCGCCATATTACACCCTGATGCGTCGCCACCATCTCGAAATTCCCAGCAAAAGGGCCACAGTTGCCACACACACATTTCGCAAGAGCCCAGCCGGCCTACTTCCAGAGCAAAATCCGCGGCTGGTGATGCACCAGCCCGCTCCCCAAGCAGAATCCGCGGCGCCACTGTCTATCATTCTGACCGTCAACACATACATGTCTCTTGACAGCCCAACCGACCCACTCCCAAGCAAAATTCGCGATTGGTTACGTACCGGCCCACTCCCCGAGCAGGATCCGCGTTACCACTGCCACGCGTCTCACCACCACTTACTCAAAATATGCTCAAAAACCATTTTCGTTCCCTTTTCAAAACATGATGCATGTTAAACAATACGCACACACATCACAATCAAACTACATAAATCCTAACATTCCACGATGTAGGCCCTCCTAGGCCAAATACATGCATGCACTACTTATCTGGCGTCCTAAGCTCACTTGACGCACAGTTTTGCCAAAACGCCTTAACCTAAAACAAATTCAAAATCTATCAAAACTCATCTTAGAACTCGTCTTACGTACTAAAATCATCAACACAATCATCACGTGTCACAATTTCACTAAAAGCGCTCGCTAACTCGACTTGGTCTTAAATTCGACATAAATGTCTCACGCACATAACTTTTGCGTCGAACATCGGAATCAAACGATTCTAGTTGCTAAACGCTCCTCCAAAAACTTAATTTAACATAGGAAAATAGAACTTAAAACAAATAACCAAAGCTAGGCCGAAACCCCCAAAAACGGAACCTATTTTTACACAAAAAATTCAAATTTCAACATCAACCCGATTTCCACCAATTTCTCCATCAATCTATTACATTCTAGTCTATTAAGTATAAACTAACCATAATTGAAGGTTTCCAATTCAGAAAACTTAAATTGGAAATTCCAACCCCTCGGTCTTCAAGCAAAACCGATGCTCTCCACCACAATTTCCCCAACCCAACAATTCTCACCAGTTCCCGCCACCCATCGACTGAAAAGGAAAGCATCGCGCACTCCCCACCTCGGCCAACAGAGCGGAGAGAGAGAGAGAGCAGGGAAACTGTCCAAGCTCTCGGCTTTGCTGTCCACGAATCACACAAACAGACGCACAACCTAAAACAACACCAACGCTCAACAAATTACGCGGGAGAAACAAGGGGAAACGAGCCTCAGCTCGGCCAAACTAAACCAAAAACAGGGGAAGACATACCTTAGATTTCTGGCCCAAAAAACAAAACCATGCCCGAGCCTTAGCTTCGTCAGACTCATCTGGCACGCCGGCATCCAACTCCCCCTCGTCGATCGTCGGTGATCGGCTGCTACCTCTCCCGGTTTCTCTCGGGTGCTGGGTGATGAACAGCAAAATGGCTTCTCTTCGAAGCCATTCGGTTATTACATAACAAATTACCTAATTACCCTTCCGTGTTTTCGTTTCTCTAAACCTCTGTTATTTCTTGTCCTCCCGACTTCAAAATTCACAAATTCTTCTATGAATTAAATTTCATAGTTTCACAAAATTAATTTCACGCTAAAATCCTTCCCGAAAATCTTAACGGGAAAAATAATTTATGTTCTGGAAATTTCTAGGTCATTACACTACAACTGCAATGAAACCGGTCATCTTGCCAAGAACTGCCCAGCCTTGAGCAAGGCCCCAGTGAGGGTGACGCCAAGTGTCTTCGCCCTCATTGAGCTTGATGATGTCTCTCAGCTCTAAGTGATTTCAGGTAATATTTTCCTTTCAGGCATGGCGGTTTATGCTCTTGTCAATACGGGTGCTATGCCTTCGTTTGTGTCTACTTCCTTCGTAGTTAAGGCAAATCTAGTGTCTTGTTCTACCTGGCAGTTTTATGATGTGTTGTTGCCGCCAAGGGGAGCGTCTATGTTCGGATCAAGTGGTGCAAGGTGACATTTTGACAGTGGGAGAAAAGCTGTGGTATGCCGACCTGATCATACTCGACATGAGAAGGTATGAGGTTATTTTGATAGATTGCAGGACCAGAGAGATCCATTTCCAGCCCCCAAGTGAGGAGAGTTACTCTTTGAGGACAGAGAAGGGTTTGAACATGATTTCTATTATGTCTTCAATGATAGCCTAACAGGTATTGTGAGATGGGTGTATGGGCTTCTTGGCTAGCGTTATGTATTTGCAGTTCAAGGGGAAAGTTCAGTTTCAGGACATTCCCGTTGTACAGGAACAGCACACGCCCTGACCCGGCATTGTGCGCCACACGCGCACGCTAGACCACTACACTACACGACCCTCGTGCACGCCACCTCCGACATTATAATATCTCTCTCAAAATTTCGTCAAAGTAATGCCTAAAAATGGCTATCCCAAAAACAAACTAAATCTGCATAAAGTTCACCAAACCACTCCCATTGCTTGACGGTCTCTGATGTTCTGCCTACACCTACTGGCACACCACGCAGGTCTCAACATACTTAGCCACTTCTCGTTTCATGTTAGGCTACTAGTAATGTTGTTTTAACCCATAATTAGGCCATCAACATACATCTAATCATAACCACACAATCTAATGTATGATACAATATGTGAAATTCATACATAAATGTTAGAGTTTGCCAAACAAAAAGAAAATAAGATTTAAATAAAAGGTTAAACGGTTTATGGGCCGGGAAGGCAAATTTCCATTGGGCCATGTGATGAGTCCATCCGTGCATTTCAAGTAAGAGTGTGCAAGGGTTGATTCATATCCTCCAAGTTGGGCTCCCATGTAAAATCCCTAATGAGATCAACACCTACAAGAAAAACAAGTTTCTCAGCAAAAGATTAAGCAAATTAAGGGCCTTAGTTTGAGATGTGGTGATTGGCCTCCTTGGCATGTCAGTTTTTCTAAAAACCCACACGAGAGAGAACTTTCGTGAGAAGAAAATAGAGCTGGTGTGAGAGAGAGCTTTCTGAGAAAAAGAGAGTGAGGTGCGAGAGAAGGGTTTCGTGAGGGAGAAGAGAGAGAGAGAGGGGGCATTTGGTGAGAAGATGAGGGAAAGCTTCTTGAAGAAGCTTTGGGCTTCAAATGATTTAATCCATTTAATTCCCTTATTTCAATTCCAATTTAATAAACCATAATCATATACATTTAAATCTCCCTTTTTGGTTATTCTATCCTCCTAATCCTCAAAATTTGGCTTTTCAATTCCTTTTATTTTTCTAATTGGTAAATCTCTAAAATCTCTAGTGAATTCCATGCACATATCTAAATTAGTCGTAAAATTTTTGGGGTGTTACAATTGTGCACAACTTTATCAATACCGATCTAAATACAATGATAATTAACGGAAAGCTAACCTATTATGTGAGGCATGAACCTTTAAAATTTCAAGTGACAACTCGCTAAAATGACCATGTTATGCAAGAACTCCATAGCTAGCCCGAGAGGTAACTTTGGGCACCTTTGGGTAATGATTCCTTCAAGAAGAAATTCTCTGGTTCATAGGCTTGATTGCCACCTTTCTACTATTTTCAACCTCAAAAGATTGGAGAGTAAAGGTGTCATAAGAGCCACCAAGTAACCAAAGTACTTGGAGGACAATAGAGGTTAACTCCTCTCGGATGTGACTCACCGAGGCTCTCACCGTGCAAGCCGTAACTCTCTCGTTTTGTGAAAGGAAAATGCTGATTTCTATTCATAAAACAAAAAAACCATGTTACAATGCAGAAGAGATGTAGGGCCCCGAATTGTCTAAATCCGACTCGCTGATTCTAAACTACTGACTTGTGCCGACCTTAGTTAACTGAACCCAAAATCGACACTCGACAACGTACTAGTACAAAAATTTTGAGAAATGTTTAAAATTTACTCATCGCCTTAAGACGTCATCGTTTAAAACATTTAAAATCTTTACAGCAGAAAACAACTCTTGTATGGATGACTCATTATATGAAAAAATAAGAAAAATTTAAGTTTTAATACAATAAAAGGGATTCCGGGCTACCTCTGAAATCTTCGGTCGACACTTGACCCACTCTGCACTCAAGGGTCGACACCTATATACATAGGTCGGCATCTCATTTGCCTCTGTTTGCACTGGTCAACACTTGTTGACACCCTAATCCTTTCTATCTGCCTTGGTCGAACCTTGCGGTCAACACCTCTATGACAGGTCGACACCTTAATCCTCTCTGTTTGTGCCGGTCGAATTTTGTAGTCGATACTTTTGACATTTTTACACTAATCGGTTGACACCCACATACACAGGTCGACACTTAGTTTTGTTATGTCTCTGTAGGTCGACTATCCCGGTCGACATTTACCTAGTTCGGTCGACACCTATTGTAACACCCCATAATTTCGTCATATCGATTTTTGAATTGTCGGGACGATAAATGGTGGGGTTCGGGTTGGAATGGAGAGCGGAAAATTTGTAAGGTTAGGTGGAGAATTATTTCAAGGTTAATGGTGAGGAGAGAATTTTAGGAATTTGGCCGAAAACAGATTAATTAGCCGTTTGGTTGAAAGATTTAAGTGTGAAGGCAGAAAGGTAATTAGTATATTATTATTTTATTTAAGATTTACTTAAATGTTAATAGAGAGGGGGAGAGATTCGTAGAAACCCTCTCCCCTTCTCTGTTGTTTTCTCCCCCATCCACCGTGCGACCTTTCGGTCTATCTCCTTCTTGCGATCAATCAGCCGGCGATTTCTTGTGGTTTTCTCTTCCATTTCAACGGTTCAAGGCAAGTTTAAGTAGTTTATGGTTCAATGTTGGTTTAGTGTTGGAGTTGAGGGGAAATTTGATGGATAGGAGATCTGGGGTTTTAGGATTAGAGTGTTTATTGAGTGAAATATCGATTGTAGTGGGTTATTGAGGATAAATGCGATAGATGGGCGAGGAAGTGAGCGAGAAACCAAGAAGGTGGAAATTTTAAGCCATAGAACGGAACTATTTTTGGATTTTCGACCTAGCTAGGACATTCATCTTAGAAACCCTTTTGGTTTGGTAAACTAGGCTATGACTGGAGTGTTAGGCCGCTGGAATCAAGTGATTCCGATAACCGACGGAAAACTTTTTTGCGTCGGAAGTTAGGTTGGTTTTTTAACCGAGATAGGTTAGTGAGCAATTTTGGTGAGTTCGTGAAATATTGAGCTAGTATCGTGATATTAGTGCGTAAGTAGAGTAGTGGGATGAATTTTGACGGGAAACTGATTTTGTTGTAGGTTGAGCAGGTTTCGGGTGAAGTGAGCACCATAGAGAGCTAGGACGTCAGGTAACTAGTGTATGAATGTGTTTTGCCAAGATGGGCCTACACCGAGGAACGTTTGGTTTGTGATGGTTGATTGTGTTGTGCTTGTCTGTTGTTTGACATGCATCATGTTTTTGAAACGGGAACGAAAATGAATTCTAGCATGGTTTTTAAGTGTGAATGTGAAATACGATGTGTGGTGGTGAGGACGATGTGTGTGTGGGCAGCTATGGCCCCGTTGCTGAAGAAACCTGGACGGTGGCGGCGTGCCAAGGGGTGGTTAGCAAGTGCGTCCAGCCTCACGCTAGGATGGCTGCTGCAGTATGCGTGTGGTGGTGGAGTGCAACTATGACCTCGTTGCTGGAGAAACTGGGACGATGGTGATGTGGCAGGGGTGGTGTGGCAAGTGCGTCTAGCCTCACCCTAGGATGGTTGCGGTGCGTAGAGTGATGCATAGGTATGGTTTGTAGGCCTCGTTGTTGGAGAAACTGGGACAATGGCGACGTGTGAGGGTGTGAGGTGGCGAGAGAGTCCAGCCTCACCATGGTACAGCCGTACCACGCGACACATGTTATGACAACATGAGTAATAACATAGAAACTGCATGTGATAGGATTGCATTGTTGTTTTACGATTTATATTGCGCTGCGTACTGAGCGTTAGGCTTATGTTGTGTGTTCCGTGGTGTAGGTGCAAAGTTTCCAGGAGGTGAGTTGCCAGAGCCTAGGTAGGACGAGTAGGCGGTTTGCATCGTACTACCATGTGCCGGCAGGTGGAGCTTGCCACAGCGGCCGGACCAGTGGTGTGAAGTCGGGAGGCAGGTTCTAGAAGTTGTATTTTTGACAGGTCTATATCGAGTGTGTAGGTTTTGAGGCATAGATGGGTGTGAATGTTAATAGTCGGGATTGATGTATAGGTGCATTTTTAAACTATTTGAAAGAGTTTAAATGTATGATTCAGGTTTCCAATCGATAGTTTTAATGCGGGGAGGTTTTTCGTGTCCGTTTCTTTTGGAGCTGTTGTGATTTTTAAGTTGCTGGTGTGAAGTGTCGACCGAAATCCATAGGTGTTGACCGATCAGTGTAAATTGGAGGGTGAGTGTCGACTGCAGGGTTCGACCGGTGCGGGCACAGGGAAATGAGGTTTCGACTGGCGACAGTGGGTGTCGACCGGTTAGTGTAAAATCAGTGATAGTATCGACCGCGGGACTCGATCTGCGCGGGCAGAGAGGGTCAAAGTGTCTACCTGTAAAAACAGATGTCGACCTCCCTTTAAGTTGAAAGTGGAAGTGTCAACAAGGAAATGCGGTGTCATTCGACCTTCGACAGTGTCGACCGATGAAAAACCCGAGACGACCCAGGTGTCGACAAGCATTTGCAGGTGTCGACCGGTCTCTTTATTTTTTTTATGTCTTAAAATGTAAAGTTTATGTAGAACAATTTTAAATGAGTTTTTCCGCTGCGGCAATCTTATTGGTTTAACTTGAGGAACATAAGTTTTAAATTTCATACGAATTTTTGTCGGCATGAGAAACGAGTGGACGGTTGGCGATCCGGGTCTGGGGATGACTCGGGGGCATTAAAGATGTGGTATCAGAGCGGTGAACGTACCAGAAACGGGTAGGTTTTCGTGGTGTTATAGTTATGGTATCAGAGCCTTTACCTAACTGGAAGTGTAGCCGACGACGATGTCGGACCCCTCGGTGGAGGGGTGAGATTGTGAAGGCAAGAGGGTCTGTCACAATTTCCACACCGCTTGGGGGAAAGGTAGTTGGGATGGTTAATAGGTGCGAAGAGGGTATGTTATGAGTGTAAGAGTCACGGGGTCGACATCGTTTGATGGACCTCCTAGTACCACCAACCGATGCATGGGAGTGCTCCACCAACTATAAGTATTTCTTAGAGCCCTCGTAGTTTTATTTGGACTCACTAGATGTTGTGGTGTGCACGTTTAGCGTTATGGTTAGAAAGGCGCGTAGAGCTGTAGGTGATATGGATGACACCGTTAGACAACTTACCGAGTTGGTCAACCGCCAGTCACAGCAACTGGAGCGGTTCATGAGTAAAGAGGACCAGGGCCAATCTAGTGCCCAGACTTCAACGGATCGTGGGGGTGATAGGTTGCACAGGCTTAGACCCCCAGTGTTCGATGGAGCATCTTCAGACCCACTCAGTGCTGAGGAGTGGATTCGAAGAATGGAAAACATGATGGATTACGCCAAGGTAGAAGAACATGACAGGGTATCCAGTGCGGCATTGCACCTTACCAAGGATGCCCGATTTTGGTGGGAGTCGGTGAAGGAGACCATCGATGTGAAGTCCATGACTTGGGAGGAATTTAAGACAACGTTCTTCGGAAAGTATTTTAGTCACTCGATCAGAACCCAGAAGATGGTAGAGTTTGCCAAGTTGAGGCAGATAGATACAGTGGCCGAATATGTGAGACAATTCGAGGCGTTATCTCTGTTTGCTAGTCATCTGGTGAGCCTGAACGAGAACAAAGTGCACCATTTTGTACAGGGCCTGAAGGCGGACATATACATGGGTATGCGGATAGCTGGAACACGAGGGGTGCCTTACGAGGAGGTGGTGGTGAATGCATTGGACATTGAGGAGGCTAGGACTTCCCAGTTATAGAGAGCGGCCTAGGGAACAGCCTAGGAGGTATTTCAAGGAAGTGTTGCCACAATCGAGCAGATAGGAGTCGTCTCAGCGAAAGGGCCTGAAGAGGTCTAGTGACAGCTCTAGCAGTCAGGGGAGTAACAAGCGACCTCAGGGACCCGGACAGTTTTCGGTATGCCCTAAGTGCCAAAGGCATCACCCCGGTAAGTGCAGGGGAGATGCAAGGCGATGCTACAACTATGCGAGGCGGGCCACATGTCCAGAGATTGTCAGAAGCCGCGACTGAATCAGTGCTTCAGCTGTAATGAAGTGGGGCATTTTGCTAAGAGTTGCCCGAATTTGAGCAAGGCCCCAACAAGAGTGACACCAAGAGTGTTCGCGTCATAAAGCCGGACGATGCCGCCCAGCCGTCGGTGATTTCAGGTAGTATTCTTATTTCGGGTAAGGCGGCTTATACCCTTGTCGACATGGGTGCTACTCCCTCGTTTGTGTCCACTGCCTTCGTGGTCAAGCCAAATCTGGTGCCCAGCTACTCTTGGCAGTTCTATGAGGTATTGTTGCCGTTGGGGGAGCGCCTATACTCAGACCAGGTGGTACATGGTGATATTGTGACAGTGGGAGAAAAACGGTTGTACGTTGATCTAATCATACTCGACATGAAGGGGTATGAGGCTATTTTAGGGATGGATTGGCTGTCTAAGCACTATGCCGCAATTGATTGCAAGACCAGAGATATTATACTCAGGTGTTACATTCTACCCTCCTTATAAAACTTTTGTCCTCAAAATTTGTTACCTAAACAATTCTGGGTATCAACTCATCATGTCTTGTTGCCTCTTCCACGTTGTGGTTGCACCATAAAACTTTCACTAGTAGAATCTCCTTGTTACATAATACCCTCACTGTATAATCTAGAATCTCCACTTGTTTCTTCTTGTACTTCAATGATGGCTGAACCTCTATATTCTGCTGCTCCACCATATGAGAAGTATCTTGCATACATTTCTTTAGTATAGAAACATGGAATACATCGTGAATTTCATCTATCGAGGCTGGTAGTTGCAGCTGGTAACCTGTCTTTACAATTCTTTTAGTAATAAGAAATAATCCAATGTATCTAGGGTTTAACTTACCTTTCTTTCCGAATCTTACAACTCCTTTGAATGACAAAATTTTAAGGAAAGCTTCATCATGTTCATTGAATTCCAGTTCCCTTCTTCTTCTATCAGCATAGCTATTATGTCAGCTTTGAGCTGTCAAGATCTGTTGTCGAATAAAAGCAATCTTTTCTGCCGTCTCAGAATATCTGAACCAATCAATCGTGTCTCTCCAACCTCGTCCTAATATAGTAGACATCTGCACTTTCTTCAATAAAGAGTCTCGTAAGGAGCCATACCTATCGTCGTTTGAGTTATTATAAAAAAACTTTGCCAGAGATAAGTATTTGCTCCAAGAACTCTGAAATTCCAGTACGCAAGCTCGAAGAATATCCTCCAACGTCTAAATAGTCCTTTTGGATTGTCCGTCAGTTTGAGGATGAAACGCCGTACTAAAATTTAACTACGTTCCCATAGCCTTTTGCAGATTCTTCCAAAACTTCGATGTAAATCTCGGGTCCCTGTCTGACACAATTGAAGTCGGAACTCCGTTCAATCGTACGATCTCATGAATATACAATGCAACAAACTGATCCATGGAGTATGTCATCTTCATTGGCAGAAAATGGGCTGACTTTGTCAATCGATCCACAATCATCCATATCTCATCACTACCTCTCGTTGTTCAAGGTAATCTAATAACAAAATCCATCGATATCTGCTCTCATTTCCATTCAGGAACTTGAAATGGCTGTGGCTTTCCTACTGGCCTCTGATGTTCAGCCTTAATCCGTTGACAAATTAAGCACGTCACAACGTACTTTGCCACAATTCTCTTTATATTAGGCCACCAGCAATGTTGTTTAAGATCTTTGCACATCTTAGTGCTTACTAGATGAACGGAAAACGTAGAAGAGTGAGCCTCAGATAATATCTCCTTCCAAAGTTCTTCATTATTCGGAACATACCACCTATTCCAAAACTTAATAATTCCATCAACTGAATAACTAAACTCAGATCTATCATTAGAAATCATGCTAAGTTTAAATTCATTGTATTCAAAATCATCATTATGAACCTCTTTAATTTTCTCTAGAATAGTGGGTTTCAACGACGTTGCTAATAGTATGGTTGATACATTGGCCACCTACATCTAAGTTGAATCTCTGAAATTTTGAATCTAACACTAATAGCATAACAGGAATCATGGCTGAAGTAGATGTTGTTACTCTGCTTAATACATCTGCCACTATATTTGCTTTGCTGGGGTGGTATTTCATCTTAAAATCATAGTCTTTCATACACTCTAACCACCGTCGTTGTCTCATATTCAACTCTTTCTAAGTGAAAATATACTTCAGACTTTTGTGATCTTAATATATTTCACACGGCTGTCCATATAAGTAGTGCCTTCAAATCTTTAGCGCAAAAACTACCGCGGCCAACTCTAGTTCGTGTGTAGGATAATTCTGCTCATAAGTTTTCAATTGCCTTGAGACATAAGCAATTACTTCACCATTTTGCATCAATACACACCCAAGACCTATCTTAGAAGCATCACAGTAAATACTAAAATTTTCATCTTCAACAGGAAGTGTTAATATCAGAGCCGTAATTAATCTCTGTTTTAAAGTTTAGAAACTATATTCCTAATCTTTGGACCATAAATACTTCATATTTTTCCTCGTCAAACGGGTCAGAGGTATTGCGATCTTTGAAAATTCTTCAATGAACTTCCTATAATAACCTACTAACCCATGAAAACTTCGTACCTTCACAGCCTCAATCTTTGCTGGGTCAACCGATATTCCATCACCCTAAACAACATGACCCAGAAAATAAATTATGTCCAACTAGAACTCACACTTAAAAACTTCGCATAAAGTTGGTGTTATTTCAGGTCTCCAAGACTAACTTCAGATGTTCATCTGTAGAGCGAGAATAAACCAAGATATCATCGATAAACACTATGACGAATTTATCGGGATAATCATGGAATACTCTATTCATTAGATCCATAAAGGCTGCTGGAGCATTCATCAATCCAAAAGACATTACTAAGAATTTGAAATGTCTGTATCTCGTTCTAAAACTAGTCTTCGAAACATCTTCTCATCTAAGCTTCAACTGATAATAGCTTGATCTCAGATCTATCTTTGAAATAAGTTGATCAAATAAATCATCTATTCTTGGAAGGGAGTACTTGTTCTTGATAGTCAGCTTGTTCAACTCCTTGTAATCGACGCAAATCCTTAAAGATCCACCTTTTTTCTTGAGAAAAAGGATTGACAGTGTAATAACCCAGAAATTTCACCGAATTAATTTAAAGTCCCGAGAGAATTTCGTAGGAGATTTTAACGGGCTTATAGGTTTTGGGAAAATTTAGGATTTTATTTGGAAGAGGATTTCTGAAATTTTAGGTCGAAAGGACGTGGATTTAGCAGAAATACGGAGGTTAAAAATCAAGTGAGGACAATTTGATAAATAAAAAATTATAATATATACAAAAATAGAATGGATTCACAAAGAAGCCATTCTGCTTTTGTTCTGTTGCCGAGCAAGGAGCGCCCGAGCGAGTGCGAGCAAACCCGAGCGAGGTTCTTCATTTGTCGACCACCCGATTTCTGGCCTCCATTCCGACGTGCAAAGATTCGGCAAGCTGAGCCCCCTATTCCTCTTCATTTCTGTGCTCAGTCTTGGCAAAAACCGGTGAGCTTCTTCTCCTTATTTCCTCTCTGTTAATTATCCAAGGTGTAGTCAGACTGGTGAAATGGGTAGAGGCGATTCTTAGGTTGATTTGTGACGAAGGTATGAGGGAATTAGGGATGTGAGATGGGTGATCATCAATGGGCAGTGGTGCCCAAATTCTCTAGGAGAAAATGGAGAGGAATTGTGCAATGTGTTTCAGTTTTAAGCAGGATTATTTAATTGTAATTAGATTATGTTTGAATGAATGAAATGTGACTGATTGGTGAAATTGGTTTGAAGTTGAAATTTTGGACGTTTTAGTATATAAATAAGTTCTATTTTTGGTGTTTTTGACCAAGTTACGGCTTATTGTTTTAGATTTTGTTCTAATACATTAAACTAGGTTCTTAGAGGACCTTTTAGCCACTGGAATCGTATGATTCCGTTAACCGACGCAAAAGTTATGCACGTTCGAAGTTTATGTCTTTTTTTGGGTCGAGTCGAGTTGGTGAGCTATTTTGGTTAGTCTGTGGTGCAGTGCGTTAGTGACCCTAGTTTTAATGCGTAATATGAGTTTTGGAATTAATTTTAATGAAGGATGGTTTTGTTTTAGGTTGAGCCCAGTTTTTGGTAAAATCAAGCACCACAGGAGCTTAGTCGCCAAATAAGTAGTGTTTGCATGTCCGTTGCCCTTGTGCGTCTACACCATAGGACGGTAGGAATGATTGTATGTGTTGTGTGTTGTGCATGTTTTGTTTCAGTCATGCATCGTGTTTTGAAAAGTGTAACGAAAATGAATTTGAGCATGGTTTTAAGTACGAATGTGAGGTGTGATATGTAAATAGTGAGGAAAATGGTTACACGGCCTCGAAGGAAGTGATTCGCCCTTCGACGCATACAAAAATTCAACTTGGGAAACCTGATCCGCTTCCCAACTCTATAAGAGGATCATTTACACCAGATGCGTATACGACTTTTGGGTCCCATTACTGGCTGAGCCGGGACGGTAGAGACAAGTCTGAGGCGGTGTTGCTTGAAGGCCAACTACCTCGGGCAGTTGTACAACGTGGCCTCGAAGGAAGTGATTCGCCCTTCGACGCAGTATGAAAATCAACTTGGGAAACCTGATCTGCTTCCCAACTTAGTATGAGGATCATGGGATACACGTTACGGTCTGACAACATGAATGAGAAAGTAGAGACTACATGTGTTAGGATTGCATTGATGGTTTTCATGTTCATTTTCGCACTACTTACTAAGCCTTAAGGCTGACATGTGTTCCGTGGTGTAATTGTTGAAGATACAGCGGGTGAGTTTTCTTAGCCTAGCCAGGAGTAGTGGACAGTTGGCGACATACTACTTGTATTGGCAGGTGGAGTTTGTTAGGGCGACCCGACTCGTGGAGTTAGACTGGTATTATGGGGTTTTTGGAGGGACGTTTTGTGTAGTTTTAGTGGTGCATGTGTACATTGATATATATGGACATTGTATTGTCCTGTACTGTGGATTTTCTTCATGTTTATAGATGGATTTTTAAACAATAGTAGTTGAGATGTTGTATAGTCAAATTTTGAAGTTAATTCGGGGATTTTGGTATTAAAGTCTGGGTTTTGATTCAAATGGTGGAAACGTTTTGTTGTTCGTTTTCCTTTCCTTGAGTTTGAGGTTTTTACTTAAGGCTGCTGGTGTGAAGTGTAGACCTATCCGCATAGGCGTCAACCGAACTAGACTAATGTCGCCCGCAAGGGTCGACCTACGGGGACAGAGCCAAACTAGGTGTCGACCTGTGTGTGTAGATGTCAACTGGTCAGTGTAAAAATTGTAAATGTGTCAATTGCAAGGTTCGACTGGGGGAAATAGGGAGGTTTAGGGTGTCGACTTGTGAAAACAGTTGTCGACCGATTAGTGAAAATACATAGGGGTGTCGAATGCATGGTTCGACCGAGGTGGACAGAGAGGATTAGGGTATCAACCGGTGTAAACAAGTGTCAACCTGTGCAGACAGAGGCAACCGAGGTGCCAACCTATGTATATAGGTGTCGACCCTTGGGTGTAGAATGGGTCAAGTGTCGACCGAAGCTTACTGAGGTCGACTGAAATTCATTTTTAGTGTTTTAAAAACTTGAAATTTTATTTAAACTGATTTTGGTGAAAGTCTTCCACTGCGATGTTTTTTTTCTTAAAACGTTTTATAAGGTATCGTTTTAAGTTAGGAAAAAAATTTTAAATTTTTCACAAATCTTGTCTGATATATGAGTAAGAGTATAGTTAGCGACCCGGGTTTGAATAACTTTGGAGTCATTACAAGGTTGGTGTCAGACCGAACCGAAAACTAGTAGGTTTTCGGGGTGCTACAGGTTATGGTATCAGAATAGAGAGTGAACCAAAAACCCGAGGGGCTTTCCGGGTGTTGCTGTCGGGGTGTGACAGTTATGGTATCAAAGTCACGGGGTCGACGTTGTTAAGTGGATTACCTAACACCGCCAGCTACTGCATGAGAGTTTTCCACAGATTGTAAGTATTTCTTAGAACCATCGTAGTTTTGTTTAGATTTAGTAGATGTTGTCGTGTACAGGGTTAGTATCATGGTTAGAGAGCCGCATAGAGTTGCAGATGAGAGGGACGATGCCATTAGGCAGCTTACCGTACTAGTCAACTGCCAGTCGCAACAACTAGAATGGTTTATCAGTAGAGAGAACGAGGGTCAGTCCAGCAGTAACGCTACGGCAGATTGCGGAGGAGATAGGTTCCACAGGCTCAGACCCCTAGTGTTCGATGGGTTATCTTCGGACCCACTCAGTGCTGAGGAGTGGATTAAAAGTATGGAGGAAATACTAGATTATGCCAAGGTGGATGATCGAGATATGGTTTCCAGTGCAGTATTACACCTTGCCAAGGATGCCCACTTTTGGTGGGATTCAGTGAAAGCCACCACTGACGTGAAGACTATGACCTGGGAGGAGTTTAAGACAGTGTTCTTCAGCAAGTATTTCAGCCACTCAGTCAAGACCTGGAAGATTGTTGAGTTTGCCCGATTGAGACAGAGGAGTACTGTGGCTGAGTATGTGAAGCAGTTTGAGGTGCTGTCTTGGTTTTCGAGTCACCTGGTGAGCCTGAATGAGAATAAGGTACATCAATTTGTACAGGGTCTAAAAGCAGACATTTACATGGGCATGTGGATAGCAGGGACGCAAGGTGTCACACGCCTATTTTTTTCGCTTAGGCTTGTGCGGCGCCGAGTCCTTGACTAGGCCAGCCTCCACCTGTTAGATCGCTTAGAACGCACACAAATCCTCGTGACACACTTAGTTTACGGGAGGCCCCCTCCCAACCTTCCTTATATTCCAAATATAAGAACTAGGAACAAAAATCACGCTCAAGGAACACCACAATGGCTTAAGACTCCACTTGATAGTTTGATCAAGCTTCCTTGTCAACCTTGGTGTCTCAAGGCATATTTATAGGCCAAAGGCTCAGCCATAATACATGAAAAGTCACGATTGCCCAAAAAACATAACTGTCCATTGGGTCATGCTGCACTGCGCGCGCCCCATGTGCACACCGCGTGCGCGCGCGCGGCTCGGTCGGGTGGCTCGCCCACCGCGCCCTCGCCTTGTCGTCTGGCGCCCAGCGCCCAGCGCCCTGCGCCGTCTGGTTCGGCCATGCCGTGTCCAAACCATGTGCCCCTTCGTGGTCGGTCGTGACTCTTTTGCCAAGCGTTGCATCCTTCCGTGTGGTGCCCCTCTGCTCGCGTAGGGTCGCGCCATTCCGCGTGCGCAGGGTCGCGCCTTTTCGCATGGCGTCCGCGCAGCGTCGCACCTCTCCGTGCGCATAGGGACGCGCCTTTCCGCATGGCGTCCGCGCAGCGTCGCACCTCTCCGTGCGCATAGGGACGCGCCTTTCCGCGTAGCGTCGCGCCGCTCCATGCGCGTCCAGGTTGTCTGGTGGGCCGCTCAATGCCGCGCGCCCACATCCAGCTCTTGTACCGCACACTTCCTTGGATGAAGTGTGCTCGAGGAGCCCTGCCCCTCTTTGTTCGGGCCCTTGGCCCGTGCTTTCATGCTTCACGAGAAAGGGGGTGTGACACAAGGGGTGCCTTATGAGGATGTGGTGGCTAAAGCCTTGGACATCGAGGAAGCAACGATGAAGCTTCACAGTTACAGGGAGCCGCTTAAGGAGTAGCCTAGACGGTTTTTTATAGAGTTACTGCCTTAGCAGAGTGGGGAGAGATCATCCCAACAAAAGGGCATGAGAAAGGTTAGCGACAGTCAGAACAGTCAGGGCAGTAGCAAGCAGCCACAAGGATAGGGACAATTTCCCTTATGCTCAAAGTGCAAGAAGAACTACCCTGGTGAGTGTAAGGTGGACACCAACCGACGCTTCGGGTGCAACGAGATGTGACATTACATTAAAGATTGCTTGAAGTCAAATCAAGGGTGATGCTACAACTGCAATGAAACTGGTCATCTTGCCAAGAATTGCCCAGCCTTGAGCAAGGCCCAGGTGAGAGTGACGCCGAGGGTCTTTGCCCTCATTAAGCCTGATGATGCCTCCCAACCCTCACTGATTTCAGGTAGTATTTTCATTTCAGTCATGGCGGTTTATGCTCTTGTCGATACGGATGCTACACATTTGTTTGTGTCTATTGCCTTCGTAGTTAAGGCAAATCTGGTGCCTTATTCTACAGGGCAATTTTATGATGTGTTGTTGCCGTCGAGAGAGTGCCTATGTTCGGATCAAGTGGTGCAAGGTGACATTGTGACAGTGGGAGAAAAGCAGTGGTATGACGACTTGATTATACTCGACATGAGGGGCTATGAGATTATTTTGGGAATGGATTGGTTGTTCAGACACTATGCCACGATAGATTGCAGGACCAGAGAGAACCATTTTCGACCCCCGAGTGGTGAGAGTTACTCTTTTAGGACATGGAAGGGTTTGAAAATAATTTCTAGTATGTCTTCAATGAGAGCCCAACAGTTATTGCGAGATGGGTGTATGGGCTTCTTGGCTAGCGTTATGGATGTGCAATTCAAGGGGGAAGTTCAGCTTCAGGACATTCCCATTGTACAGGAATAGGACACACGCCCTGACCCGGTGCTATGCGCCCCCACGCGCACGGATGACCACTCGACACGACACGACCCTCGTGCACACCACCTCCGACATTATAACATCTCTCTCGAAGTAACGCCTAAAAATGGCTATCCCAAAAACAAACTAAACCTGCATACAGTTCACCAAACCACTCCCATAATCCATCAATCAAAACCATCGATAAATAACCAGGAGAAATCAGAATTGAAGGACAATGAATCCAACGATTAACAATGAAGAAAATCCAATAAATAGAGCAATACAATGCCCAAATATATAGTATATATACACACATCACCAAAATCACTCAAAACGTCCCTCAAAACCCCAAATCCCATCCATACCAGCCTACCTCCACGGGTCGCCCTAACACCGAGCCATCCGGTGCCACGGTTGCGTGCCGCCAACTGTGTTATTCATCGGTACTTGGCTCTCGGAACTTACCGATAGTAAACTCTGCACCTACACCACAGAACACAAAACGTAAGCCTAACGCTTAGCAAGTAGTGCAATATGGAAAGTAAAACCGACAATGCAATCCTAACACATGCAGTCTCTATACACTCACTCATGTTGTCGTAACCTGTGTCGCGTTGTACAGCCGCACCAGGGTGAGGTTAGACTCTCTCGCCACACCCCACCCCCACCCCCCCTCCCTGACATGTCACCACCGCCTTGATTCTTGCACACCCGTGTCACCACACAGCAACCATCCAAGGGAGAGGCGGGACTCACTCGCCCCCTCTCTCTCTCTCCTTGACACGTCCCAACCATCCCGGTTCTTCTAGCAACGAGGCCAAAGCTGCTCACCCCCACACACGCCTCAGCAGCCATCCCAGAGTGAGACATGGACTTACTCACCACACAACCCCTTGATTCGTCGCCACCATCCTAATTCCTCCAGCAACGGGGCAAAAGTTGCCCACACACACATCGTCCTCACCGCCACATGTCACACTCCTCTATATCTTAAAACATGCTCAAATTTATTTTCGTACTGTTTTCAAAACATGATGCATGATCGAAACAGTAAGCACGCACATCACAAACACACAACCACTCCTAAAGTCCTGTAGTGTAGGCTCCACAAGGGCAAGACACATGCAAACACTACTTACCTAGCGTCCTTAACTTTCCAGGATGCTCAATTTCACCAAAAATCGGGTTCAACCAAAAACAAAATCACTCTTCATTAAATATCATCCCAATACTCTACTTACACGCTAAAACTACCATACTAACACAAATTAACCGTAGCCAAAATTGTTCACTAACCCGACATAAACATCAAACACGCATAACTTTTGCGTCGATTAACAAAATTATACGATTCTAGTGGCTAAATGCTCCACAAATAACCTAGTTTAACATATAGAAAGATAATTTAAAACAATTAACTGTAACTAAGTCGAAAACCAGAACCGGTTTTCAAGCTCAAAATTCTCATTTTTGGTTTTTCATCAAAACTCACTCAATTTCTCTCCAATCTATCACATTCTAACCTATTAAGCATAATCTAACAACAGTTTGAAGTTTCTAATTCAGAAAACCCAAATTCACAACACACTCCCTCACGGTTTTCTTCCTAAGAACCTAGGCACCACAGCCCACCGATGATCACCCCTCCGCCACTACTAATTTCTTTAAATTTAGCACAAATCAACTAAGGTTTGAAAACAAAATGACACTACACCCCCGGCCATAAGAATAGAGAAGACACAGGGGCAAAACTCACATGTTCTCGGTCGGGTTTAGGATTTTTATTTAGAAGAGGATTTTTGAAATTTTAGGTCGAAAGGACGTGAAATTTAGCGAAAAATATGGAGGTGCAAACACATGAGGGTATATTGGTAATTTAAATAAAAACTATATTAAAACAAACTGAACGGCTTCGCGAGGAAGCCATTCAGTTTGTTTTGTTCTTCGCCAAACACCCGAGAGCGGAGGGCGAGGGAGGGACCCCCACTGCTGCCTCCCGTAGGAGTCTGGGCCGTGTCTCAGTCCCAGTGTGGCTGATCATCCTCTCGGACCAGCTACTGATCATCGCCTTGGTAAGCTATTGCCTCACCAACTAGCTAATCAGACGCGAGCCCCTCCTCGGGCGGATTCCTCCAAGAATTACGGGGCGTAAAACAAAAAAATACAAAGGAAAAGCAATTGACATCAACCTTGGTACCTAATTCGAATCTAATAAGTATAGTTCTTATTGTTTTTTGGAAATTGTCAATTGAAAAAGAAATCCATTGATTTATAAAAGAACCGATTGTATGGGAAATACTTCAGGAAGTTATGGGGGGGCATCCCGTATTGCTAAACAGAGCACCTACTCTGCATAAATTAGGCATCCAAGCCTTCCAACCTATTTTAGTGGAAGGACGTGCTATTTGTTTACATCCATTAGTTTGTAAGGGATTCAATGCAGACTGGAAGGTTAGAATTAGAAATTGATAGAAAAGCAAGGATATGGGCTCGTGTGAGTAGGAAACAGAAAATATCTATTCTAGTTCTATCATCAGCTATGGGTTCAAATCTAAGAGAAATTATCGATAATGTTTGCTACCCTGAAATTTTTTTTCTCCTCATTGGAAAGAAAAAAAAATATATTTTTATATCATCAAACGAACAAACTCATGAACTAGATCAGAATCATTCTCAACGAGTCCATAAGAAGTGATCCCATTTTTTTCATCGGGTCCGGGTAGAAAGAGACATGGTGTTCGGACTTCCCCGATGAGCTGAGGTGAAGGGCGGCTCTGCGTTTTCCCGTGCTGAAAACTGAAGTTAAACACCCCCTTGTTTCAGTTTCCATCAACCAAGTGTGGGAGTTCTGTTGTTTCTGAATTCCCAATGGTTGAGCTTGGATTTTTGGGGTGTTTTAGAAACTACTGTGTGTGTGCTGGAGCCAGCTTGTGGCTCGGCCTTTCTGTGCCAAACTCGACCGAGAACAAGGAGTGTTCCCCTGTCTCTCTCTCTCTCTCTCTGTTTTGATGGCCGAGTGTGAAGCTCTGTTGGGGGACGGTTTCAGCAAATTCTGTGGGGGAAAATTGGTGTGAATTTAAGCATGGGGCGGTAAATGCTTGCGATTTTTGCTGAAAATGGAGGGGAAGGATGAGCTAAAAATTCGTGTTTTTATGTTTGAATTTCCAATTCTATTTGGATTATCTAGGAATGAATGAAATGTGGCGGTTTGGTGAAGAAATTGGTGGAATTGGGTCGAAGTTGAGATTTTGGACGTTTTGGTGCAAAAACCCGGTTCTGTTTTTGGAACATTTAACTGACCTACAGTTAATTGTTTTCAAGTTCTTTTTTGGTATGTTAAACTAGCTTATTAGTGGAACGTTTAGTAGCTAGAATCGTGCTATTTTGATAACTAACGCAAAAGTTATACGTGTTCGAAGTTTATGTCGGTTTTGGGCCGAGTTGGGTTGGTGAGCTATTTTGGTTAGTCTGTGGTGCATTGTGTTAGTGACCCTAGTTTTAATGTGTAATACGAGTTTTGTGATGAATTTTAATGAAGGGAGGTTTTTTTTTAGGTTGAACCGCTTTCTTTATGTAAAATTGAGCACCCCGGAAAGCTAAGGACGCCAGGTAAGTAATGTTTGCAAGTGTTTTGCCCATGTGAGCCTACACTACAGAACGTTAGGATTGGTTGTGTTGTGATGTGTGTGTGTGTTTATTGTTTTATCATGCATCATGTTTTGAAATGGTACGAAAATGAATTTGATCATGTTTTGTGTTACGGAGTAGAGTGGCCATGTGATGGTGAGGATGATCCATGCGTGGGTAGCTTTGGCCCCATTATTGGGGAGACCGGGACGGTGGTGACGTGACATGGTGTAGAATGGCGCGAGGTTCATTCTCACTGTGGGATGGTTGCTGTAGTACGGAGGTTTTTGGGCAACTGGGCCCCGTTGTTGGGGAGTCCGGGATAATGGCGACGCGTCAGGATGTAGCGTGTCGCGAGGTTCATCATCACCCTTGTGTGGTTGCGGTGTGGTGACGTGTGTGTAGCTCATGGGCCTCGTTGCTGGGGAGTCCGAGGCGACGATGACATGTCACGGTGTAATGTGGCCCGAGGTTCACCGTTACCCAGGTGCAACTGCACTACGCGTCACATGTTTTGACAACACGAGTGGGATAGTAGAGATCGCATGTGATAGGATTGCATTGTCTGTTTTTACTTTTCATATCGCACTACTTGCTAAGTGTTAGCCTTACGTTTTGTGTTTTGTGGTGTAGGTGCTGAATTCACTGCTAGTGAGATTTAAGAAGCTAGTCCTGAGGAGTAGAACAGTTGGCGGCACGTGACCGCACCTGACGACTGTACGTTAGGGCGACCTGACCCGTGGAGATAGTAGGTGGTGATGAAGGTTGATTTGAGGGTCATTGCTTTTGGGATTTGGAGTTTCGAGGGGCATTTCAAGCAATTGGGTAGTGCATGTGTATATATTATATGTATAAGCATTGTATTGCTCTATATTGTGGATTTTCTTCATTGTCAATCGCTGAATTTATTCTCTTTACATTCTGATTTCCTGGTGCATTCAGGATAGTTTTGATTGATGGATTATGGGAATGGTTTGGTGAACCGTATGCAGGTTCGGTTTGTTTTTGGGGATAGCCATTTTTAGACGTTACTCTACCAAAATTTCAAGAAAGATGTATGATGTCAGAGTTGGCGCGCATGAGGACTCGTAGTGCTGGGTGAAAATTCACGCTTGGCGCCGGGCCCCTCCAGACACGCGGCGCCGAGTGAGGGTACGAGCGGATGCGCAGCGCCGAGTGGGGCGTGCGGTGCCAGTGTAGGGTGGGCACGCAGACATACGCAGCGCCGAGCAGGGGCGTGTGTGCGGGCGCGCCGACCCCTGGCATGCGGCACGTGACGCGCGGGGTATGCGGCACGTGACACGCAGGGCGTACGTCGAGCACTCCCGGTTCTTCTTGTGTTTATAGTTTTAAACTCTTATGTAATTTTTTTTAAAAGAAAAAACCTTAGTGATACGTAAACGTTTTCCGCTGCTTATTTGTATCAGACTCTTATACGTTTTCTTTTGGAATGTTTTCTTTTTTTGGGCATGGGTTATTTTTGAAGCGAGTTGAAAATTTTTATACTTACGAATGTTCTTTTGAATATAATTAAATGATAACAGTATCATTAGAATGAGTCAAGCAAGAGAGAGAGAGAGAGAGAGAGAGAGAGAGAGAGAGAGAGAGAGAGAGGTTTTTGGGATGTTGTTGTAGGGGGTGTGACAGTTATGGTATTAGAGCCACGGGGTCGTTGTCGTTCAGTGGATCACCTAACACCGCCAGCCACTGCATGGGAGTGTTCCACCAACTGTAAGTCTTTTTAGAACCTTTGTCTTCTCTTTTTAGACTTTCTAGATGTTGTGGTGTACAGGATTAGCATCATGGTTAGAGAGGCGCAGAGAGCTGTAGGAGATATGGATGACTCCGTCAGGATGCTTACAGAGTTGGTCAACCGCCAGTCTCAACAACTAGAGTGGTTTATGAGTATGTAGGACTAGGGTCAGTCTAGTGCCTAGACTTCGACAGATCGTGGGGGTGATAGGTTGCACAGGCTTAGACCTCCAGTATTCGACGGGTCATCTCTAGATCGTCTGAATGATGAAGAGTAGATGCGGAGCATGGAGAGTATAATTGATTATGCCAAGGTAGATGACCATGACAGGGTAGCCAGTGCAGCATTCTATCTAGCCAAGGATGCTCGCCATTGGTACAGTCGGGACTACGAGAGACGTGAAGGTCATGACTTTGGAGGAGTTTAAGACTGTGTTCTTCGGAAAGTATTTCAGCCATGCTATCAGGACTCGTAAGATTGTGGAATTTGCGCAATTGAGACAGACAGGCACAGTGGCTGAATACGTGAGACAATTTGAGGCGCTATCCCGATTTGCAGTGCATTTGGTGAGCCTAAATGAGAACAAGGTACACCAATCTGTGAAGGGTCTGAAACCAGATGTATACATGGGCATGCGAATAGCTAGGATGCAAGGGGTGCCTTACGAGGACGTGGTGTCGAAGGCCTTAGACATTGAGGATGCTAGGACGAAACTTCCCAGTTACAAAGAGCCGCCTAAGGAGCAACCAAGGAGATTTTTCAGAGAGTTGCTGAGTCAGTCGAGCGGAGAGGAGTCATCTCAGCAAAAGGGCCTGAAAAGGTTTAGTGACAGCTCTAGCAGCCAGGGGAGCAACAAGATGCCGTAGGGGTCGGGGCAGTTTCCACTATGCCCTAAGTGTCAGAGAAGCCACTCTGGCGAGTGCAGGGTGGGCTCGGGATGATGCTTCAACTATAGTGAGGCGGGCCACATGTGTGACGACCTAGAAACCCTAACTGATTCCCAGTTCGTTCACTACTCTGATATCAACTCTTGTGATGACTTGGAAACCCTACCCAATTCCTGGTTCGTTCACTGCTCTGATATCAACTCCTGTGGCGCTCCGAAAACCTACCCATTTCCGCTTTGTTCACTACCCTGCTACCAACTCTGTACGTCCCGATCCACCTTGGACCGGTTTGCCACTTACTCCCTATTCCACTCATATAGTAAAAATTGCATAAAATTTTAAAACTTTTATTCCTCGACTAAAAACGACATTTTTGAAAAGATTTTAAACGACATTGCAGCGGAAAACTCAATTAAAATAAGTTTGGATAAAACTTAATTTTATTAAACGTAAAACAGAGAAACCCGGTTGACACATGTAAGCGTCGGTCGACACTTGGGTCGTCTCAGGTTTTTCATCGGTCGACCTTGGGAACCCCGGTCGACACTATGTTTCTCTCGGGTCTTTTCGTCGATCGACACTGGGAACACCGATCGACACTACGTTTCTCTCGGGTATTTTCGTCGGTTGACACCAGGAACATCGATCAACACTTCTACGCTCATCTCAGAGAGTGATCGATACCTACTTTCAATGGTCGACATCTTGATCCTCTCTATCCGCGCAGGTCGACCCTCGCGGTCGACACTGCTGTCATTTTTTTTACTACAGGTCAACACCTATAATCAGGGGTCGACACTTACTTCGGCTCTGCCCGCGCAAGTCGAATCTCGCGATCGACACTCACTTTCCATTTTACACTGACCGGTCGACACATGTCGACTTCGGTCAACAACTTACACCAGTATACATAAAAATGACACCAGTTCAGAGAAAACACACGATGACATTCCCACGATTAAATCCACAAAGTAAAGACTTATATTTTTAAAACATAATTTCTTCAAGTAATTTAAAAAAAAACATAATCCCTACTCCAATCCCGACTATAACCGTACCATACGTCATATATCCCGTCATGGTCGAGTCGCCCTAATAATTGCCTGCACCGGCATACGGCGTACGCCACCAACACCATCCTAGGCATGCCCGTCACCTAACAACTCATCGGAAAGCTCGTCGTCATCTACACTACGGAACACAAAATATAAGCCTAATGCTTAGCAAGTATGGAGCATGAATTAAAAATCAATGCACAATTCAACCCCTAACACATGAAGTTTCTATGCTCGGTTCTGTTTTCGTTTCCTTTTCGTTGTTATCATCTTCCACTTTCACGTGTGAGTCAAGTAGGTACCCATCCTATCACACTCAGGACGGCCAAACCATGACCCACGAAGCGAGATTAGAGGCACACATCATGTTCACACACGGGACGACCATACATAATCTCCTCCCAACATCGATCATAGAACCCTCTAGTGCTTTCTCACTAGCATGTTAACGACGAGGTGTTCACAAACCGTGTCATCTTACGTACTTTCATCCATGGGAACCCCCTAATGCTTTCTCACTAGCACGTTAACGACGAGGCGTTGCCCATGCGTGACATCTTTTCTTATCTGATTACATTTCATATGCACAATTCAAAACATGCTCAAAACTCATTCTTTCGTAGTTCAAAACCATGATGCATGACAACACATATGCACAACAAACTAACCAAACAACAAAACAGCAATCAAAACAAACAGACAATCTTACCATTGCAGGTGTAGGCCCGAAGGCAAACCACAAACAATCCATTACTTACCTGGCGTCCTTGAAATTTCCTCGTACTTCATAACTTCGTACGCCAACTTGAAATACCTATAAAATTACACATCCATCAATTTTAACTTGTTCAATTTCTAAATTCCTAGCTTGAAAGTCATAACTCATACCAAAACCAAAACTCTCCACTAAACCCGAAATCCCACTCAATTTCCGACCAACTTCAGAAATTCACAACTTCTCCAATACTTGTCTGAATTGGACGATCCAACATGCTACAAACTCCACAGGACGTCTAGTTTCCAATGGTCCCATCCATTTCCTAATTGAACATTCACAACATGGCCGAACGTGGCCGAATAGACACCGTTCCCAAATTTGTATATTCGGCTAATCAACCACTCAATCTTTCCCATCAAATCTCGTAATCTACTCTTATTTCTAGCTTAGACACCGAAATGCAGATAAAAATTGACTCTACATTCAATTTCTCATATCTCCCTTCTAGGTTTTCACCAAGTCATTCAATCGTCTCACTAACTTCGATTTTAACACCGAAACAGCTAAAAGACTAACTAACTACTAGAAACTAACTAAAATATACCTTAGATTCGAAGATTCATAGAGGAATGGAGGAATCGTCGAGGATTTTCACTCGGGGGAAGGGGATGCTACGGAGAGAGAAAAAGAGAAGAAGAAGTTCTGCGCTGGGGAGGGAGAACACTGATGGTGTTCTCTCTCTTTTTTGTTTTTTTAAATAATAATAATACCTAATTAATATTTCTCCCTTAACTCTAATTCATTTAATAAATCTGTTATACAGTCAAATTACAGTTGGATTCTTAAATTTTTCTCTCCTCCATTACCCTCAAAACAATCTTTTACTTAAGGGCAGAAATTCTCTATTATCAATTCTGACCAAAACTTCACCGATTATAATTGCAAAAATCTAAAATTAATTTAAACGAAAATTCTGGGTGTTACAACATGTCCAGAGATTGTCAGAAGCCGCGACAGAATCGGTGCTTCAACTACAACGAATTGGGTCATTTTGCTAGGAATTTCCCAAATTTGAGCAAGGCTCCAGCGAGAGTAGCGTCGACGATCTTTGCCCTCATTAAGCCAGATGATGCTTCCCAGCCATCAGTGATTTCAAGTAGCATTTCTATTTCAGGCATGGCGGCTTATACGCTTGTCGATACGGGTGCAACGCATTCATATGGGTCTATTGCCTTCCTGATCAAGGCAAATCTAGTGCCCAGTTCTTCCGAATAGTTTTACGATGTGCTATTGCCGTCGGGGGAGGGTCTGTACTCTGATAAGGTGGTGCAAGGTGATATTGTGACAGTGGGAGGAAGGCAGTGGTATGCCGAGCTGATCATACTCAACATGAAGGGGTATGAGGTTACTTTATGGATGGATTGGTTGTCCAGACATTATGCCTCGATAGATTGCAGAACCATAGAGATCCATTTTCAACTTCCGAGTAAGGAGAGTTACTCTTTCAGGGCAGGGAAGGGTTTGAGCAGGATTCCAGCTATGTCTGCTATGAGAGCCCAGCAGTTGCTGCAGGGTGGATGTATGGGTTTCCTGGCTAGTGTCGTGGACGGACAGTTACAGGGCGAAGTTCAGCTTTGGGATATTTCCATTGTGCAGGATTTTCCAGACGTATTTTTGGAAGCTCTACCGGCTCTGCCCCTTGACCGAGAGATCCAGTAGCATTTCTATTTCAGGCATGGCGGCTTATACTCTTGTCGATACGGGTGCAACGCATTCATTTGTATCTACTGCCTTCCTGATCAAGGCAAATCTAGTGCCTAGTTCTTCCGGATAGTTTTATGATGTGCTATTGCCGTCGGGGGAAGGCCTGTACTCTGATCAGGTGGTGCAAGGTGATATTGTGACAGTGGGAGGAAGGTAGTGGTATGCCGACAGTGGTATGCCGACCTGATCATACTTGACATGAAGGGGTATGAGGTTATTTTGGGAATGGATTGGTTGTCCAGACATTATGCCTCGATAGATTGCAGAACCAGAGAGTTCCATTTTTTACTTTCGAGTAGGGAGAGTTACTCTTTCAGGGCAAGGAAGGGTTTCAGCAGGATTCCAGCTGTGTCTGCTATGAGAGCCCAGCAGTTGTTGCAGGGTGGATGTATGGATTTCCTAGCTAGTGGCGTGGATGTACAGTTATAGGGCGAAGTTCAGTTTCGGGATATTTCCATTGTGCAGGAGTTTCCAAAGGTATTTTTGGAAGCTCTGCCGGTTCTGCCCCCTTGCCGGGAGATCCAATTTGTTATTGATGTGTACCCTGTAGTTGAACCGGTGTGTAAGAACCCGTACAGGTTGGCACCTACTGAGCTAAAAGAGTTAAAGGCACAGCTAGCGGAATTGATGGATAAGGGCTTTATACGTCCTAGTTTCTCACCTTGGAGTGCGCCGATACTTTTTTTCAAGAAGAAGGATGGGTCCCTATGCATGTGCGTCGATTACAGGGATCTGAATAAGCTGACAGTGAATAATAGTACCCGCTATCGAGGATAGTTGACTTGTTTCATCAGTTGTAGGGTGCGCGGGTGTTCCCCAAGATTGATTTAAGGTCTGGCTGCTATCAGTTGAAGGTTAGGGAGGAAGACATCCTGAAGACTATCTTCCGTACAAGGTATGGACACTACGAGTTTTTGGTGATGTCATTCGAGCTAACCAACGCCCCGGCAGCCTTCATGGATCTGATGAATCGAGTATTCAGAGAGCACCTGAATAGATTCATGATAGTGTTCATTGACGACATCCTGATTTACTCACGGAGTGACGAGGAGCATATAGAGCACTTGAGAATTTTGCTGACTACTTTGAGCCAGCACCAGCTATATGCTAAGTTTTTTAAGTGCGAGTTTTGGCTGGACAAGATCAACTTTTTGGGGCACGTCATCTCCTGTGATGGTGTTTCAGTTGGATCCAGCAAAGGTTCAAGATGTGAAGAAGTGGTCGCGACCGACCAGTGCCAGCGAGATAGGCAGTTTTTTAGGGTTAGCTGGATACTATCAGAGATTCATTGAGGGGTTCTCCAAGATTTCAGCTCCTTTGACCCAGTTGACCAGATAGAACGTGAAGTACGAATGGCCTGACAAATGTGAAGACAGCTTCCAGACACTGAAACAGAGGTTGACTACAGCTCTTTTGTTGATATTGCCTATAGAGAGAGAGAAGTTCAGCATTTATTGTGACACCTCTAGGATAGACTTGGGATGTGATTTGATGTAGGGTGGGAAGGTGGTTGCCTATGCTTCCAGGTAATTGAAGACCTACGAGCAGAACTATCCCACACATGACATGGAGTTAGCGGCAGTAGTCTTCGCACTTAAGATCTGGAGGCATTATTTGTATGGGCAACACTGCGAGATCTTCTCAAACCATCAGAATTTGAAGTACTTTTTCACTCAGAAGGAGCTGAATTTGAGACAGAGAAGATGGCTTGAGCTGGTTAAGGATTACGATATGGAGATCAAGTATCATCCAGGGAAGGAAAATGTGGTAGCGGATGCCTTGAGCCGAGTGTCAACTTCAATGTTTGTTATGATTTCAGCGGTGCCTACCGAGCTAAGGATCGAGATGTAGGGTTTGGCCTAGAGGTGGTTTTTGATTTGGAAGCTACGCTTTCGGTGATATCTTTGAGACTAACCATCCTGGACAGAATTAGACAGGCCCACGAGACTGACTCTGTAACACCCCGAGAAACCCCGTGTTCCCGGTGCGCTACAGTGCATCTACACACTACACACACTAACACTTGACATAACTCACTCAATTTAATACCCCTTTCCTTTTCAAATCATTTTCAAAAGAACATTTGTGAGTATGAAAAATTTTCGACTCGATTCGAAAACAACTCACGTCCCGAAGAGGAAACACGAAGTCCTTAACATAAAACTACGTAGCGGAAAAGAAAACCATTTAAAATAGTTTAAGATAAAACGGTAAGACTTGAAATTCTAGGAAAGAATCCAACGCACCCCTCGAACTACACAATCCGGTGCCGCGCACTCACGTCCCCACTTCGACACCTCGCGCACACCCTCGCGGTGCCGCACGTGCCAACTCAACGTCACTATGTCTCGCGCACGCTCACAGCGCCGCGTGCCCCACGCACCCTATCGCTGTACAGCACGTCCGCGCGCACGCCCTCACCCGGCGCCGCATGACCCGTGAGTACCCGCAGGGCCGCGTGCCCTGCGCACCTGCGATCACGCCGCACTCCCCACTTATCTACACTTCTCTAGCATTCACTGTACACACCTTAACCTATTGCATATCCTTTCGACTCCCAACCCCTTTACCGAAATTTCGGCAGAGTAACGCCTAAAAACTGGCTATCCTAAAAATTTAAAACCCTGCACACAGTGCACCAAAAACTAACAGTATTTATCTATCCACCATCCAGAGAAATCACCATAATAAAATCAGAATCTGAAGACAACAAAAATCCATCAAATACAAATGAAGAAAATTCACAGTATAGAGCAATACTATACTCTAACATATAAAAATACATACGCGTCCCCAAAACACCACAACCCCTCTATACAATCCTGTACAACCGACGTCTATACAAACTCCTCTATCTGCATAAATACCCGATAAAAATAACATCCCAATGCATCTCACCGTCACCTACCACCACCATGCGTCGGGTCGCCCTAACAAAATCCACCATCTGGTGTCCGGTTGCACGCCACCAACCATCCTATGCCTCAGGACTAGGCTCTCGAGGCTCACCAGCAATATCGTCAGCACCTACACCACAGAACACACAACATAAGCGTAACGCTCAGTAAGTAATGCAATATGAAAGTAAAAGCCGACAATGCATTCCTATCACATGCAGTCTCTACACTCACACTCATGTTGTCACATCTGTGACGCCTAGTGTAGCTGCACCAGGGTAAGGAGGAACCTAACACCACCATACACCCTGACGCGTCGCCACCTTCCCGGACTCCCCAACAACGAGGCCTACAAGTTACACACACGCATCACCACACGACAACCACATCAGGGTAAGGGTGTACCTCGCGCCACACGTCGCCCTCGTCCCACCCTCCCCAGCACGGGGCCACAGTTGCCACATGCACACGTTTCGCGACAACCCAACCAGCCCACTCCTCGAGCGGAATCCGCGACTAGTGTTGCACCAGCCCACTCACTAGTAGGATCCGCGGTACCACTGCCCATCACCCTCACCGTCAACACATTCACGCCGCATGACAGCCCAGCCGGCCCAGTCCTCGAGCAGAATCCGCGACTAGTGAAGCACCGACCCGCACACTAGCGGGATCCGCGGTACCACCGCCACACGTCTCACCACATACTCAAAATCATTTTCGTTCACGTTTTTAAAATATGGTGCATGTCAAACAATATGCACGCACACCACAATCAATCACATAAACCCTAAAATTCTACAGTGTAGGCCCACTTGGGCAAAACGCATGCATGCACTACTTACCTGGCGTCCTACGCTCACTCGGAGCACGGTTCTGCCAAAAAATGTCTCAACCTAAAACACAAACAACACTCATCAATCTCACTTCAAAATTCATCAATAGCTAAAAATGACATCTCTTAATTAAGTCCATGAAATTTCAGTTAAAACATATCACCAATGTGGTTCGCCCGAAAATCACTCTAATCTTCGGATACGCATAACTTTTGCTTTTGTTAACGGAATCGGACGATTCAAATTGCTAAACGTCCCCTTAGGAACCTAGTTTAACATATTAAGACGGATTTTAAAACGGTAAGCTACAGCTAAGTGGAAAAACCCCGAAACCGAATCTGCCCCTTTTTATAAAATTTCAACTTTTTGTTTTTCTTCAACCAAAACTCACTCAATTTAGCTTTACGCACCAAAAACAGACATGCCACTCACACGTCGAAATTCAACGAAAAACGCTCACTAGTTTGACTCGGACCAAAATCCGACATAAACTTCCGACGCGCATAACTTTTGCGTCGGATATCAGAATCGAACGATTCCAGTGGCCATACGTTCCTGTAATAACCTAGTTTAACTCACAAAAACAGAATTGGAAACGATTAACCAAAGCCAGGCCAAAACGACCAAAAACAGAATCTGTTTTTCTACGAAAAATAGCCGAAATCTCAACTTCGATCCAATGTGGCAAATTTCTTCACCGAACAATCACATTTCAACCTATTAAGCACAATCTAACCCGAAATCAAAAATTCAAGCACAAAATCCAAATTTTGGCTCAACCTTCTCCCTCGGTTTCTCTCCCTCTCACCGGTCTCCTACTGTCCACCCGTTAACACACACACTCACCCTCCTAATCCACTCAACATTGCAGCCAAATTCACAGAAAAACGGAAGGAAGCCAACCTTAGTCTCGGCCAAACAGGACAGAACAGCGGAGGGAGAGAGAGACTTACAGGGTGGTGTCGCTCTGCACTCGAGTGGGGGGATGGAAGTAGACTAAAATCAGACTGCTCGGCTGCCGGCAACAGAACCGAATGGGGCCCTTCCTCGCAGTCGTCGGCAGAACACGCTCGGCCCTCACTTCGAGGGTTTGAGCTGTTGAAACCGACCTACCTCAGTTCGTCGAAGAAGCAATGCTCGACTGCGGTTCCGCTCACAAACCCGCGCTCGTCGTCCACCGATCGAAGGCCAAAACTGAGCTCCTCGATCGCCCTCTCTCCCGCGTTCGTTCTCGGCACTAGCAAAAAACCCGAATACTGAACGGCTTTCACGAAGCCGTTCAGTTGTTTTATAAAATTTTAATTTTATAAAATAATTTAAATAATAAAATAACCAAAACACCCTCACGTGTTTTTATCGTCCGTAATCTCGTTGAATTCACGACCTCCCGACTCTAAATTCCGAAACCATCACAAAAGCAGACTCTGAGTCTTATAATTTAAATTTTTCCCTTAAAATATTTTTCCGAAACTTCAACCGAACTCAAATTAAAAGTTTCGGGGATAAAATTTAAAAATCTAAAATTTTCGGGTTATTACATCCCCCCACCTTATAAGAATTTTGTCTCTAAAATTTACGTACCGAATAAGTTGGGATACTGCCGCTCTATATCATCACGCCGCTCCCAAATAGTTTCCTCCACACCATGGTTGCGCCACATCATCTTGACCAGCGGGATCACCTTATTACGCAGCACCTTCACAGCTGATCCTATGATCCTCACTGGCTTCTCCTCGTAGGACAGCGTCGGCTAGATCTCTATATCCTGTTGTGGCACTACCTCAGAGGGATCGCGTATACACTTCCTCAGCATCGAGACATGGAAAACATCATAGATGGCATCCATCGACGCAGGTAACTGAAGCTGTTACGCAGTTCTCCCAATCCGCTTGACAATTGGGAATGGTCCCACAAACCGAGGGTTGAGCTTCCCCCGCTTTCCAAACTTTACCACTCCCTTGAACGGCGAGACCTTCAGAAAAACCTCATCGCCTCATTAAACTCCAACTCCCGACGCCTCTGATCGGCATAACTCTTCTGTCGACTCTGAGCTGCTTCAATCATCTTCCGTATCACAGAAATCTTGTCGACAGTCTGCTATAAAATCTCAGGACCTATCAATCGAGCCTCCCCAATCTCATCCCAATATAATGGCGACCTGCATTTCCTTCCATAGAGGGCGTCATATGGCGCCATACCAATGGTGGACTTATAGATGTTATTATACGAGAATTCCACTAGCGGTAATAACTTGCTCCAAGTCGCCTGAAACTCTAACACACAGGCTCTGAGCATATCCTCCAAAATCTGTATAGTCCGCTCTGACTGCCCGTCGGTTTGAGGATTAAAGGCCGTACTGAAATCTAACCTGGTGCCCATAGCCTTATCCAAACTCCTCCAAAACTTGGACATGAACCTGGGGTCTCGGTCTGAAACAATCGACACCGGAATCCCATGAAGTCTGACTATCTCCTGAATATACAACTGGGCAAACTGATCCATCATATAAGTCATCCTCACAGGCAAAAAGTGAGACGACTTCGTCAACCTGTCCACAATCACCCAGATCGCGTCATGGCCCTTGGCAGTCCTCGGCAGTCCCACCACAAAATCCATGGTGATTTGCTCCCACTTCCACTCCGGTATAGGTAATGGTTGGAGCATCCCAAACGGTCGCTGATGCTCCGCCTTCACGCGCTGACAGACTACGCAGGTCTCAACATACTCAGCCACTGCTCGTTTCATGTTAGGCCACCAATAATGCTGCTTCAAATCCCTGTACATCTTAGTGCTTCCCGGATGCACAGAGAAAGCAGATGAATGGGCCTCTGATAGTATATCCCTCCTCAGCTCCTCATCCTTCGGGACGTACCACCTATCCCGAAATTTCAGAGTTGGAATGGCGCCATACGAGGCTTTGTGTGAGAGGAAGTGCAGGTCGCCATTATATTGGGATGAGGTTGGTGAGGCGAGAATCATAGGCCCGGAGATACTGCAGCAAATTGTTGACAATATTGCTATTATAAGGAAGAGGATTGAGGCAGCTCAGAGTTGGCAGAAGAGCTATACAGACCAGTTGCAGAAGGTTATGATTTACGTGATTTGATTGTGATGTGCATGTGTATTGTTTGACATACATCATATTTTGAAAAGGGAACAAAAATGAATTTGAGCATGGTTTTATGTATGAATATGAAGTGTGATATGCAGCGGTGGGAACAATGTGTGTGTGGATAGCTTTGGCCCCGTTGCTAGAGGAACTGGAACGATGGCAACGTGTTAGGGGGTGGTCTGGCGAGTGCATCCAGCCTCACCCTGGGATGGCTGCTGCAGTGTGTGTGTGGTGGTGGGCAACTATGGCCCCGTTGCTGGAGGAACCGAGACGGTGGCGACGTGCCAGGGGGTGGTGTGGCGAGTGCATCCAGCCTCACCTTAAAATGGTTGCGGTATGTGGAGTGACACGTGTGTACAATTTGAGGGCCTTCTTACTGGAAGAAATGGGACGATGGCGATGTGTCAGGGTGTGAGGTGGCAAGAGAGTCCAGTCTCACCATGGTGCAGCTGTACCATGCGGCATCAGTTGTGACAACATGAGCTTGAGTGTGGAGACTGCATGTGGTAGGATTGCATCGTTGGTTTTTACGTTTCATATTGCACTACTTACTGAGCGTTAGGCTTATGTTGTGTGTTCCGTGGTGTAGGTGCAGAGATTCCTGCCGGTGAGTTACGAGAGCTCAGACAGGATGAGTAGGCAGCTGGTGGCGTGCTACCATGTCCCGGCAGGTGGAGTACCTCAGGGTCACCCGTCCCGTGGAGCGAGGCTAGATGGTAGATTTTGAGGGTTGTGTTTTGAGGAGTCCATATCAAGTATATAAATTTTGACTTATAGGTGGGTTTGAATGTTAAAAGTCAGGATTGATGTATAGATACATTTTGAAACTATTTTGGGAGATTTTGATTGAATAATTCATGTTTCTAATCAATAGTTTTAAATTTTGGAAGATTTCACCATACGTTTTCTTCCGAACTGGTGTTATTTTTAGACTACTGGAGCAAAGTATCGATCAAAGTCCATAGGTGTCGACCGGTCGATGTAAAATGTGATGTGAGTGTTGACCGCGAGGTTCGATCGGGGCGGGCAGAGAGAAATGAAGTGTCGACCGGTAACTATGGGTGTCGACCAGTTAATGTAAAATCAGTGAGAGTGTCGACCGTGGAGTTCGACCTATGCGGGCAGAGAGAATTGAAGTGTCGACCGCCTAGGGCAAGTGTCGACCGCTTTTCATTATGGGCGTGGCGTAGAAGTGTCGACCGGGGCGGGCAGAGAGTATTTAGGTGTCGAACGGTGTTTACAAGTGTCGACCGATACCTCTTTTTAGAATGTTTGAGAAGCAAAGTGTCATTTAACCCGATTTTTGATTAAGTCTTCCACTGCGACAAGTTTAAACGTTTTCAAAGAGTGCTGATTTAAGTTGAGAAACAAAAGTTTTAAATTTTATACGAATTTTATCGAAGTGAGGAGTAAGTGTAGGGTTGGCGACCCAGGTCCGAGGACGACTCGGGGGTGCTGCAAGGATGGTGATAGCGAAGTGTGAGCCGGAGACCGTGTGGGTTTTTGGGGCGCTACAGGTTCAAACACGTGAGGGTATATTGGTAATTTAAATAAAAAAATATATTAAACAAACTGAACTGTTTCACAAGGAAGGCCTTCAGTTTGTTTTGTTCTTCGTCGAACACCCGAGAGCACAGGGCGAAGGAAGGAGCTGGAACCCGAGAATGAGCTGCCAACGACTGAGGAGAAAGAGACGCGGTGTTCGGACTTCCCCGGTGAGCTGAGGTGAAGGGCGGCTTGGTGTTTTCCCGTGCTAAAAACTGAAGGTAAACACCCCCTGTTTTGGTTTCTTTCAACCGAGTGTGGGAGTTCAGTTGTTTCTGAATTCCCAATGGTTAAGCCTGGATTTTTGGGGTGTTTTAGAAACTAGTGTGTGTTGGAGCCAACTTGTGGCTCGGCCTTTCCGCGCCAAACTCGACCGAGAACAGGGAACATTCCTCTCTCTCTCTCTCTCTATATTTAATGGCCGAGTGTGAGGCTCTGTTAGGGGACGGTTTCGGTCGATTCTGTCAGTGAAATTGGTGTGGATTAAAGGCAAAATTACGGTAGTTAAGCAAGGGGCGGTAAATGCCCGTGATTTTTTGTTGAAAATCGAGGGGAAGGATGAGCTAAAAATTCTGGTTTTGGTGTTTGAATTTCCAATTCTATTTAAATTATCTGCGAATGAATGAAATGTGGCGGCTTGGTGAAGAAATTGGTGGAATTGGGTCGAAGTTGAGATTTTGGACGTTTTGGTGCAAAAACCCAGTTCTATTTTTGGAAATTTTAACTTAGCTACGGTTAATTGTTTTTAAATTTTGCTTTGGTATGTTAAACTAACTTATTAGTGGAGCGTTTAGCCTCTGGAACCGTGCGATTCCGATAACCGACATAAAAGTTATGCGCGTTTGAAGTTTATGTCGGTTTTGGCCCGAGTCGGGTCAGTGAGCTATTTAGGTTAGTCAGTGGTGCATGGTGTTAGTGACCCTAGTTTTAATGCGTAATACGAGTTTTGGAATGAATTTTAATGAATGGTGGTTTTGTTTTAGGTTGAGCTGCTTTTTTTTTTTTTTGTAAAATTGAGTACCCCAAGAAGTTAAGAATGCTAGGTAAGTAGTGTTTGCGCGTGTTTTGCCCATGTGGGCCTACACTACAGAACGTTAGGATTGGTTGTGTGTTGCGATGTGTGTGTGTTTACTGTTTTGTCATGCATCATGTTTTGAAATGGTACAAAAATGAATTTAAGCATGTTTTGTGTTACGGAGTGGAGACTGTTTTTCAAACCATGGGCATTATGAATTCTTAGTCATGTCTTTTGGTTTAACGAATGCTCCTACGGCTTTTATGGACTTAATGAATCGAGTATTTCACGAGTACTTGGGCAAAATTGTGATTGTCTTCATTGATGACATTTTGGTCTATTCTAAGCCTAAAGAAGAACATAAGGAGCATTTAACTACAGTTTTATCAACTTTGAAGCTTCATAAACTTTATGTAAAGTTTTCAAAATATGAGTTTTGTCTTGATTGGATTAATTTTCTTAGCCACGTTATTTCGCATGATGGAGTTTCTGGTTATCCATCAAACATCCAAGCTATTATTGATTAGCCCTAGCCCAAAAATGTTGGGGATATATGGTGTTTCCTTGGTTTGGCGGGTTATTACAGAAGATTTATGGAGGAGTTTTCTAGAATTGCCCTAACCCTATCTCTAATAACAAGGAAGAGTGTAAAATTCTGGTGATCTGAAGATTGTGAGAACAATTTTCAAATGACCACGACTCTTGTGTTGACACTACCAGTGGAAGATTGCAAATACATTATTTATTGTGATGCTTTCAAGACAGGATTGGGAGGAGTTTTAATGCAGGACGGTAAAGTGGTTGCTTATACTTCAAGGTGTCTAAGAACGTATGAACATAACTATCCCACGCATGATCTGGAGTTAGCAGCAGTGGTTTTCACAATAAAAATATGGCAACATTATTTGTATGTACAACAGTGCGAAGTATTCTCTGATCACAAGAGCCTAAAATATATTTTTACGCAAAAAGAATTGAACATGATACAAAGATGATGGCTGGAGTTTGTGAAAGATTACAATTTGAAAATTAAGTACCACCTAGCAAAAGCTAATAAAGTGGTTGATGCACTGAGCATAATGCACACATCAACACAATCTGCGATTCAGTAATGTCTATGGTCCTGGAATCAGAAATTCAAAGGTTTAACATAGAGATAGTCTATTAATTGTCAGCTATATTATCTGCTATAACTCTGAAGTCTACAATTTTGGATAAATTCAAAGAAGCACAGTAGATGTATCCCGAATGTCAAAGCCATCAATCTGTAAAGGTATCTGATAATTCTGCAGATTTTAATTATTCTGAAGATGGTATTCTGAAATTCAGGGACAGGTGGTATGTTTCAAATGATAAAGATCTGCAGAAGGAGATATTATCTGAGGCACACTCATCTACTTTCTCTGAACATCTTGGAAGTAAAAAAATGTACAAAGACTTGAAGCAACACTTTTGGAGGCCGAATATGAAGAGGGATGTTGGAAAGCATGTCGAGGCGTGTATTGTATGTCAGTAAGTGAAAGCTAAACATCATAGGCTAGCTAGAACATTGCAACCTTTATCGATACCACAGTGAAAATAGGAGCAGATTTTTATGGATTTTGTTGTTGGACTGCCGAAGACAACAAAATGTTATGATGGAATTTGGGTGACAGTCGATCAGTTAACGAAGTCAGCCCAATTTCTATCAGTAAAGATGACGTTCTCAATGACTCAGTTTGCAAAACTTTTTATTCAGGAAATTGTTAGACTACATGGAGTTGTAATTTTGATTGTATCGAACAGAGATCCCAGATTTACATCAAATTTCTGGAAAAGTCTATAAAGCTATGGGAACTCAAATGAGTTTTAGCACATCATTTCATCCTCAGACAGATGAATAGACCAAAAGAACAGTTCAAATTCTAGAGGATATGCGTAGGGCATGCGTTTAGAATTTCAAGGTGTATGGAGCAAGTATCTATCTTTAGTGGAATTCTCACGTAATAACAGTTTCCAATCTACGATATGTATGATTCCTTACAAAGCATTTATGGCAGAAAGTGCATATATCCTTTGTATTGAGACAAAGTTGGTGAAGCAAGATTGACTGGTTTGAATATTTTGCAACAAACTGTAGAAAATGTTGTAATTATAAGACAATGGATCTTAACAGCTCAAAGCTGTCAGAAAAGTTATGCAAATCAAAGAATGAGTGAATTGGAGTTCAATATGAATGATGAGGTGTTTCTAAAGATTTCACCGTTCAAAGGGACAATGAGATTTGGGAGAAAAAGCAAGCTGAACACGAGATATCTGGAACCATTTATGATTACTCTAAGAATTGGAAAGACAGTCTATATGTTGCAACTATCGGCCTCTATGCAGGGTGTTCATAAAGTTTTTCATGTATTCTTATTAAAGAAATGTATACGTGATCTTTCTCAAATTGTGGAACAAAGAGATATTTGATTCAACCAACATTAACTTATAAAGAAAAGCCAGTAAGAATTCTCATATCTACCGTGAAGGTGCTACATAACGATGAAATTCTACTGGCGAAAATATTATGGCGCAATCACAACATTGATGAGGTAACTTGGGACAAACGGCAGGACATGTTGAACCACTACCCAGAACTTTTCGATAAACAAATTTTAGGGACAAAATTTTATTGAAGGAGAGTAGAATGTAACACCCAAAAATTTTACCGAGTGATTTAGCCACGTGCATGAAGTTTACAAAAAGTTTTAAAGGCTTACCAATTAAAAAGTAAGAGCAAGTGGAGAGCCAAAAATTTAAACACCAAAAGGATAGAATAATTGAAAGAGAAAATTAATTGCATTAGGATTTTAGTAAATTAAAAATTTATAGAATTAAGAAAATTTAAAAATTAAAAAAAAAAACAGAAAGCTTTTCAGGAAAGCTTCACATTTACCAAACACACACCCTATCTCTCTTATTCTCTCACTCATGATTCTTCATCTTCTTTTTCTTCTTCTTCCTAAGAAAAACCAGCTGCACTCTCCCATGCCAACTTCTCTTCTTTCTCAAAATTTCCTTAAGGTAAGCAAAGTTTTCTTTGAAATGGTAGCATCTATATGGTATAGGGCAAAGGATGTGTTGTGTTGTTGGGTTTTGTGGAGTTTTAATTTATGCTTGATGAACCTTATGAGAGATGAATGGATTTGAGTTCTCTTCTCCATTTTCTTGACATATATGATGTTTAATTTAGATTAGAATACTTGTTAGTAAATTTAAATGAAGGAAATTATAGAACTGTACCATTTTGATCAAAATTGTGGAATTTACGGGGCATTAGGAATCTACAGGTTTTTGAAATTTTGAATTCGGATATGTATAACAAGAGATATGGGATTTTGAAAAATTTTGCTTGGATTCGTTAAAGATAATTTTCTACTGCTTGAACGTAATTCTTGGAAATGTATATAGTTAGGTTCTGCAACTCAACAAAGGAGTATGATTGATTTCTTCAATTTTGCTCAAGACTTGAGGTAAGTGTATACTGGATACGTTTGACCGATTGTCCTACACTACAAAGAATTAGGAAGTTGATGGCTAGAATGATATAAATTAGAGATTTATAGTGGTCTAAATGTACAGACATGTTGTTGGGTAGAGGTTATTAGGTTGATATTTATTAATATTACCTTTTATTGTTTATTGATAGATCTGTTTAGCTGCTTAGTTTATGTTACGTTCATGGCATCGAGGATATGTATATTTTATACATTCATGCATCATGTTTTATAAACTCATGGAAAATGATTTCAACTATATGTTTTCATGAAAGTATGATATGAAAGAAAATACGTAACTGTCATATTTGTATAGAAAAGGATTATGGTCTGTTAATTTAAAATGTGTTTAAAATTAATAAGTTTTTGATGATGTGGATTTAAGGGTAACATAGTCGATGAATATTTAAAATTACTTGTTGTTTTTAATTGAAAATACCCTTGAAAAAGGGTATTTCGTACTAATAAACTATTGTCAAGTTGATGGTAGTATAAACGAAGAAATGCAGTGTCAAAGTGTCGACCGGTACATGAAGGTGGCAACCGAACCTTGAAAGTGTCGACCAGAGGGATCGACCGATGGAAACAGAACCATTTGAAGTGTCGACCTGAAATTGAAGGTGTCGACCGCTAAGAACTAGAACCAATTAAAGTGTCGACCAGACCTTGAAGGTGTCGACCGCTATATCCAAAAGCAATTGATGTGTCGACCACAAAAAACGACCGATGCAAGACAGAGACAAAGGAAGTGTCAACCGCTAAGATCCAGAACCAATTAAAGTGTCGACCGGATCTTGAAGGTGTCGACCGCTATATCCAGAAGCAATTGATGTGTCGATCACAAAGAACGACCGATGCAAGACAAAGACAAAGGAAGTGTCGACCGGTAATCAAGGTGTCGACCGATGAATTCAGAAAAGAACAAAATACTATTTATAACGTCTATCAACGAACACCAACGATCACAAAGTGTCGACCGAAACACAAAGCGGTCGACCGAAACGGCATACAACGGTCTTCTATCTATGCACAACGGTAACAAGGTGTCAACCAGTTTTAAGATAGGTCGACCGATCGTAGGCAGAGTCAAAAAGATTATAAATTAAAGAATGAAGATTTTCAAATAATCAATCAAGCAATGGAAAAAGAAATTCTCTCAACTTCAAAGTGCTTTAATCCTTCCTACTCTTCTCAAACCAAACTTGAGATTACATTATTGAGAGAGTGCAATTAGAGTTATCAAATCAACCATGTATTTGAACATTGTAAAAGGGTGAATCCTAAGGAGAAAGGTGTAAAGGCAGTTGATTGACGCCCTTGAAGTTCAATCAAAGATTTTCTCAAAAGAGAAGGAAATAATCTTCAAGGAGATCCTTGAAGCATGGATGTAAGCAAGGTTGGCTGAACCGCGTAAACAATTTTGGTGTCATCTCTTTTCTTTCCCTTAACTCTTTATTTGCTTTTATTTGAATTTATTCTATCAAATTATCTCGAAAATCATTAAGTTCATACACCTAAGTGCAAACTCATTATTTTGGTAGAGATCACAATCACCAATATTTATAAAAAGCATATACCTAATTCACCTCCCCCCTTAGGTAAAAATGATTCTACAATTGGTATCAGAGCAGGTTTAATATCTCTTTAATTGTGATTGTTACATATTTAGAAATGGCATTCAACACAAACACTTCACATGTAGAAGGTCAATCAACACAAACTATTGTCAAGTTGATGGTAGTATAAACGAAGAAATGCAGTGTCAAAGTGTCGACCGGTACATGAAGGTGGCAACCGAACCTTGAAAGTGTCGACCAGAGGGATCGACCGATGGAAACAGAACCATTTGAAGTGTCGACCTGAAATTGAAGGTGTCGACCGCTAAGAACTAGAACCAATTAAAGTGTCGACCAGACCTTGAAGGTGTCGACCGCTATATCCAGAAGCAATTGATGTGTCGACCACAAAAAACGACCGATGCAAGACAGAGACAAAGGAAGTGTCAACCGCTAAGATCCAGAACCAATTAAAGTGTCGACCGGATCTTGAAGGTGTCGACCGCTATATCCAGAAGCAATTGATGTGTCGACCACAAAGAACGACCGATGCAAGACAAAGACAAAGGAAGTGTCGACCGGTAATCAAGGTGTCGACCGATGAATTCAGAAAAGAACAAAATACTATTTATAACGTCTATCAACGAACACCAACGATCACAAAGTGTCGACCGAAACACAAAGCGGTCGACCGAAACGGCGTACAACGGTCTTCTATCTATGCACAACGGTAACAAGGTGTCAACCAGTTTTAAGATAGGTCGACCGATCGTAGGCAGAGTCAAAAAGATTATAAATTAAAGAATGAAGATTTTCAAATAATCAATCAAGCAATGGAAAAAGAAATTCTCTCAACTTCAAAGTGCTTTAATCCTTCCTACTCTTCTCAAACCAAACTTGAGATTACATTATTGAGAGAGTGCAATTAGAGTTATCAAATCAACCATGTATTTGAACATAGTAAAAGGGTGAATCCTAAGGAGAAAGGTGTAAAGGCAGTTGATTGACGCCCTTGAAGTTCAATCAAAGATTTTCTCAAAAGAGAAGGAAATAATCTTCAAGGAGATCCTTGAAGCATGGATGTAAGCAAGGTTGGCTGAACCGCGTAAACAATTTTGGTGTCATCTCTTTTCTTTCCCTTAACTCTTTATTTGCTTTTATTTGAATTTATTCTATCAAATTATCTCGAAAATCATTAAGTTCATACACCTAAGTGCAAACTCATTATTTTGGTAGAGATCACAATCACCAATATTTATAAAAAGCATATACCTAATTCACCTCCCCCCTTAGGTAAAAATGATTCTACAATTGGTATCAGAGCAGGTTTAATATCTCTTTAATTGTGATTGTTACATATTTAGAAATGGCATTCAACACAAACACTTCACATGTAGAAGGTCAATCCATTACTAGACCACCATTTTTTAATGGAAATGATTATGTCTATTGGAAAGCCAGAATGAGAATATTTGTTCAAGCCATGGATTATGATCTATGGAACATTATTGAAAATGGTATTGACATACCAAAATCATCACATGAATTAGATGATTATGATAAGAAGAATCTAAGTTTGAATGATAAGGCGATTAATACTTTATATTGTATTTTGAATAGAGATGAATTTAATAGAGTACAAGGATGTTATAGTGCATTTGAAATTTAGCGCTTACTTGAAATTACTCATGAAGGAACAAATCGAGTAAAAGAAAGCAAAATGAGCATGTTAGTGCATGAATATAAATTATTCTCTATGGAAAAGGATGAATCTATTAGTTCAATGTTTACTCGTTTTACTAACATTACTAATAGTTTGAAAGTACTTGGTAGAACATACCCAAATGAAGAACTAGTTAGAAAGATTCTTATGTGTCTACCAAGAGGATGGTAACCCAAGGTGACAGCCATTCAAGAAGCTAGAGATCTCAAGGTTCTCAAGCTGGAAGAACTCATTGGGTCTCTCATGACACATAAGATAACAATGAGAGCAAATGAGAAGGAAGATCTCAAAGAAAAGGAAGTTTCTAAAAGAAAAGACATTGCTCTCAAGGCCTCATCAAGCAAACACGAAGAGCCCGAACAAGAAGAGGATGACGAGGAGATTGCCTTCATCACAAGAAAATTCAGCAAATTTTTCCAACTGAAGAGGATGCAAGGTAGGAGTTTCTCGAAGGGAGACAAACTTCAAAAAGAAAAGGAAATCACTTGTTTTGAGTGCGGAAAGCCGGGACACATCAAGGCTCAGTGTCCTCAAGCTAAGAATCCCAAGAGGTTCAAGAAGAGAGCCACAAAAGCAACGTGGATGACAGTGAGAGCGACACCTCCTCCGAAGACGAAGAAGTAGCCAACTTGTGCTTCATGGCCAAGGAGAATGAGGTTAGTGATTCTTCTAGTGATAGTGATAACGATGATGACAATCTAATTGACGCCTTCAATGACTTAGTCAGACAATATGACATGCTTAAGTCTAAATACAACATGTTAAAGAAAGAAAATGCTAACTTGGCTGAAGAGCATGGTAAGGAGATTAACTTGCATAAAATAGAAATTAGTCAACTTAAAACTAAAAATGATAGTTTGAATGATATGATTCTAAAATTCACTAATGGGAGCAAAAACTTGAATATGCTCTTAGGAAACCAAAGAGTAAACTTTGATAAAGCTGGCATTGGTTACAAAAAATTTAATAAAAAGAAAGTATACAAGAATTTCTTTGTCAAACCATCTACGTGTCATACTTGTAATGAAGTAGGCCATAAATCATTTGTATGTCCACTGAAATTTAACAATAATAAATTATTTAGTAAGTTACAATGGGTTCCTAAGGGAACCAAACCTAACACTAGGACTCAAAAAGTTTGGGTACCAAAGAAGATTACTTGATTATCTTTTTTGTAGGATGTGAGTTCTCCCTTGAAGAACTTATGGTATCTTGATAGCGGATGCTCAAGACATATGACGGGGGACTCCTCCAAATTTGCCTATGTCAACAAAAAGAAAGGAAACATTACTTTTGGCAGAAATCAAAAAGGAAAAATAGTCGGCATCGGTAACATAGGTACCAACACTAATCTTATAATTGAGAATGTTTTGTTAGTTGAAAGTTTAAAACATAATCTGCTAAACATTAATCAATTGTATGATAAAGGATATAAAGTTGTTTTTAAATTAAGATCATGTGTAATTAAAGATAGCTCAAGTAGTAAAATTTTGTTTGTTGGCTTTAGAGAAAAAAATGTATACACGATTGATTTAGATAATATTGAATGTTTTGATGAAAAATGTTTTGCTGTGAACTCTTTGAATGAGAATTGGTCTTGGCATAGAAGATTAGGACATGTAGGAATGGATACCGTAGCTAAGATCTCTGAGAATAACCTAGTCAAAGGACTTCCAAAAATATCCTTTGAGAATGATGAAGTTTGTGATGCTTGTCAAATGGGCAAGCAAACCAAAAGTTCGTTTACCTCAAAGAATGTCGTCACAACTTCCAAGCCCCTATAATTACTTCACATGGATCTTTTTGGTCCTTCAAACATTGCTAGTCTAAGAGGCAAACATTATGTCTTTGTCATTGTAGATGATTTCTCTAGATTCACTTGGGTATTCTTTCTAAAATCAAAGGATGAAACATTTGACATTTTCTCTAGCTTTAGGAAGAAAGTTCAAAATGAAAAGAATCTTGCCATTGTTATCATTCATACTGATCATGGTGGAGAATTTGAAAATGAAAAATTTGAACTATTATGTCTCAAACAAGGAATTGAACATAATTTCTCTTCCCCTAGAACCCCTCAACAAAATAGAGTTGTTGAGAAGAAAAATAGATCTCTCCAAGAGATTGCTAGGACTATGTGAAAACTCTTTTCCAAAATATTTTTGGGCGGAAGCCGTAGCTACAGCTTGCTATGTGCTAAACTGGGTCTCCATAAGACCTATTCTTGAGAAAACCCCCTATGAACTTTGGAATAATACAATTTCTAATGTTAAGTATTTTAGAGCCTTTGGATGTAAATACTTCATTCTCAACACCAAGGACAACTTGGGAAAATTCGATTCTAAGACAGACCATGAAATTTTACTTGGATATTCCTTAACTAGTAAAGCATATAGAGTGTATAACAAAAGGACACTAGTTGTAGAAGAGTCCATGCATGTCAATTTTGGTTAGACCCCTCAATCCACAATCAATGTTGAAAAGGATGATGAGTTAGATAAGTAAATGGAATCTCTTTCTCTAGGTAAGCAAGTCGAAACCATTCAAGGAGAAGCCTCCATAGAACTTCCATCAAACTCGTTAGAAATTGTTCAAATTAAGGATGCAAATGATGATCTTTCTAGAGATTGAAAATATGTCAAAAGTCATCCCATAAATGAAATTTTTGGTGATCATTCCTTAGGTGTCAAAACTAGAGCTTCACTTAGAAATTTGTGTGCGAATGTGGCATTTATCTCGCAAATAGAACCAAAGAAATTTGAGGAAGCCGAATTGGATGAAAATTGAATAGTAGCCATGCAAGAAGAGTTAAATCAATTCGAAAGGAACAATGTATGGGAACTTGTTCCAAGACCCAATGACTATCCTATTATAGGAAATAAATGAGTATTTAAGAACAAGATGGATGAAAATGGAACTATCGTAAGAAACAAGGCTAGATTGGTTGCCAAAGGATACAACCAAGAGGAATGAATAGATTTTGAAGAAACATTTGCCCCTGTAGCCCAGTTAGAAGCAATTAGAATGCTCTTAACATTTGCTAGCTACAAAAACTTTTCTCTCTTCCAAATGGATGTTAAAAGCGCCTTTTTAAACAGTTATATCACGGAAGAAGTATATGTAGAGCAACCTTTAGGTTTTGAAGTCTGTGATAAACTTGATCATGTATACAAGCTTAAAAAAGCTTTATATGGACTTAAACAAGCTCTTAGAGCTTGGTATGATAGGTTGAAGAATTTTCTCCTAGAAAGAAATTTAAAAAGGGTAATACCGATTCAACCTTGTTTATTATGCAAAAGGGAGATCATTTACTCATTGTACAAGTATATGTGGATGACATCATTTTTGGATCAACAAATATTTCACTTTGTGATGAATTTGCTTCTCTAACGCAAAGTGAATTTGAAATGAGCATGATGGGGGAGTTAAAATTTTTCAGGATTGCAAATAAAACAATTTCCCGATGGTATGTTTATAAATCAAGAAAATTATATCAAAAGACCTCTTAAAGAAGTTTGGATTGAATTCTCCAAACCATCTAGGACACCTATAAGCACAACTGTAAAATTAGATAAGGATGAGAATGGGAAGAGTATAGATATCAAGAAATATAGAGGTATGATTGGATCTCTGCTATACTTAACAGCTAGTAGGCCGGATATCCTATTTAGTGTATGTTTATGTGCTAGGTTTCAAGCATCCCCTAAGGAATCTCACTTAAATGTAGTTAAGAGAATATTATAATATCTAAGTGGCACCTATGATTTGGGATTATGGTATCCAAAAGGTACATCTTTTGATCTAATAGGATATTCCAATTCTGATTATGTCGAAAGTCTTGTAGATAGAAAAAGCACCAGTCGAACATGTCAATTTCTAGCTGAATCTCTTATGTCTTGGTATTCAAAGAAACAAAATTCAGTAGCTCTCTCAACGTCGAAAGCGAATATATAGCCACCGAAAGTTGTTGTGCTCAAATGCTTTGGATGAAGCAAACATTAGAAGACTACAATCTATTCTATGATAGGATACCGATTAGATGTGATAATACTAGTGTCATTAACATTTCCAAGAATCTTATTCAACACTCAAGAACCAAACACACAATACGATATCATTTTATAAGAAATCATATACAAAAGGGAGATATCACTTTAGATTTTGTAAGTTATTCAGATCAATTAGCCAATATCTTCGCGAAACACTTAGATGAGAAGATCTTTAATGATATTCGTGTCGTTTGGGTTTGATTAGAATTGAGAAGTGATAAAATTGAAATCTCATTTTCAAGTGTCGACGACTACTGCCATCGGTTGACACCTCAAACTCTCTGTTTTTCTCTATAAACAATATACGTGTCGACCGATACTAATACCGGTCGACACCTTAGTCTGTTGATTCATTCATTTTACGAATAAAGTGTCGACCGCCTTAAAAACCGATCGACACTTGAGTGGCTCTATAAATAAAATTGGTCGGCCGAAACCCTAATCTCGCGACCCCTTTCAGTTTTTCCTGCGATTTCCCTTCTAAAATTTCAAATTTTCGTTTCATCTCTTCCAGAAATCATCATATTTAAACCTCTAAACCTCAAATGGCATCATCATCATGGAGCAAAGTCGTCATTTGCCGAAAGAAATCAAAGAATTCCGCTCAAGAAACTGAGCAAGAACCTCCGTCACAGTGGCCGTCTCCACTCTTCAAAAATGTTGAGGCTTTAGATAGGTATCAACAAGATTTTCAGTTCAAGCCATTAATTTTGTGTTGAAGAGTAGAATTTATGGAGGTATTTAGTTTACATTTGATTGAACCCTTGAAGATTATGGGGTTGTTTGACTTCAATGGCCCGTATTATTAGACTCTAATAAGAATGTTCTATGTGAATTTAGAGCATTCTCTAAGACCGCTTAAATTTGTTAGTTATGTGTATAGAAAACACATTGAGATAACCCCGCGCTCGATAAATGGCTATTTTGGAATGCGAATTTAACAATGCTAACGAAAGCTACTATGAAGCAGGTAAGGATCCTAACTTCATAGGAACGAGTGAAGGTACTAAATTTTTAAGGATGATCCTCAAGGAACCAAACTGATCTCTTCCCCCAAAGCCGAAGGCTAAAGATTTGAATGTGCGAGCTAGGATCCTTCATCACATGATTACCTATAACATGTTACCTCGAGATGGACATCAAGATCATGTTAGTGGGATGGATCTCTATGTCCTTTACAAACTCTATCGGGGTGAACCATTCAATGTGGGATAATACCTAATTCTGAACATGATGCTTTAAGTGTTCAACAACGCTTCAAAATCTCTACCATACAACCTCCTCCTATTAAAAATCTTTGAGAAGAATGGGGTACAAATTCCAAGGATCGAGATCATATTACCTTTAAAGAAAACCAACACCTACACAACATCTTCCTTTGCTCGAATGGGAATAATCCTCTACGTTGAAAGTGAATGGATTTTAAAGGAGAACAATTAGGTACATCTAGTGTTGGACCATCCCACATGGATGTAGATGATGATGGTCACGAGTCAGTCCAGCCTCCTGCGCCTCACTGCGACATGCCTCGAGGGAGCATTTCCAACTCATAGGAAAGACTCAACACCTTTGATGCTCGTATAGACAGCATTGCCACGACTATGAGCACATTTTAAAACTTAATCATCACTCGTCTCGATAGGATTGAAGCTGAACAACGCCACCAGTTCACCAAAGTCCATCAAAGTATTGAAGATCTTAAAGTCTACTGGAATGATTAGTATGATGAGGAAGATCCTCCAGCACATCCTAGTGATCCTCCCAACGAGTGATTAGTTTTCTGTGCGAGTGTTTCCTTATAATTGTCATATTTTTTTTTGTCTTAAGACTCAATCGTACGTTTGTCAACACGGAATATTAGTAGTTTCATTTTTTTAACTTGAAGTATGTTTGTTTGTTGAATGATCTTAACATGTTTCTTCATATTGGTACCTTTTTGATAGGTCAAAAGGGGGAGAAATTGGGAGATTTAAAGAGAAATAAATATATAATTCATATATTGTGGGGGAGAGTCTATCTTCAAATAAATGTGAAGTATGTAATCCATTCAATATTTTGTCATCATCAAAAAGGGAGAGATTGTTAACTTAAAATGTGTTTAAGATTAATTAGTTTTTAAGGATGTGGATTTAAGGGTAACATAGTTGACGAATGTTTAAAATTACTTGTTTTTAATTGAAAATGCCATTGAAAAATGGTATTTCGTACTAATAAACTATGTCAAGTTGATGGTAGTATAAACGAAGAAATGCAGTGTCAAAGTGTCAACCAGTACATGAAGGTGGCGACCGAACCTTGAAAGTGTCGACCAGAGGGATCGACCGATGGAAATAGAACCATTTGAAGTGTCGACCGAAAATTAAAGGTGTTGACCGCTAAGATCCAGAACCAATTAAAGTGTCGACCAGACCTTGAAGGTCTCGACCACTATATCCAGAAGCAATTGATGTGTCGACCACAAAAAATGACCAATGCAAGACAGAGACAAAGGAAGTGTCGACTGAAAATTGAAGGTGTCGACCGCTAAGATCCAAAACCAATTAAAGTGTCGACCGGACCTTGAAGCTGTCAACCACAAAGAACGACCGATGCAAGACAGAAACAAAGGAAGTGTCGACTGGTATATCAAGGTGTCGACCGATGAATTCAGAAAAGAACAAAATACTATTTATAACGTTTATCAACGAACACCAACGATCACAAAGTGTCGACCGAAACGCAAAGCGGTCGACCGAAACGGCATACAACGGTCTTCTATCTATGCACAACGGTAACAAGGTGTCAACCGGTTTTAAGATAGGTCGACCGATCGTAGGCAGAATCAGAAGAATTATAAATTGAAGAATGAAGATTTTCAAATAATCAATCAAGCAACGGACAAAGAAATTCTCTCAACTTGAAAGTGCTTCAATCCTTCCTACTCTTCTCAAATCAAACTTAAGATTACATTATTGAGAGATTGCAATTAGAGTTATCAAATCAACTGTGTATTAGAACATTGTAAAAGGGTGAATCCCAAGGAGAAAAGTGTAAAGGCAGTTAATTGACGCCCGTGAAGTTCAATCAAAGATTTTCTCAGAAGAGAAGGAAAGAATCTTAAAGGGGAGTCCTTGAAGCGCGGACGTCGGCAAGGTTGGCAGAACCACGTAAAAAATTTCGGTGTCGTCTCTTTTCTTTCCCTGAACTCTTTATTTGCTTTTGTTTGAATTTATTCTATCAAATTATCTCGAAAATTATTAAGTTCATACACCTAAGTGCAAACTCATTATTTTGGTAGAGATCACAATCACCAAGACTTATAAAAAGTATATACTGTAAGGTTTGGACCATAAGGTGTGCCTGATTTATTTTCTTAGAGAGCAAATATGGTTGCCCCATAAGGTTGGACAGCAAGGAGTGCCTACTTTCTCTAACACGAATCCAATATTACTAGAACCAGAAAAATAAAAGACAGAAAATAGCATGATTTACGAACTACATGCATGTTCTTAAGCATTTATTTTATTTTACATCACTTGCTGAGCATTACGCTCATTGGTTGACTTTGTGGTGTAGGTGACGATATTACAAGTGAAGGCATTGAGCCTTGAGATGATTGATAATGCAGTTGACGGAGGACGTCCAAGGCATGTGGTTATAGCTGCTAAGAGCGATTTTGACCTATGGGCTAGTCCGTATGGTTTTGGTACAAGTTATGTACATAAGTATTTCACTTTCCAACATTTTGAAAAAAATGATAAGTTTGTTTAAACATTTGTTATCAAAACAGTTTTCTTTAAACACATTTAGATGATGGATTCACTTTTAAGTTTTGAGGCTTTCGCTACGTTTTGTGAAAATAACATGGGTTTCTATCATTTTGTTCGGTTACGAAAATGATGTCAAGATGTGTGTTGGGTTGATCTGTGGAGATGAAATTTAATGTATGAATTAGGAAATGGATATATGATTTTTAGGTGGAATGATCAATTTGGAAGTATGGTTTGTAGGTTGATGAAAAGGAGAAAATTGGTTAAGGACTGCAAGTGGTTTTGAAGAAAAAAAAGGGAGGAGGAAAAGGAAAGGAGCACCGATCGATCGCTACATGAAGGGCAATTGATCGCCCTCTTTGTGTGTCTTCAGGGTCTGTAATACCCGAAAATTTATCGTACATTTTAGTTTTCAGCACTTAATAAATTAAACTATTTTAATGAATTTGAGATTTTATAGTAGAAGAGATAAATTAAAAGAATGAAGACAAAGGGTTAGTTAAAGTTGAAAAGTCAAAAAGTTAAAATTGGAATGTATGAGGTTTGTTTTGACGTGGTGGAAAAAATTTAGAAGACTATGATGATGTAATGAAGAAGAAGAGTCAAGTATGGGAGAGAAATGATTATTTCACGGTAAAAATAACAAAAAAAATAAAACAAGAAGGATGAAAAGAAGTAGAAGGAAAGAAAGTTGAAGTTTGAACAGTCAAACTTCAACTTTGCAACTTTATAAAAATCCCGTTGGATGCAATGAAAGGTAATTTTGGAATAATAACTCCTTTGGGTTAGGTTGTTAACACTTATCCTTTAAGTATCATCTGAAGCTTCTTCTCCACGTTGCTTTTCTCTTGCTCCATAGCTGATCACTTCCTCCCTCAAGAGTTCTTCTTCTTCTCATCCTCTTTCTCAAGATTTCTTGAAGGTAAGTTGTATGTTAGGTTTATTTATGAAAAGGGGTTGATGTATATTGAAAGAGGAATGAATTATTTAGGTGTTATAGATATTTGATGAACCTTAACGTGTGATGCAGAAAAATGTTTGAGTTTCTCCATTTCTTGTTGGTTTTGAGATTTAAATGTTATGTAATGGTTGTTTATGGAATGTAATGAAGAAAGAATATCCTATTATGCATGCATGCTCAAAATGGGGGAATTACAAGGCAGTTAGCATTTCTTGAAATTTTGGTTTTGTCAGTTGGTTTTCTTTGAAATGTGAATTAAGCATGTTAAAGGAGACCTTTTAAGAAGTCCATAGCCTTTTGAATTTTTGAATTCGAATATGTATAGGTAAAGTTATAAGATTTTGAAATTTGCAATCAATTTGAAGGGGATTCCGAGATTTAGGTCATTGGATGCATTTTGATGTACACTATTTGATTTCTATGTTTTAGGTTTGCAAATCAAAAAGGAAGTTCATCAATTGCCTAATTTTGAGCTCAGGACGCGAGGTAAGTACATGTTTGCATGCATTTTGGCCGATTGGCCTACACCACAAAGAGTTAAGACGTTGATGGCTAGATTGAGGAAATTTGAGATTTATAGTTTTCGAGAATTTTGGTTTGCGCAGATATTTTTAGGTTGTAAGTTATTTATGAGTCTATATTATTTATTGATGGATTTATTTATTAGTTTATTTTATATTACACTTACAACATTTGAGGTTATGTATGTGACATGCTTTCATGCATCATGGTTTTCCAAATCATAGAAAACAGTTTTATGCATACGTTTTCATATGAACAGAAATGAAAGAATACAGTAAAGTACGTAAATAGTCATTGTGGGTAGGGAACTGAGTTTGGCCATTCCGTTAGAGGGACCGTCAAGTGTGCCATTCCACTTCTCCTACAGCGAGTTGGTCGTCACGCTAGGTAGACAATCAGGCAGGTCATCTCCCCTCTAGAAGCAGGACCCCAATGACTCATGTTATGCAAAAAAATAAAGAACAGATCAAGTGCATGTTTTACAAACAGCATATCATATCCATGAGCATGCATCTTTTATTTGACATCACTTGTTGAGCATAGGCTCATTAGTTTACTTTGTGGTGTAGGTGATATTATCACAGGTGAGGACGTCGATCCTCAGGACGGTCAACAGTGCAGTTGAAGGAGGACGTCCATGGAGTGTGTTTGTAGCAGTTAGAGCGATTTTGACCTGTGAACAAATCTGTAGGTATTTTGACGAATGTGTATAGATAGATAGATTTAGAAATTTTAGAAAATACGAATGTGTGGTTTGAAAGGTTTGTTTAAACTTAGCTTTTGGCTCAAATATGTTTAGAAAAATATGTAACACCCGGAATTTTCTGAAATTTAATTTTTAGAAATTCATGTTGGTAAACGACAGAGTTCTAGCCAGAATTAAGGGAGAAAAATTTAGCCGGTTAGGTAGAAGATTATTTTGGGGTTAATGGACAAGATGGATTTATAAGATTTCGACCGAAAACGAATCAAATAGAAGTTTGCTTAAACGATTAAGGGTTGAGGGCGATTTAGTAATTATTATTATTATTAAAAAAATGAAAATGAAAAGGAAAGAAAGGGGGAGAAGGATCGGGAACCCTCCTCCCCCCTTCAGTTTGTTTGCCATTCCCCCGCGCGAGAAGTTCTTTCTTCCCTCGACGAATTCCTTCCAGCGACGTGCAGCCAACGCCGTTCTAAGTTTTCTTCTCCATTTTAACGATTTAGGGTAAGTTTAAGTAGTTATAGCGTAGTTTTGGGTTGAAGTTATAGTTTGAAGAGAGATTGATGGATTAAATTTAAGGTTGAAGGTTTGAGATGCATATTGATTGTTAAGGGATTATTGATGGTAAATATGATGGGATGGTGATGAAGTAAGTGAGTTTGAACGAGAAACTGAGAATGTGGGATTTTAAGAACTAAAATAGAACTTATTCTGAATTTTTGGCTGGGCTACGAGCATTGGGTTCAAAAACCCTTTTGGTATGTTAAACTAGGTTATAAATGGGGCGGGTAGCCGCTAGAATCGAGTGATTTCGACAACCGACGCAAAAGTTATGCGCATTGAAAGTTTATGCTGATTTTGAGCCGAGTTGGATTAGTGAGCGATTTTAGCGAGTTTGTGGAGTATCGTGCTAGTATGGTGGTTTTAGTGCGTGAGTAGAGTATTGGGATGAGTTTTGACAAAAAACGGTTTCTGTTGTAGGTTGAACAGGTTTTTGGTTAAACGAGCACCACAGAAAGCTAGGACGCCAGGTAAGTAGTGTAGTAGGTGCTTTTGCCTTCGGGCCTACATTACAGATCGGTATGTTGCATGCACATTTATTTTATGTTATGTTTTAGCTGATTATGCATTCATGGTTTTAAAGTACGAGAACGAAACGAAAATTTCCATTTTTTTTTAAACAAAAACAGTAAGATGTGAGTTGTGAAGAATGAAATTGAGAAGATACGTAAGAAGATAATGAATGTGGGGTTGAGTGGCCTTGTCCTATGAGAGGGACCGCGAGGTGTGCCACTACTTCCCCCGCTCTACGTGGTGGCCTTATCCTATGAGGGAGACCGCGAAGTGTGTCACTTCACTAGACTGAAGTTGGCCTTGCCCTATGAAGCTTGGCGATCTTCTCTTCCTGCGAAGCTCAGCCGATTTCTTCTCTGTTTCCTCGGATTACGGTAAGTTTTAGTTGGTTATTAGTAGATAGTTAGTGTATTAGTTGTTCTTAGCGACAAAAACGGAGTTAGTGAGGGTATCGGGTGGTTTGGCAAAAACCTAGGAGGGAAATCGAATGTAGAGTCAATTTTTATCCGCATGTTGGTGCTTAAGCTAGAAATAGGAGTAGATTACGAAATCTGGTAGGAAAGATTGGGTGATTGATTGGCTGAATATACGAATTTTTGAATGGTGTCTGTTTGGCCAAGTTGTGGATATCCAATTAGGAAATGGATGGGACCATTGGAAACTAGACGTCCTGCGGAGTTTGTAGCACATTGGATCGTCCAATTCGGATGAGTATTAGAAAAGTTGTGAATTTCCAAAGTTGGTCATAAATTGAGTGGGATTTCGGGTTTAGTGGAGAGTTTCGGTTTTTGTATGAGTTATGACTTTCAAGCTAGGAATTTATGAATTTAACGAGTTAGAATTGATGGATGTGTAATTTTATAGGTATTCCTAGTTAGATACGAAGTTACGAAGTACGAGAAAATTTCAAAGACGCCAGGTAAGTGATGGATTGTTTGTGGTTTGCCTTCCGGCCTACACCATGGAATTGTAGGATTGTTTGTTTGTTTTGATTGTTGTTTTGTTGTTTGGTCAGTTGGTCGTGCATACGTGTTTTCATGCATCATAGTTTTGAACTACGAAAGGACGTGTTTTGAGCATGTTTTGGATTGTGCATATGAAATGTAATCAGATAAGAAAATATGTCATGCATAGGCAATGCCTCGTCGTTAACGTGCTAGTGAGAAGGCACTAGGGAGTTCCCATGAATGAAAGTACGTAAGATGATACGGTTTATGAACGCCTCGTCATTAACGTGTTAGTGAGAAAGCACTAGAGGGTTCTATCATCGATGTTGGGAGGAGATTATGTATGGTCGTCCCGTGTGTGAACATGATGTGTGTCTCTAATTTCGCTCCATGAGTCATGGCCAGGCCGTCCTGAGTGTGATAGGATGGGTGCCCACTTGACTCACACGTGAAAGTGAAGATGATAACAATGAAAACGAAACAAAAACGAAACAGAGCATAGAAACTGTATGTGTTAGGGGTTAAGTTGTGCATTGATTTTTAATTCATGTTCCATACTTGCTAAGCATTAGACTTACGTTTTGTGTTCCGTGGTGTGGTGACGACGAGCTTTTCGGTGAGTTGCTAGGTGACGGGCATGCCTAGAATGATGTTGGTGATGTACGTCGTATGCCGGTGCAGGCAGTTGTTGGGGCGACTCGATCATGGCAGGATATAGGATGTATGTTACGGTTATAGTCGGGACTGGAGTAGGGATTATGTCTTTTTTTGAAATTGCTTAAGGAATTATGTTTTAAAAATATAGGTCTTTACTCTGTGGATTTAATCGTGGGAATGTCATCATGTGTTTTGTCTGAACTGGTGTCATTTTAAGTATACTGGTGCAAGGTGTCAACCGAAGTCGACATGTGTTGACCGGTAAGTGTAAAATGGAAGGTGAGTGTCGACCGTGAGATTCGACCTACGCGGGCAGAGCCGAAGTAAGTATCCACCCCTGGTTATAGGTGTCAACCGGTAGTGAAAAAAATAGCAGCAGTGTCGACCGCGAGGGTCAACCTACGCGGACAGAGAGGACCAAGGTGTCGACCTGTGAAAGCAGGTATCGACCACTCTCTGAGATGAGCGTAGAAGTGTTGACCAATGTTCCTGGTGTCGATCGACGAAAAGATCGGAGAGAAATGTAATGTCGACCGGTGTTCCCAGTGTCGACCGATGAAAAACCCGAGACGACCCAAGTGTCGACCGACACTTACAGGTGTCGACCAGGTGTCTCTGTTTTACATTTTATAAAATGAAGTTTTATCCAAACTTATTTTAATTGAGTTTTCCGCTGCAATGTCGTTTAAAATCTTTTCAAAAATGTCGTTTTAAGTCGAGGAATAAAAATTTTAAAATTTTATATGAATTTTACGATATGAGTGAAATAAGGAGTAAGTAGCAAACCAGTACAAGGTGGACCAGGGACGTACAGAGTTGGTATTAGGGTAGTGAACGAATCGGGAATCAAGTAGGGTTTCCGGGTCGTCACAGGAGTTGGTATTAGAGCCATTATGGTCAAGTCGTAACATCTTCTTATATCCATTTTTAAATTTGAATCATCTTATGATGGATAAGTTTGGTAGTCATTCCATGAATGTATCTTTCAATTTGTGATATTTTTGCTTATGAAAAATGACTTTGTCTAATTTTGAGATAGGTAAAGATTTTACAATTATGCCTCTAGTTTATTATTTGGAGTATAATCTCTTTTGGAGGATAATTTTGTCGAGAAAAGCCCTTCAGCAACCACGGCCAAATCCATGGCAAAATTTTATTGATAATATGTTTTTGAATTTTCTAGGCTTTATTGGTAAAAGGAAACTCAATAACCCCATAATAGTGGTAAAAGTACAAAGAGAAACTCTTTAGATTTGAGGTCAAATCTTCAACAATCGGGAGGAGATGATATGCTCAGAATTGCCATCAATCGACCACGGCCTAGCCCATGGCCGATTTTCTCTTTTACGAGTTTATTCATTTTGTAGGTGTCCCTCACAAAGAGCCAATGATGAAGCTCATCTGTTGCCAAGGACTGCATAGAAGCCAACCTTTAAATTTGTGGACAAATCTAATCACCCGAAGATGATGATATGCCCCAGAGCCTGAAGACTCATGCTCGAATAAAGGTAAGTCTTCAATTGAGTTATTTCTCTAAGACATTTAGTATTATTGTAGGAAAGGACTCATGACTGTCACGACCCCGATCATAAAACTCGGATTGCAAGCACTTTCTCATGAAACTTAATTACCATTTCTTAATTCTATGAAAATTTTGATTTTTATCAAATAAAACATTTTAGAAGACTCTTAACTTCACTTAAAATACTTAAAAATAATCAAAAATATTCTTAAAACACGTTGCAAAAGAATCGTTGAAGAATGTATTCCCAATGGAAGTTTGAGAAGGTGCCTTATTAAGGAAGCTCATAGTGGAGGCTTAGCTAGTTATTTCGGGCAGAAGAAGACCCTCGAACTGCTTAAGAGCATTTCTCTCAGCCTCATATGATGAGAGATGTTCACCGCTTAGTTAAAAAGTGTGTGGTGTGTAAGAAATCTAAAAGTAGAGTCCTTCCACAATGATTATACTTACTCCTACTCGTACCAACTCACCCTTGGATTGAGATCAGCGTGAACTTTATTATAAGATTACTTTATTCAAATCGATGATCAAACAGAAGTCATTAATAGGACCTTAAGTACCTTTTTATGAAGCATTGTAGGAAAGAAATTATTAGACTGGGATACCATACTACCAGCCTTGGAATTTTCCTACAACCAGAGTATCCATTCCATTACACAACAGACCCCCTTTCTAGGTTGTTCATTGATTCAATTCATCCACACCATTGGATCTTGTGTCTTTACCTCTTAAGGATTTGGTAAACTCAATAGGAGCCAACAAGGAGACACAAATTAAAAAGTTACACGAAACAGTGTTTAAAGCCATAGGAAAAAAATGAAAGGTTATGTCAAACAAGCAAACAAAGGTCACAAAGAGATTATATTTAATGAAGGTGACTTAGTTAAGCTTCACTTACGTAAGGAAAGGTTTCCAACTAAAAAGAGATTAAAGCTACTCCCTAGAGCCAATGGACCATTTAAGGTGTTAGAAAGGATAAACAACAATGCATATACGATAGATTTGCCGTGAGATTATGGAGTGTCAGCCACTTTTAACATCAAGGATTTATCACCTTACATCGGAGATGAGTTTCACATCGAGGGGGCCGAATTAAAGGATTTGAGGTCGAATTCTCAATTACTTGGGAAGAATGATATATCTCAAAGGGACATCACTCGACTATAAACTAGGGCCCAAATTTTATTTAATCTATTCTCTAACAAGCTCAATTCTTTTGTGGGTGATATCATATTTGAAGACTTAGAGTGGGAGCCAATTTGACACGAAGTGGACCTAAAAAGGTCTCGTGTTAAACACACAAATAGAACACTCTTTTGGTGATCGGTGATCAGCTAACCGAGAGCACTTTTAGAGTTGTAAGCATAAAATAGCTCAAATGGACTTATATGAAAACAAAATTTGGCAGTGGTCTTACCACATGTATGAAGTATTAAACCCAACAATAACAAGTGATAATATGATAGGAATGGAAAATAAGAATGTGAACTCCAAAAACTATCCGATGAGCTAAGAGGATAGTTCTGGGCAATCACTCATTTCCAAGAAAGGGAATGGCAGCGATGGAGGCTGGTTTCAACCCACCTTCTCCTGTTTTCCTACTCTCAAAAGAGTAGAAAGAGGAATGGGGATATTCTTAATCAAGGAACCAAATCTTGATGAACAAAGTAGGCTCTCTCCTCTTAGTTGTTACCAACCAATGCACTTACCTCTTCTTAGCAAGGATGGAAAACTCCACTCAGTTTCCTTCAACAAAAGGGTTTTCTTCTCATTAATCAACAACATTTTTACATACATTAATGCCATGTATTTATAAGCCTAAGGTGGTATGACTTTGAATTTCAAATTGGTGCCAAAATGGTTGTTGGAATGGAGATTATGGGCGACTAGGAAGGATGCTTCAAATGGATGGCCGAGATGCTCTCTTGAAGACTTGTTCTTTTGTGAGATGATGCCACAACATTGTCCCTCAAGGCTTCAGCTAGGATCTCCTTCATTGGCTGAAGCAAATTGGTTCATAAGTGGTGGTTCCCTACCCTTTGGTATAAGCACAACTCTTCTCCTTCTTTTGCCAAGTGTAGCCGTCAGGGCCCCCTCCTCTTACATGCTTTTCTTAATTCCATTTTTTTAACTCAAAGTCAATCCACCAATAACCTAATCATTCATCTAACTCTATCATACATCTAATGCATACATGCAACTATATAAAGCTAGTGTGTGCTAATATGACATAAAGGCTAGAGTTTGCTAACAAAATACAACAAAAGTAGATTACACAGTTTTGTTCATGGGAAAACAAATTCCCTCTTGAGCTTGATTCTCTTTAAGCCGTGTCTTTCAAGTGAGGACGTGCATAGGTTGATCTTTATCTTGTGTCTTAGGCTTCCAATCCATTCCATGAAATAAGCCTTTACCTAGAAAAGACATAAAATTATTAGTAAATAGATTAGGTAGAACTTGACCTCAAGTTTGCAATTGGGTGAGGGGTCTCCGAGGCATGTCATAGGTAATCGTTCCTTTCATAAGTAGAGCCAAACTATATCCCTCTATGTAACACCCAAAAAATTTTCCGAGTAATTAAGCTATTTGCATGAAGTTTATAAGAGATTTTAGAGATTTACCAAATAAAAGTAAAAGAAGTTGAAAAGCAAAAAATTTAAAGACGGGAAGGATAGAATAACCAAAAGGGGGACTTAAAGGTGTATAATTAGGATTTTGTAGATTGAAATTTTAAATAAGGAAATTAAGTGAAGTGGAGGAGGATTTAAAATCTAAAGCTTCTTCAATAAGTTTTCTTCGTCTTCTCCAGCCAAACACTAGCACTCTCCCTCATTCTCTCCCCCTTTTACGTTGCCCCTCTTTAAAGAAAAGAAATCAGCTCTTTTTTTCTTCTCCCTCCCTCTCTCTCACGTTTTCCCTCTCTCTCATAGTAGCTCTCCCTCACTCTTTCACGATTTCTCACTGCAACAACCCTTCCTCATGAAAACTTCTTCTTTCTTTGAGGATTTCTAAGGTAAGAGTTGGGTTTTTGAATGGTTTAGGTATTTTATGGGTTATGAATGAAATAGATATTGTTTTGTTGTGAGATTTATAAGATTGGAGTAAGGTTTTGTTGAGTTTGCTAATGGGTGTTTAAGCTTTGGGTTGATGCGTGAAAATTGGATTTGGTATGCTCAATCTTTTGCGTCTTATGCTTCACGATAGTGATGTTAGGTCTTAATTGTGATTGGAAAACATTGTGGATCTATCAATGTTTTGTAAGTTGTTAAATTGTGCAAAAATTAGAATTTTTGGATAGTCTCAGAATTGATGTTTTAGTCTAATCTATGGATGTCCAATTGGTAAATTGATTTGGAATGTTATATAAGACTCTTTGGGTGAACTTTTGACTTTGGAATCAATGTGTTTGGATAAATGTACACGAAGTTATGAATTATTGAAGTTTAGTAAATTTTTGGTTAAATTTTGGGTTGAGTTTGGAAACTTGTATTTGATGCAGGAAATGGGTTATTGGTTGACAAATTGTTCAAAGCTAAGTGGTTGCGATGCTTCACTTGAGTTGATATACATGTTTACATTTCTCTTGGAAAACTTTTAGTATTGATTTCTTTGGATTTAGGGTTACCAAGTTTGGATGTTTAAGTTATTATGTCTTGGAAATATTTGGAATGAATCCCTTGAATTTGGATTAGTCGAGTGGAATTTGATTTTGATTGAGGTATGTGGTGATATGCAATTGTCTTGGGTGAAATTTGGAATTGTTTTAATTTGGAGTAATGACTTACACTTTATATTGAATCTCTAAAATTTGATATGTTAAATTGTTTAGGACTTGAGATCGTAAGGGTGATTATGCATTGTGATATTGATGTTAAGGTTAATATGTTATAGGTCTATCAAGTATCGAGAATAGGGTTCAAGTGCGTTAAATTACTAAGAACCTGAGGTAAGTAATGTATGTTTGTGTTCTACCTATATCACAAAATACTAGGGTTTATGAATGTATGATTTATGCTTGCATTACACGTTCATTCATCATGTTTTAAGAAATTTTCAAAATGAATTTATGCATATGTTTTATGAAATGCTACGAAACGATATGAAACGAAATGAACATGTATCATTTAAAGGAAGTGATTCACCCTTCATCGATTATGAAAATCTTAGTTTTGGATGAATTGATCAAACCTTCATCGGCATTAGATTGTATCCTTAATTAGGATAACTTTCTCCAATGTCAGTTTTGGAGAAACTAATCCTCTTTTCATTGGTTATGAGGATTGTAGTTTTAGTGGAAGTAAAATTCTTCATGATCAGCTTTAGAGGAATTAACCATCCCTCCATCGTCACTTAGGTCGTAGCTTTGGGGAGGAGTTATATTTCTTCAAGGGAGTGTGACAACGAAACGAAAGAAAACATTAGAAACCGCATATGATAGGAAATGTTGCATAAGTGTTTTAAATTTTATATAGTATTACTTGCTGAGTATTAGACTAGTTTGAATTTTGTAATATAGGTGAGGAGATAAGTGGTAAGATTCACGAATCGGCTCAGGATTAGCGAAAACAGTTGAGGAGGAGCATCCACGTGGTGATCTAGGGGGCCATTAGCGCAATTTTGACCCGTGGTTGTATAGTGTGTCTATGTATAATTTTATTTTAAGTTTTCAACTATAAGAACATATGGATTTCCATGTCTTACTAAGCCGTAATTGAAGTACATAAACGTTTTGATGACTTATGGATAGTTTTAAACGATTTATGGATAAATTAAAATGGATGTATTTTGATAGATATAGATAGTTTTTGGAAAAATGTATTGTGTTTTTGAAGATTTGATTTTGAGAAATGGTTGGTTTTGGATTGGATTTTTAAGGATGGATTTTAATGGATGAAAATTCAGAACATGGGTCGATCGATCCGCAATTTTGGGCGATCGATCACCCAAAATACTACAAGGCCAGAAAGGCACCCGAGTGGTTGCCGCGACCGGTCAGCTATTCAAGTTTTAAAAAAATAAAAAAGAGTTACCTTCTTACCTTTTAAATTTTAACAACTTATTTTTGCAATTTAAACGAAGGGCTTTCCACTACCGTACAAAGACTTCTGCTATGCATTTTGAACGTTTTTAAAAAAAAAATTAATTACAAGCATTTCAAGACCATTTGAGTTAGAAGCTTATGGAATGTCATGCCCAACTGTGTCCCGAAAATCAGGGGATTTTCTGGTCGTGACACTCTCATTCAATATTACCTCCTTATGACATTTGTTGGCTTATTTTGTAACGCCCTGAAAATCTTCCGTGATTCCCGATTCGTTACCAACTACTACTCGTCACTATCCTTCATACCCTCTACTAAATATTTCCTAAAAATTGGGAAGCTTTATTTTTCGACTCAAAACGACTTTTTTTTTTTATACTCAAAACGTCTTCCAAAGGAAATACATATAAGTACTGCAGCAGAAACTCATTTAAAATCGGTTTAAAGAAACTTCATTTTTTTAAAATATAAAAATCAAGACACCGCTCGACACCTGCAAGAGCCGGTCGACACTTAAATTCTCTCGGGTTTCCATCGGTCGACACTACATATCTCTAGAGTCCTTTCATCGGTCGACACTGGGGACACTGATCGACACTTCTACCCCCATTGTAGAGAAGGGTCGACACTCGCTGTCGCAGGTCGACACCTTGATCCTCTCTATCCGCACAGGTCAACCCTCGCGGTCGACACCGCTGCCATTTTACACGGACCAGTCGACACTTGTAGCCAAGGGTCGACACCTATTTCGACTTTGCCCTACGCAGGTCGAGTCTCACGGTCAACACTCATCCTCTAATTTACACCGATCGGTCGACACCTGTAGACTTCGGTCGACACCTGTAGACTTCGGTCGACACTTTGCACCTAGAAACTTCAACAGAATTCAACAAAACAACACGAATTTTGACTAAACGTTTAAAAACCATAAATCCACTTCCCGACTCAATTTATAAACTGTGTACGCACGCCAAAATATTTAACCCAATTTCAAATCTCTCTTTTACATTAAAATAACTACGTATGACTAAAAATACCTCATTACCCGTACTTACACCTGCCATAGTCAAAACGCCTCAACAGCTGGCCCAGTCGTCCCACGAGCGTTCTCCTCCAACTGCTTCCTAGTCCTAGGCATGCTCGAGATACTCACTAGCTGCTGCGTTGTCACCTACATCACAGAACTCAACTATTAGCCTAATACTAAGTAAGTAATGCATATAAACTTAAACACTGAAAAACATTCACATCCTAACATAAGCAGTTTCTACAGTTTCGTCTTTACTTTCGTTTTCGTCTCTTTCTTACATCTTCTTTATTTTCTTACTACTGGGTTCTTCTTTACGTGCTAGATCAAGATGACACACCTCACGGTCCACCTCACTGGACAAAGCCAAACTCGATCTAGTAAAGTGACACACCTCGCGATCCACCTCACTGGACAAGGTCAACACGTAAAGCGGAGGAAGAGTGATACACCTCGTGGCCCACCTCACTAGACAAGACCACCTAACTTCACCTTTATTATCTTCTTACGTATCTTCTCATTCCATACGTCTCATCACATCCTACTGTTTTACTTCATAAAAACATGCAAATTCATTTTCGTTTCGTTTCGTAATTTAAAACCATGATGCATATTACAAAACATAACATAAAGTAAACGTGCAATGTAACCTACTGAACTGTGATGTAGGCCCGAAGGCAAAACTCTTACTACATTACTTACCTGGCGTCCTTAGCACTCGTAATCCAAATCTCGTACGGTAACTGGAAAACCTATAAAACTGCACATCTATTAGCTTTACTTTCCATTAACTCCGTAAAACTTTAAAGGAATCAGCCACTAATCCTCACTCATTCCAAACCGAAATTCTAACTAACGTTCCGACTAACCCTTTAAAAATTCATAACTTTGCCTATACTCCTCTGATTTGGACGATTCAAAATACTACGGGCTCCTCAGGACGTCTAGTTCCTAACGGTCTATACAATTTCCCAATCCCTTACCTATAGCTTGGCCAAACAGAACTCATTCAGTAACCCAGGTTATTCGGTTATCTACACCTTCAATTTTTTGCATAAAACCATGAAATCTACTCCTATTTCTAGTTTAAACACCAACATGCTGGTCAAAATAAACTCTACACTAAATTTTTCTCTTAGGTTTTCACCGAATCCACCGATACCCTAGGTAACTCTGCTTTTGTTGCTAAAACAACCAACACACTAACTATATACTTAGAACTAGCTAAAACATACCGTAACCTGAGGAAATGGAGAAGAAATCAGCCAAACTTACTGGAGGAGGGCGCCGATCATCGCGCGTGGGAAGAAGAAGAAGAAGAAGAATAGGGGGGGAAATCCGTTCCTCCCTCTATTTTATTATTATTATTTTTTAATTAATTAATTCTAATTACCATTTCGCCCTCAATCCTTAACCGCTTTCTAAATCTGTTATACCGTCCATCTTCGACTAGATTTTTAAATTTTTCTCTTCTACATTAGTCTCAAAATGATCTTTTACCTATAAGTAGATATTTTTCGCCCACAATTCCGACCATTACTCTGCCGATTACAATCACGTACATCTGCCGATTAACTTAAACGGAAAAATTCTAGGTGTTACATTTCATTCTCCTTAAAAGAAATTTTGTTACCTGAATAGTTCTGGGTATCGGCTCATCATGTCTTGCTGGCGCTCCCAAGTTGCCTCTTCTACGCTGTGGTTATGCCACAAAACTTTCACCAGTGATATTTCCTTGTTGCGTAGAGTCTTCACTGCATAATCCAGAATCACCACTACCTTCTCTTCATACACTAATGTGGGTTGAATCTCTACATCTCGCTGTTCCACCACATGAGAAGGATCTCGTATACACTTCCTCAACATGGACACGTGGAACACATTGTGAATTCCATCCATAGAGGTTGGCAGCTGTAGCTAGTAAGCTGTCTTCCCTACTTTCTTCGTAATAGGAAATTGTCCAATAAATCTTGGGTTCAACTTGCCTCTTTTCCCAAATCGTGCCACTCCTTTAAATGGTGAAACCCTCAAAAAGACTTCATCGCCCACATCAAATTCCAGTTCTCTTCTCCGGCGATCTGCATAACTCTTTTGTCGGCTTTGAGCTATTAAGATTACGCTGCCGAATAAATGTAATTTTCTCTACTGTTTGCTGCAAAATATCCAGACCTACTAATCTCGCTTCAACAACTTCATGCCAATAAAGCGGGGACCTGCACTTTCTCTCGTAAAGGGCCTCGTATGGAGTCATACCTATCGTGGCCTGGAAACTGTTATTATAAGAAAATTCTACCAACGGCTGATATCTGCTCCATGACCCCTGGAACTGTAGTACACAAGCTCGAAGCATATCCTCCAGCGTCTGAATAGTCCTCTCAGATTGTCCATCCGTTTGAGGATGAAACGCTATGCTAAAACTGAGCTACGTACCCATGGCCTTGTACAAACTCTTCCAGAACTTCGATGTAAATCTAAGGTCCCTGTCTGATACAATTGAAGTTGGAACTCCGTGCAATCGCACGATCTCTTGAATATATAGTTCGGCGAGGTGATCTATAGAATACAGATTCTATCTAGAAAGAACTCGCACTTTGAAAACTTTACATAAAGTTGGTGTCGCTTCAGAGCTTCCAACACCAATCTCAAGTGCTCCTTATGCTCCTCCTTGCTCCGTGAGTACACCAAAATGTCATTGATAAACACTATGACGAATTTATCGAGATAATCGCGGAACACCTTGTTCATCAGGTCCATAAAAGCTGCTGGAGCATTTGCTAGTCCGAAAGATATCACTAGGAACTCATAATGTCCATACCGCGTCTGAAAAGCCGTCTTCATAACATCCTCCGGTTTGACATTCAACTGATGATAACCTAATCTCAGGTCAATCTTCGAAAACACAAGCGCACCTTGGAGTTGATCAAATAAATCATCTATCCTTGGCAGAGGGTATTCTTAATCGTTAGCTTATTCAACTTCCTGTAGTCGATGCACATGCATAACGACCGGTCCTTCTTTTTGACAAAAAGAATCGGTGCGCCCCATGGTAAAACGCTGGGGCGTATAAATCCTTTCTCTACCAATTCTTCTAATTGCTTCTTCAATTCTTTCAACTCTGCTGGCGCTAATCTGTAGGGATTCTTTGATACTGGCTTAGCTCCCAGATACACGTCTATTGCAAACTCTATTTCCTGGTCCGGAGGTAAACCAGGTAAATCATCTAAGAAAACTTCAGGGAAGTCTTGAACAATTAAAACATCCTGCGGTCTCGAATCCTTGGAAATCTGCACATCCATAACACTGGCAAGAAAACCAAAAAACTCACCAGTTAAAACTTGACGAGCACTAACAGGCGCCGTTACAGATATCTTCTGGACATTCTTTGCGGCTTAAAAAATATGCTTCTCACCATCTGGAGGTTGGAAGTTCACCGTGCCCGCCCTACAGTCAATCGTGGCGTAGTGCTTGAACAACCAATCCATTCCCAGTATCATGTCATATCCCGTTATTCCAATAATAATGAGATCGGCCGATAAATTCTTGCTCCCCACCGACACCACGCTATCACGCACTACTTGATTTGAGTGCATACGCTCACCAGAAGACAACATTATCACATAACTACAGTCCGTTGATACAGGCCATATATCCAACTTAACCACAAATGTAGTTGCAATAAACGAATGTCTTGCACCACAATCAATCAATGTATAAGCAGGTACAGAATTCCCTAGTATGGTACCTGACACCACGGCTGGCTGTTCTTCATCTCCCGACTCAATCATAGCAAATACCCTCGGGGCTGTGCGCGTAGGACCTTTCTTTAAAGCTGGACAGTCTCTGCTAATGTGGCCCACCTCGTTACAATTAAAACATCGTACAACACGAGGCTTCGGGCAGTCTCTGGCCACATGCCTAGCTTCATTACAGTTGTAGCACTTTTCTGAGTTCCATCTGCACTCCCCCGGATGATACTTTATACATTTGGGACACTAGGGGTACTGTACCGGTCCCTGTGGCCTTTCGCTGCTTTCTTGGCTACTAGAACCCTCACTAAACCTCTTTGTGTCTCCCTGTTGTGATGGCTGGGAGACGCTCTTGCTCTGCTGCAGGGGCGCTTCTCTAAAGGATCTCCTGGAAGCCTCCCTCTGACTGATACACTTCATCTCGGCTTCCTCTTGGCCACCACCTCTGAGTAAGACACATCTCGTATGCCCGCTATCTTCACTCCTTTGTATATTTCCGGCCTCAATTCTTGTACAAATTGAAACACTTTATCTTCATTTCGGCTTACCAAATTATTGGCAAACCGGGACAAGGACTCGAATCGCCGGTTGTACTCTGTCATTGACGTAGTTTGCTTCAACTGTTAGAATTCCATCCTCTTATTTGCCTGCACCGTACTATTAAAATACTTGTCGTAGAAGGCCTTCTTGAACTTCTCCCAAGTCATGTGCTGAGTATCGACGGTGGCCTCTGTAGACTCCCACCAAAACCGGGCATCTTTTGCTAAATGAAAGGTGGCCAGTATAACTTTATCCTCCTCTTCCACCTTCGCATATTTAAACATGCTCTCTATTGATTGGATCCACTCCTCGGCAGCCATCGGGTCTGATACCTGTCCTTAGAAAGTCGGTGGCCGCAATCTCCGAAATCGATCACCTGACTGATCGTAGCTATAACTAGGGCCTGCACCTCCCTGTACCTGTCGGTTCAGCAACATTCCTAGTTGTTGAGACTGCTAATTTACTATCTCCTTCAACTATCGTATCGTCGCAAAATCGTCCTCACTTCTCGGTTCGGTTGTCTCTCTTGGCACTCTAGGACGTCCTGGTCGCCTAGATATTCTGACTCTCTTTCCTGGACAATGGTCAACTCGGCTCATAAGTATTTACTAAATAGCACTAAACATAAACACTTACAGTTGTTGGAGCACGTCGTACGGCGATAGGCGCTGTTGAGTAATCGTTTGAACGTTTTGACCAAATAGCTCTGACACCAACACTGTAACGCCCCCAAAATCTTCTATGACTCCTGGTTCCCTACCAACTACTACTCGTCATTATCTCTCATACCCTCTACTAAATATTTTCTATAAATTGGGAAGCTTTATTTTTCAACTCAAACGACTTTTTTTTTTTATACTCAAAACGTCTTGCGAAGGAAATACATATAAGTACTGCAGCGGAAACTCGTTCAAAATCAGTTTAAAGAAACTTCGTTTTTTTAAAACATAAAAATCAAGAGACCGCTCGACACCTGCAAGAGCCGGTCGACACTTAAATTCACTCGGGTTTCCATCGGTCGACACTACATATCTCTTGGTTCCTTTCATCGGTCGACACCGGGGACACCGGTCGACACTTCTACCCCCATTTTAGAGAGGGGTCAACACCCGCTGTCGAAGGTCGACACCTTGATCCTCTTTGTCCACGCAGGTCGACCCTTGCGGTCGACACCGCTGCCATTTTACACGGACCGGTCGACACTTGTAGTCAAGGGTTGACACCTACTTCGACTCTGCCCTGCGCAGGTCGAGTCTCGCGGTCGACACTCACCCTTTAATTTACACTGACCGGTCGATACCTATGGACTTCGGTCGACACTTTGCACCCAGAATTTTCAACAGAATTCAACAAAACAACACGAATTTTGACTAAACGTTTAGAACCATAAATCCACTTCCCGACTCAATTTACAAACTGTGTACGCACGCCAAAATATTTAACCCAATTTCAAATCTCTCTTTTACATTAAAATAACTACGTACGAATCAAAATACCTCACTACCCGTACTTACACCCGCCATAATCAAAACGCCTCAACAGCTGGCCCAATCGTCCCACGTGCGTTCTCCTCCAACTGCCTCCTAGTCCTAGGCATGCTCGGGATACTCACTAGCTGCTGCATCGTCACCTACATCACAGAACTCAACTATTAGCCTAATACTAAGTAAGTAATGCATATAAACTTAAACACTGAAAAACATTCACATCCTAACATATGCAGTTTCTACAGTTTCGTCTCTACTTTCGTTTTACTCTCTTTCTTACATCTTCTTTATCTTCTTACTACTGGGTTCTTCTTTATGTGCTAGATCTAGATGACACAGCTCACGGTCCACCTCACTGAACAAGGCCAAACTTGATCTAGTAAAGTGACACACCTCGCGGTCCATCTCGGGACAAGGTCACCACGTAAAGCGGAGGAAGAGTGATACACCTCGCGGTCCACCTCAGTAGACAAGACCACTCAACCTCACCTTTTTTATCTTCTTACGTATCTTCTCATTTCATACGTCTCATCACATCCTACTATTTTACTTCATAAAAACATGCAAATTCATTTTCGTTTTGTTTCGTAATTTAAAATCATGATGCATATTACAAAACATAACATAAAGTAAACGTGCAATGCAACCTACTGAACTGTGATGTAGGCCCTAAGGTAAAACTCCTACTACATTACTTACCTGACATCCTTAGCGCTCGTAATCCAAATCTCGTACTCTAACTAGAAAACCTATAAAACCGCACATCTATTAGCTTTACTTTCTATTAACTCCGTAAAACTTTAAAGGAATCAGCCACTAATCCTCACTCATTCCAAACCGAAATTATAACTAACGCTTCAACTAACCCTTTAAAAATTCATAACTCTGCCCATAATCCTCCGATTTGGACGATTCAAAATACTACGGGATCCTCAGGACGTCTAGCTCTTAATGGTCTATACAATTTCCCAATCCCTCACCTATAGCTTGGCCGAACGGAAGCCATTCAGTAACCCGGGTTATCCGGTTATCTACACCTTCAATCTTTTCCAAAAAACCACGAAATCTACTCCTATTTCTAGCTTAAACACCAACATGCTGGTCAAAATCAACTCTACTCTAAATTTCTCTCCTAGGTTTTCACCGAATCTTCCGATACCCGAGCTAACACTGCTTTTGTTGCTAAAACAACCAACACACTAACTATATACTGAGAACTAGATAAAACATACCGTAACCTTAGGAAATGGAGAAGAAATCGGCTGAACTTTCTGGAGGAGGGTGCCCATCGTCGCGGGGGGAAGAAGAAGAAGAAGAAGAACAGGGGGGAAATCTGTTACTCCCTCTGTTTTATTCTTATTTTTTAATTAATTAATATAACTAATTCTAATTACTATTTCGTCCTCAATACTTAACCGCTTACTAAATCTGTTATACCGTCCAACTCCGACTGGATGCTTAAATTTTTTTCTCTTCCATTAGTCTCAAAATGATCTTTTACCTGAGAGTAGAAATTTTCTGTCCACAATTCTGACCATTACTCCGTCGATTACAATCACGTACATCCGAGATTAACTTAAACGGAAAAATTCTGATTATTACATTTCACCCTCCTTAAAAGAAATTTTGTCCTCAAAATTTTGTTACCTGAATAGTTCTGGGTATCGGCTCATCATGTCTTGCTGCCGCTCCCAAGTTGCCTCTTTTATGCTGTGGTTGCGCCACAAAACTTTCACTGGTGGTATTTTCTTGTTGCGTAGAGTCTTCATTGCATAATCCAGAATCTCCATTAGCTTCTCTTCATACACTAATGTGGGTTGAATCTCCACATCTCGCTGTTCCACCACATGGGAAGGATCTCGTATACACTTCCTCAACATGGACACGTGGAACATATTGTGAATTCCATCCATAGAGGTTGGCAGCTGTAGCTGGTAAGCTGTCTTCCCTACTTTCTTCGTAATAGGAAATGGTCTAATAAATCTTGGGTTCAACTTGTCTGTTTTCCCAAATCTTGCCACTCCTTTAAATGGTGAAACTCTCAAGAAGACTTCATCGCCCACATCAAATTCCAGTTCTCTTCTCCGGCAATCTGCATAACTCTTTTGTCGGCTTTGAGCTGTTAAGATACGCTGCCGAATAAATGCAACTTTCTCTACTGTCAGCTGCAAAATATCCAGACCTACTAATCTCGCTTCGCCAACTTCATGCCAATAAAGCGGGGACCTGCACTTTCTCCCGTAAAAGGCCTCGTATGGAGCCATACCTATCGTGACCTGGAAACTGTTATTATAAGAAAATTCTACCAACGGCTGATGTCTGCTCCATGACCCCTGGAACTCCAGTACAGATGCTCGAAACATATCCTCCAGCGTCAGAATAGTCCTCTCAGATTGTCCATCCGTCTGAGGATGAAACGCTGTGCTAAACCTGAGCTGCGTACCCATGGCCTTGTACAAACTCTTCCAGAACTTTGATGTAAATCTAGGGTCTCTGTCTGATACAATTGAAGTTGGAACTCCGTGCAATCGCATGATCTCTTGAATATATAGTTCGACGAAGTGATCCATAGAATACGTCATCTTCACTGGCAGAAAATGGGCCGATTTGGTTAATCTGTCTACTATCACCCATATTCCATCATAGCCCTTTGTCGTCCGAGGCAGCCCTACAACGAAATCCATTGCTATCTGCTCCCATTTCTATTCAGGTATCAGCAATGGCTGTAATTTTTCTACTGGTCTTTGATGCTCAGCTTTAACCTGCTGGCAGATGAAATACGCCTCCACGTACTTCGCCACCATTCTCTTCATATCAGGCCACCAGTAATGCTGTCTAAGATCTCTGTACATCTTGGTACTCCCTGGGTGCACAGAAAATGACGAGCAGTGAGCTTCAGCTAATATTTCCTTCTGTAGTTCCTCATCACTCTGAACGAACCACCTATTTCGAAACTTAAGAATTCCATCGTCCGTATAACTAAAATCCAACCTGACGCTGGAAGCCATGCTTGACTTAATATCTTTGCATTTAGTGCCTGCTTAATATTCTCCAAAATAGTGGGCTGTAGAGACATAGCCAATAACATGGCCGATACGTTTGACACGACCTCTAATTCAAACTTCCGAAACTCCTCATCCAAAGCCACAGGTATGCCTGAAATCATAGCCAAATTAGATGCCATCACTCTGCTCAAAGCATCAGCTACTACGTTCACCTCGCCAAGATGGTACTTAATCTCGAGATCATAATCTTTCACAAATTCTAACCATCGCCGTTGTCGCATGTTTAGCTCCTTCTGAGTAAAAATATACTTCAAGCTTTTGTGATCGCAATATATCTCGCACTGCTGTCCATATAGATAATGCCTCCAAATTTTCAGCGTAAAAACTACCGCAGTTAGCTCCAGGTCGTGCTTTGGGTAATTCTGCTCATACGATTTCAATTGTCTAGAAGCATATGCTATCACCTTCCCTTCCTGCGTTAATACACATCTCAGTCCCACCTTTGAAGCATCGCAGTAAATGCTAAACTTCCCGTCCTCGGTAGAAAGCGTCAGGATTGGAGCAGTAGTTAATCTCTGTTTCAACGTCTGGAAACTATGCTCACAATCCTCAGACCATAGATATTTCACACTTTTCCTCGTTAACCGGGTCAGGGGCGCCGCAATCTTCGAAAAGCCCTCAATGAATCTCCTGTAATAACCCGCTAACCCGAGAAAACTCCGTATCTCCGTAACATTCTTCGACTGTGGCCACTCTTTAACTGCCTTGATCTTTGCTTGATCAACCGCTATTTCATTGCTTGAGATGACATGACCAAGAAAATTGATTCTATCCGGCCAGAACTCACACTTTGAAAACTTTGCATAAAGTTTCTGTCGCTTCAGAGCTTCCAACACCAATCTCAAGTGCTCCTTATGCTTCTCCTTGCTCCGTGAGTACACCAAAATGTCATCGATAAACACTATGACGAATTTATCTAGATAATCGTGGAGCACCTTGTTCATCAGGTCCATAAAAGCTGCTGGAGCATTTGTTAGTCCAAAAGACATCACTAGGAACTCATAATGTTCATACCGCGTCCGAAAAACCGTCTTCGGAACATCCTCCGGTTTGACCTCCAACTGATAATAACCCGATCTCAGGTCAATCTTCGAAAACACACGCGCACCTTGGAGTTGATCAAATAAATCGTCTATCCTTAGCAAAGGGTACTTATTCTTAATCGTTAGCTTATTCAACTCCCTGTAGTCGATGCACATGCGTAACGGCCCGTCCTTCTTTTTAATAAAAAGAATCAGCGCGTAACCACGGTGAAAAGCTAGGGCATATGAATCATTTCTCTACCAATTCTTCTAATTGCTTCTTCAATTCTTTCAACTCTGCTGGCGCCAATCTGTAAGGATTCTTTGATACTGGCTCAGCTCCCGGATACACGTCTATTGCAAACTCTATTTCCCAGTCCGGAGGCAACCCAGGTAAATCATATAAGAAAACTTCAGGGAAGTCTTGAACAATTAAAACATCCTGTGGTCTCGAATCCTTGGAAACCTGCACATTCATAACACTGGCAAGAAAACCAAAATACTCACCAGTTAAAACTTGACGAGCACTGACAGGCGCCATCACAGATATCTTCCGGACATTCTTTGTGGCTTGAAAAGTATGCTTCTCACCATCTGGCAGTTGGAAGTTCACCGTGCCCGCCCTACAGTCAATCGTGGCGTAGTGCTTGAACAGCCAATCCATTCTCAGTATCATGTCATATCCCGTTATTCCCATCATAATAAGATCACCGATAAATTCTTGCTCCCCACCGACACCACGCTATCACGCACTACTTGATTTGAGTGCATACGCTCACCAGAAGGCAACATTACCACACAACCACAGTTCGTTTATACAGGCCATATATCCAACTTAACCACAAATGTAGTTGCAATAAACGAATGCATTGCACCAGAATCAATCAAATGTATAAGCAGGTACATAATTCACTAGTATGGTACTTGACACCACACCTGGCTATTCCTCATCTCTCGGCTAAATCATAGCAAATACTCTCGGAGCTGTGCGCGTAGGACCTTTCTTCAAAGCTGGACAGTCTCTGCTGATGTGGCCCACCTCGTTACAATTAAAACATCGTACAACGCGAGGCTTCGAGCAGTCTCTGGCCACATGTCTGGCTTCATTACAGTTGTAGCACTTTCCCGAGTTCCATCTGCACTCTCCCAGATGATACTTCATACATTTGGGGCACTAAGGGTACTGTACCGGTCCCTGCGGCCTCTTACTACTTCCCTGGCTGCTAGAACCCTCACTAAACCTCTTTGTGCCTCCCTGTTGTGACGGCTGGGAGACACTCTTGCTCTGCTATGGGGCCGCTTCTCTGAAGGATCTCCTGGAAGCCTCCCTCTGACTGATACACTTCATCTCGGCTTCCTCTACCTCCAACGCCTTGGCCACTACCTATGAGTAAGGCACATCTCGTATGACCGCTATCTTCACTCTTTTGTATATTTTCGGCCTCAATCCTTTTACAAACTGAAACACTTTATCTTCATTCCGGCTTACCAAATTACTGGAAAACCGGGACAAGGACTCGAATCGCCGATTGTACTCTATCACTGACGTAGTTTGCTTCAACTGTAAGAATTCCATCCTCTTAGTTGCTTGCACCGTACTATTAAAATACTTGTCGTAGAAAGCCTTCTTGGACTTCTCCCAAGTCATGTGCCGAGTATCGACGGTGGCCTCTGTAGACTCCCACCAAAACCGGGCATCTTTTGCTAAATGAAAGGTGGCCAGTATAACTTTATCCTCCTCTTCCACCTTCGCATATTTAAACATGCTCTCTATTGCTCGGATCCACTCCTTGGCAGCCATTGGGTCTAATACTTGTCGTTCGAAAGTCGGTGGCCGCAATTCCAAAATTGGTCACCTGACTGGTCTTGGCTAGAACTAGGGTCTGCACCTCCCTGTACCTCTCGGTTCAGCAACATTCCTAGCTGCTGAGACTGTCGATTTACTAATTATGTCAATTGTCGTATCGTCGCAGAATCGTCCTCACTTCTCGGTTCGGTTGTCTCTCTTGGCACTCTAGGACGTCCTGGTCGTCTAGACATTCTGACTCTCTTTTCTTGACAATGGTCAACTAGGCTCATAAGTATTTACTAAATAGCACTAAACTTAAACACTTACAGTTGTTGGAGCACGTCGTACGGTGATAGGCGCTATTGAGTAATCGTTTGAACGTTTTGACCAAATAGCTTCGATACCAACATTGTCCCCCCAAAATCCTCTGTGATTCCTGGTTCGCTACCAACTTCTACTCGTCACTATCTCTCATACCTTCTACTAAATATTTCCTAGAAATTGGGAAGATTTATTTTTCAACTCAATACGACTTTTTTTTTTACTCAAAACGTCTTCCGAATAAAATACATATAAGTACCGCAGCGGAAACGCGTTTAAAATCTGTTTAAAGAAACTTTATTTTTTTAAAACATAAAAATCAAAAGACCGGTCGACACCTGCAAGAGCCGGTCGACACTTAAATTCTCTCGGGTCTCCATCGGTCGACACTACATATCTCTGGGCTCCTTTCATCGGTCGACACTTCTACCCCAATTTTAGAGAAAGGTCGACACCCGCTGTCGCAGGTCGACACCTTGATCCTCTCTGTCGCGTAGGTCGACCCTCGCGGTCGACACAGCTGCCAATTTTACACAGACTGCTTGACACTTGTAGCCAATGGCAGACACCTACTTCGACTCTGCCCTGCGCAGGTCGAGTCTTGCGGTCGACACTCACCCTCTAATTTACACTGACCGGCCGACTCCTATGGACTTCGGTCGACACTTTGTACCCAAAAATTTCAACACAACAACACGAATTTTGATTAAATGTTTAAAAACCATAAATCCACTTCCCGACCCAATTTACAAACTGTGTACGCACACCAAAATATTTAACCCAATTTCAAATTTCTCTTTTACGTTAAAATAACTACGTACGACTCAAAATACCTCAATACCCGTACTTACACCCGCCATAGTCAAACGTCTCAACAGCTGGCCCAGTCGTCCCACGAGCGTTCTCCTCCAACTGCCTCCTAGTCCTAGGCATGCTCGGGATACTCACTAGCTGCTGCGTCGTCACTTACATCACAGAAATCAACTATTAGCCTAATACTAAGTAAGTAATGCATATAAACTTAAACACTGAAAAACTTTCACATCCTAACATATGCAGTTTCTACAGTTTCGTCTCTACTTTCGTTTTCGTCTCTTTCTTACATCTTCTTTATCTTCTTACTACTGGGTTCTTCTTTACGTGCTATATCGAGATGATACACCTTACGGTCCACCTCACGAGACAAGGCCAAACTCGATCAAGTAAAGTGACACACCTTGCGGTCCACCTCACTGGACAAGGTCACCACGTTAAGCGGAGGAAGAGTGATACACCTCGCAGTCCACCTCACTGGACAGGACCATTCAACCTCACCTTTATTATATTCTTATGTATCTTCTCATTTCGTACGTCTCATCACATCCTACTGTTTTACTTCATAAAAATATGCAAATTCATTTTCGTTTCGTTTCGTAATTTAAAACCATGATGCATATTACAAAGCATAACATAAAGTAAACGTGCAATGCAACCTACTGAACTGTGATGTAGGCCAGAATGCAAAACTCCTACTACATTACTTACTTGGCGTCCTTAGCACTCGTAATCCAAATCTCGTACGCTAACTGGAAAACCTATAAAACCGCACATCTATTAGTTTTACTTTCCATTAACGCCGTAAAACTTTAAAGGAATTAGCCACTAATCCATTCCAAATCAAAATTCTAACTAACGCTCTGACTAACCCTTCAAAAATTCATAGCTCTGGCCATACTCTTCCAATTTGGACGATTCAAAATACTATGGGCTCCTCAGGACGTCTAGTTCCTAACGGTCTATACAATTTCTCAATCCCTCACCTATTGCTTGGCCGAATGGAACCGGTTCAGTAACCCGGGTTATCCGGTTATCTACACCTTCAATCTTTTCCATAAAACCACGAAATCTACTCCTATTTCTAGCTTAAACACCAACTTCCTGGTCAGAATCAACTCTACACTAAATTTCTCTCCTAGGTTTTCACCGAATCCCCCGATACCCTAGCTAACTCCGCTTTTGTTGCTAAAACAACCAACACAGTAACTATATACTGAGAACTAGCTAAAACATACCGTAACCTGAGGAAATAGAGAAGAAATTGGGCGAACTTGCTGGAGGAGGGCGCCGATCGTCGCGCGGGGGAAAACGAAGAAGAAGAACAAGAACAAGAAGAAGAAGAAGAACCCGGGGGGGTGGGGGGGTTCACCTTCTGTTTTTTTATTATTATTATTTTTTAATTAATTAATATAATTAATTCTAATTACCATTTCGCACTCAATCCTTAACCGCTTACTAAATCTGTTATACCGTCCAACTTCGACTGGATTGTTAAATTTTTCTCTCCTCTATTAGTCTCAAAATGGTCTTTTACCTGAGAGTAGAAATTTTCCGCCCACAATTCCGACCATTAATTTTCCGCCCACAATTCCGATCATTACTCCGCCGATAACAATCACGGACATCCGAGATTAACTTAAACAGAAAAATTCTGGGTGTTACATATTTTGCGTAACCTTCATTTTTCTTCTCTATGGTCTCACACACCGCTTTATGTAAATTCTTAATTTTTGCCGCCTTGTTAGCTCCTATTAGATTTGCTATGTCTTTTAGGCACGAGATCCAGTGAGGTGGAGAGGTTAAAACCATGTACCACTTCGAATGGTGTTTGTTGTGTATAGTGGAATGGACACTCTGATTGTAGGCAAATTCCACGTGTGGTAGTAGTGTATCCCAATCGGTTAATCTCTTGCCTATAACATTACGTAGAAGGGTGTCTAAGGTTCGGTTAACCACTTTTGTTTGGGGATGGAAAGATGTACTAAAAAGTAGTTAAGTCCCCATTTTCCTCCAAAACACATTCGAACGCTCAAGCATTATCAAACCTATTTACTAACTATCTTTATTCTTTTGCAGGTGATGATAACTTTAAAGAACTTTTTGAATACTTGGATTGGGAGCCGAGCACAAGGCATATAGAGCAACCAATGCACGTGCTAACTTGGGAGATAAGGTTGGAAGCTCATGAAGAGGGAATTTGTCTTTCCTAAATAAAATTGTAACTAATCTTTTTACTTGTTTTAGTTTTGGGCAAATATTAGCCATATTTGTATTTTATTGGCAAACATTAACTTTCATATAATTTTTATTAATTCATTCATGCATTAGGATTAGATGTATGCTAAGTTAGATGATGGCTTTGAATGGTTCAACCCACATTTGCATGGCTTGCATGCAAGGAGTGCTTGACCATGAAGAAAGCAGCCAAGTGAGGCGCCAAAATGAAGTAGGGACCATTACCCTTTTTGGTTGATCACTTGGCTGCCAAATGGAGATGCTATGTTGGAGTTTCCTTTCTTGGCCAATCACTTGAATCGTTGACATAGCAGCCCTAAGTCATTAGATCAAGTTGTGCAAATCAATCTCGGCCATCAAAGTGAAGATGAAGACCATTTCCTTGTCACATGTTTGACCGTGAAGATGAAAACCATTTCCTTGCTACATGTTCGGTCGAGCCTCCAACGGGTCTTTTGGGAGTTCAAATTTAACCAAACATGCAGCCATCCTTAAGTCTATATAAGTATGGTTATTGGTGTTTGTAATGGTTGTTGAATGAATGAGAATGACCTTGTTTTGCTGAAGGAAAGCTGAGAAGGTTGAGACCGAAAGTTAAGCCTCGGTGGTTCACCATCCAAGTGGAGTTGCACCTCCTTGCTCTCAAATTTGTGGTTGCTTGTTGAGTGGACCTTTTTTTCATCAGCTCTCCTCCATTTTAAGGGTTGAAAACTAGTAGAAGGTGGCCAAAGATCTTTTACGAAATGTTGTCATTTCTTTTCTTGGAAAAAAGTGTGTAATCCGAAAGCTTAAAATATTGCTCATCAACCAACCTCGGGTTTTCTTGCATATTTCTTTTCCACAACCTGTTTTGTTCTGTGCAAAACAGAAAACTGCACTAATATAATCATCAAAACAGCAAATTAAATGCAATAATCATGATGTTAAACTTTCAAACTCGTAACTTAACATGTTAATAAAAGGTGCTGTAAATATGGTTAAGCATTACAATGCAAAAATACCAACACACAAGTAGCAACAAAATAGATCAAGAGCCTAACAGTTTATCGATAATCAACAAGCAGAATGTAAAATGATTTGCAGCTATGAAAACGTGAAAGAAAATGCAAACCATCATAGCCATTAGCAAACAATGGAAGCTACCTTAGCTTTGATACCACATGACACGGTTATGACCTGCAAATTCCGTGTTCTACTCATAAACATAGATTAGCACCAAAGTGCCCGACTAAGCCTAGAATACTTGAAAATTAGCAAAAAAATTGAACCAGCAAATGAAGTTCAAATGGAATGAAATTTTAAAGGAAGCTTGATCTATAAGTTAAATGAAACACTTTAAAATATCAAAGCAAAAGAAGTTAAGGAACAAAAGATATGTAAACAAATTCAATCGGATAAGCTGTTGTGCTGGAATCTACTTGTTAGTCGAACTAAGCTCAACTTCTAGAATGCATAACTCCCACCAAACAGATCCAAATGACTTAAAATTTGAAAGCAACTTTTCTTAATTGATGTATAAAAGACTCTGAAAATTTTAGAGCAAAAGACATGGAGATGAGGATATGCTAGAACAACCTAATGCTGTTTGATGAGCAAAGATTAGAGCTCTTGATAAACACTTCTTTCCAAGAAACGAAATGGCATCAAAGGGAATCATTTTTGACCACCTTCTTCTGGTTTTCTACTCTTGAAAGAGAGAAAGATGGAACAACCATTCAACAAAAAATCTTGAGCTTGTAAGGAGGCACACTCCTCTCGGTTATGAGTAACCAAGGCTTACCTTGAAGGTAACGAAGCACTCCGGGTTTTCCTAAAGAAAACAACACCAATTTTAATTCAAGAACAACCAAATACAAACACCAATATCCATGCTTAAATAGACCTAGATGTGGCTGGAGTTGGTGGTTCAAAAGGAGGCTCAAAGAGCTGTTATGCTCGGTCAAAGTGAAATGGAAGCTCACTTGCATGGATAGCCGAGATGTGGCTTGAACAAATTGATCCAATGGCTAGATTTTTCCATGTCATTCATCCATGTGTCTTCAACAAGGGTAACTCCAGCAAGTACCTTCAAAATGCAACAATGAGTTTGGCAAAAAAGGAATGTAACACCTAAGAATTTTACCGAGTAATTTATCTATGAACATGGGATTCACCTAAAATTTTAGAGATTTAAATAACAAAAGAGATATTTAAATGTGTATGATTATAGTTTAATAAAATTGGATTTGAAATAATAGATTTAAGGGGATTAAAATTTTGGGTTGGATTACAAGCTTCTCCAAGAAGCCTCCACAAGTTCTCTAACCAAACATTCCCCTTCTCTTTCCCCTTACCTTCTCATTCTTCTCCCCTACGATGACAACAACTCCCTCTTCCTCTCATTTTTCTTCTTCTTCTCTTCACGCCAATGTCAACCTTCTGTCTTCCCTTTAGTTTTGGTTTTTGGAAGAAAAACCCCCCAAGGTTTCTTCCCTCTTTCTCTAGGTTTGGATCTTTGAAGAGAAACCCACAATCTCTTCAAAGCTTCTCTCTCAATCTCCTTTCTTTATTTTTTGAAGGTAAGAAGCATTTCCTTAGGGTTTATGGAGTTTTGGTTACTGTTTGTGAAATTTATGAGTTAAGAGTATAGTTTGTCGAGTTGTGTTAATGAAATCAAGAGTGAATTTTAGGATGCACGAAAATGAGACTTCTTGCTCTATTGCTTAGATTATTTTATGCTTGATTATGTTGAAATATCATTCATGTGAGTATAAATGAAATGGAAAAGAGTATGGATTGATGTAAATTAGAAGTTGAATTGCTCAAAAACTAGAATTTCTAGACAGTTTTGGAATTAATGTTTTTAGCCTAAACTATGGATGTTCAATTGATAAATTGATCTAGTATGTTGTAATAGATGCTTTGGGTGAACTTTGGCTTTGGAATCAATGTATTTGGATATGTCTATCATAAGTTATGAATATTTAAAGTTTATGCAAATTATAAGTCAATATGAGTTTGATGCATGAAATGGTTATTTGTTGGTATTTGGTTCAAAGCTAATTGATTTGAAATGTTTCACTTGAGTTGTTTAAGATGCTATGTTTTGGAAATCTTTGGATGAATTAGTTGAATTGAGTTGATTGTGGTTGAGGTATATAGTTATGTGTAAATATCTATGATGGATTTTGGAATTGATTTGGGTTTGATGAAATGTGTTGTGCATTGGATGTGTTGGTTTGGTTAGGATTTATGGTCATATGATAAATATACATTATGATGATTGATGTTAAGAGTATTATGTTATAAGTTGGTCAAGTTACCAATAGTAGGGTTCAAGTGCTTTAATTAGCTAAGGACCTAAGGTAAGTAATGCATGTTTGTGCTTTCTCTTTTTGGCCTACATCACAAAATGCTAGAGTTTATGAATGTATGTTTTATGCTTGCATTACAAGTTCATGCATCATGTTTTAGAAAATTCCTGAAAATGAATTATGCATATGTTTTTCACGAAATGATACAAAACGAACCTGTATGGTTTGAAAGAAGTGATTCACCCTTCATCGATTCTGGAAATCTCAGCTTTGGAGGAATTTTTTGCACCTTCATCCTTATTATATCGTATCCTTGGTTAGAACTTTTCCCAATGTCAGTTTTGGAGAAACTAATCTGCCCTCTAATAATTATGAGGATTGCGACTTTGGTGGAAGTAAAATTCTTCAATGTCAGCTTTGAAGGAATTGATCGTCTCTTCATAGTCATTTAGATCGTAGTTTGGAGAGTAATTAGATTCCTTCAAGGGAGTATGACAACGAAACAAAAGAATATGTTAGAGACTGCATATGATAGGAAATGATGCACAAGTGTTTTAAATTTCATATAGCATTACTTATTAATATTAGGCTCATAGTTGAATTTTGTGATGTAAATAAAGAACGAAGTGATAGATTCACGAACCCGCTTTGGATTGATAGACTCGATTGAGGAAGTGCATCAATGGTGGTGAACTTGGAGGTTGTTAGAGCGATTTTGATTCGTGGGAGTATATGTATAGTTTTGTTTTCAGATTTTATGCATATGAATTAATAGATTTAAACATTTTGATAAATTATATTTGAGATATGGAAGTATTTTGATTAATATGGATAGTTTTAAATAAATGTGTAGTGTTTTGATGAAAATGGAAAGTTTTGAATGGAGGTATTATGTTTCTGAATGTTTGATTTTGAGAGATGGTTGGTTTTGGTTTGGATTTTTAAATATTAGTTTTAAGGAATGAAAAATCAGAACAGGAGCCGATCGATCGCCAATTTTGGACGATCGATTACCAAAAATAAAGCATGGCCAGAATGACACCCGAGTGGGTGCCGATCGGTCTGTCAAATACACCTACTAACTGCCCTGGGCGACCACTCGAGTAGCTTTAACCCGAGTGCCTGCTGACCGATCCGCTCACGTGAGTCAATCGATCAGCTGTTTTATTTAAAATAATAATAATAGTAAGTATGTTTCCCTTTTTATGGTTTAAACTTTTAAACGGCAATTTAAACGAAGGATTTTCCTCTAAAACGTAAAGTCTTCTGCTAAACCTTTTAAATGATTTTAGATTTTAAAATTTTATACAAAAATTTCCTTTTAGAGCTCTTTTTTCAAAATTTTAGAGATAAAAAGAAATGTGTCACAGAAATTTTATGAAAAATTATGGGAAGTGACATCGAGTCTCCAAATCATTTCACAAAGTTTGAAGAGCAAAAACACAAAAAATGTTTTAAAACCAAATAATTGAAATTGAAAATCGAATCCATCGTCGGCTGATTTTTCCTCATAGTTTCACTCTCTCTGATCCCCTCTTTCTCTTCTACGCATGGCGCCCTAAGAAGAGAAATAGTTTTAGGAGAATAAATAGAAGAAAAACTTTAAACGAGGAAGAAAAAAAGTGACAAGTTGATGAATAAATCAAAAATCACCTTTTTCTCCCTCCATTTCTCTGACATTTTCTCCCCCTATAAACCGGTGGATTTTGGTTTTATGTAAAGGTTAAACTAGTTCTTCACCTTGGAATTCCCTGTCAAAAAATTGCTCACGTTGTCAATAATGTCAACTTATCCAAGGCGATATGCATGAAGTCAAGAAATACCAAATATTGTTAATTTATCTTGGCCTAGTTTTATTGACAAGAGTAATGATGTAGTCCAAGAATGATATGACTTCTGAACGTCGAAGTGTTGAGTTGATGAAGCGACCAGGAGCGTGGTTCAAGACAGTAAAAAGGGGTTCCATTGTTTCATGGTTCTCGTGTTATTTTTAGTCAAAACTAACTTTACATGTGTCACACTAATTGGGTCACCTGGCTCTCTCTTTCATCTTTTCAACTTGTATAATTAAGAGGCTATTTGGAGTTCGAATTTTTTTGTGGGTTCGAAGAAAATGTCACAACCAACACTTACAAATCTTCTTTCTTGAATTGATTTTTTTTTTGTTTTTAGATTTGATCTTGGAACCATAATTCTGTTTTCAACGACGAACATGCTTCATCGATGAATTTAGTGCTCGTTAAGTTGCCCTGCATGTTATTCGTAGAACAAAAAAAACATGCTTCATCAACAGCGTCAAATACCCACCAACAGAATAAGGAAGAGAATGTCTATTCCCCCTTCAACACTATCAGAGGTAACCCAGATTAGCTGGCTAGTGCTGAAGCTTGAATATTTATCAAACAGTGGACAGATGATGTCTTTCCAGAGCTGCTTATAAGCAATGTTTTTTCTAGAGGTGTACAGAATTGGCCCGGAGATCGAGAACCAGACCGGACCACTAGTTTCAGTCCAGTTTCGATCCCAAATTGGTGGACCACGGTTTGGTCCTTGGTCCTTGGTTCTTGGTCCAAACGATAAATCCCATTGATTTTTGGTTCGGTTTTTGGTTTATAGCTCGAAATCCCGAAAAATTAGATCGAACCGAAGCTTTAAAAAAAAAAACAACTCCCACCGGTTTTTTTGCTGAATGATTCAGCAAAAACCCTCATTTAATTAACTGTGAACTTCACAGAGTTCAGAGTTCAGACCTAACCCTTAATTCGGTGAATAGAATGCGCTTTCTAGAGAGGGCATCGGCCACGACGTTATTATCTCCTTTCAAATACTTAAGGTGTAAGGAAACCTTTCTAAGAACTCCACCCACTTGGCATGTCTCTTGTTAAGGCCTGGTGATCAGTGTTGATAACAAATTCTTGAGGTAAGAGGTAATGCTGCCAATGTTCTAAAGCACGTATAACTGCATAGAACTCTTTGTCATAGGTGGAATAATTTAGTAGGAGTCCTTTCAACTTTTCGCTAAAGTATGCCACGAGTTTGCCATCTTGCATAAGCACTGCTCCTATGCCGACTCCAGATGCATCGCTTTTGACCTCAAAGGCCTTGTTGAAATTTGCGAGGGCAAGTACGGGGGAATGACATAATCTGTCTTTAATAAGGTCAAAGCTCTTTTGGCACGTTGGGGTCCAAGAGAACTCTTTCCCTTTCTTAGTGCAATCGGTAAGCGGAGCAACTATCGAACTGAAGTCCTTAATGAATCTTCTATAAAACGAGGCGAGCCCGTGAAAGCTGCGTATTTCTGTGATCGAATTCGGTATAGGCCAATCCTTGATGGCGTTGATCTTTTCCACGTCCGCTTCCATCCCGTCTTTTGAGATGACAAATCCTAGAAAGTACACCTTGTCCTGTGCGAAAGAGCACTTCCTTAAGTTACAAAATAATTTAGCCTTTCTAAGGGTCTGGAAGAGGGAGTTAAGGTGGGAGAGGTGTTGAGTGAGATCCACGCTATACACTAAGATGTCATCGAAGTATACCACGATAAACTTTCCTAAGCACTCTTTAAGCACATGGTGCATGAGTCTCATGAACGTACTTGGGGCGTTAGATAAACCAAAAGGCATCACCATCCATTCGAATAATCCATATTTTGTCTTAAAGGCTGTCTTCCACTCGTCGCCTTCTCTCATCCTGATCTGATGGTAGCCGCTTTTAAGATCTATTTTAGAGAAAATGGAGGCTCCACTGAGCTCATCCAACATGTTCTCGAGCCTGGGAATGGGAAATCTATACTTGACAGTAATTTGGTTAACGACTCGGCTATCGACACACATCCTCATGGTGCCGTCTTTCTTAGGAACTAATAAAGAGGGTACTGCACAGGGACTCATGGACTCTCTAATGTAACCTTTATTCAAAAGTTCTTGTACTTGGTCCTGCAGCTTCTTGGTTTCTTCGGGGTTCATTCGGTATGCTGGTCTATTAGGCAGTACAGCTCCGAGTAAGAGATCAATTTGGTGTTCAATGCCACGCAAGGGTGGTAGACCTTGGGCAAGTCTTCTAGGAATACATCTTGGAACTGGTTAAGTAAAGTTTTAACGACTTGATAATTCTATCTCGAAAAAGTACCAAAATCAGGGGATCTCCTCTACGCACAAACGTCTCTATCTCTTTCTTAGTCATGAATAAAGTAGCCTTATCTTTAGCTTCCTTTCTTGCGGCGTCATCTCTAGATATTTGTTCGGGGGTCATGGGAGCGAACTTAAAGGTCTTTCCTTCAAACTTAAGGGAATAGTAGTTAGTGTAGCCGTCGTGGTTTACCCGTCGGTCAAACTGCCAGGGTCGGCCTAGGAGTAAATGACTTGCACTCCTAGGCACAACATCGCAGAGGACCGTGTCCTTGTACTTCCCGAGGGCAAATTCAACTTTCACTTGCTTGGTAACCTTGACATCATCTCTATCATCTAGCCAACGTAACTTGTAGGGGTGGGGGTGAGTGTTGGTCTCTAGGCCTAACTTTGTTACTAACTCTGTGGAGGCTACGTTAGCACAACTACCTCCGTCTATAATCAAGGAACATAACTTCTCCTTGATGAAACACCTGCTATGGAAGATGTTCTCGCGCTAACAGTCTTCTCCGGAATTCTTAGTGACGAGAACACGTCTTCTTACCATAAGAATGGGTCCTTCAGGGGCATGGAAAACTTCCTCTTGGGAGTCACTATCCTCTTCATCTTCTTTTATACCTTCTCGCTTGTCTTCGCTCGTAAACTCTCCAGTGTCCTCCTGGAGGATCATCATTCGTCTATTAGAACACTGAGCCATGAAATGACCCAAGCCATGACACTTAAAGCATTTAAGGTCTCGCGATCTAGGGGAATTGACACTCTCTACTAAGGTCTTGTTGCTTGATTCTTTGGGTGGCCAACTACGTGTAAACAGTTTCTTTCCCTCAGCTTTGGTGAAAGTTTTGTTTGGTTCTGGTTGCGGAGGGTTGATCTTAGGGGTAGTCTTGAGCAAAAATTTCTGGGTGAAACTAGCTTTTCTCTTCCTACTAAGTTGTCGCTCTACTTTCATAGCCATTTGTACCACCGCGTCAATGGATTCTAGGGGATGCAGCTCAATAATGTCTCATATATCTTGTTGCAATCCTCGAATAAATCTTGCAAGTACTTGCTCTTCAGGCTCATCCATATCGCCACGAATCCTAAGGGTCTCAAACTCAGTGAGGCATTCTTCAACAAATCGACCTTCTTGTCTCAGGTTTTGGATTTGTAAGAATAGCTCTTGTCGGTATTGGCTAGGTATGAATCTTTTGGTCATGAGAGACTTCATCACTCTCCAAGTGGTGACAGGGTCTTCTCCTATCTTTTGTCTTTGGGATTTAAGGTTGGCCCACCAGAGGGCTGTATATCCTGTGAGCTCAACCGAAACTAGCTAGATTTTAACCTTATCTGAATATTCATAGTAATCAAAAACTTTCTCCACTTTATCTATCCAATCTAGGAAGGTGTTACCGTCGCACGCGCCATTGAATGACAGAACATGCAACTTGATGTTCCTAAGATCATCTAAGTCCTTTCTACGGCTAGACCTGAAATTCTCTTCTTCATCTAGGGTCTACTCATCATCATCATGATAGTCAAAGTCTTGGAACCTCCTTCTTGGGTTAGGTGGCCTCTCACTCATTGGGGAAGGGTCCTGGTCAGGAAATCTCCTGAGAGGGTATTCAGTTCTCCTAGGGTTATCAGGTCGCATCCTAGGAAGGTCATCTCGAGAGGGCTCTCTAGAGTTAATCTTATTGAGGTTATCCATTATGAATTTCATACCAAAGGTTAAGTCTTTGAGTTGTTGGCTTAGATTACTAACTTCTCCATTAAGTCCATTTAGGTGTCCTTGAAGGCTGGACTCTCCCTCTTGATGGGTACGAGTCTCGGGTTGGGGAACGTCCTTACACCGGTTTGGTTCTTGAGTCATAGTATCAGGGTTTAATTCTCGGTTGAGTGCACTCCTAGTCTTCATGTGACTTCCTAAGGTTATAGGAAAAACATGTGTTGTTACGTTAGATTGTCCCTAAGTGTTAGAAAGGAGGAAAAAATTTAGTGGATCCCGAATGCTTAAACTTGGAAAGGGAATTTAAGGGCTTAAATGGCCATTTTTTGGAATGGGGGGTGGTTGTCACAGGCTTAACCTGTGATAGTGTTGTAGAGCTCAGAGAGAGCTTTGAATTGGTATCTTACGGGCGAAAATCTGACATCCGTAGCAAAAGTTATGATCGTTTTAAGTTCAATGGGTCAAACCTACCAAAACAACAAGCAAACTAGGCATAAAATTTTACCAGGGTATTAACATATTCTGATAAACATGTTTTTCCTTTAGTGTTTATATCATGCATCAACTCAGTTATCATTAAACCACACAGTAAGGATATAATAACATAATCACAGATTAGGCAAGTAAACAAAGTATTCTGCAAAGTGTTAGCTAGCATAGAATGAGACAGCAGACAACATAATCAGCACAAAAATAGTATTAAATCACCAGGTACAGAGTAGCAACAGAATGGTTGTTCCGAATAAGGTAATAACACTAGCTGCTACATAGCACACCCATATGCATAATAACATAAACGTACAATACCAGTGGTCCAGCAATAGACACCTACCACCTGCACCTACCCTCTAACAGCAGCTAGGCTGTAAGGTGTTCTGTCCTCACATGCACCTACCCTCAAATAGCAACCAATCAGTTGAGTAAGACTTGTGCAGAAAACACAATACGATTTTTAAATTTTGAACATACGAATATGAACATACGATTATGAACATATGAATACGAATATGAACCCTAAATGGTTTCGAGTTTCCGGTTTTTAAATTTTGTCCAGTAATAACATATCTATTGTAGTGTTCAAGCTTATCCTTATATGTTAAACACAAAATTAATAGAACCGGTTTCTGCCTTGTTCAAAACCAACAAACCAGAGAAGAAATGAAAAGTTTGCAGACATTCAGGGGAAGCTATCCATGGCTCTGATACCACATGACAAGATTCCACCTCGAATGAGTCGTGTTTTACCCACAAACGAAACAGAAAAACAAAATATAAGCAGAAAATCGAATGCTGTCCGATGAGCAACCTTTTAGGCTCTTGGCATAACGATCTTCCGCAGGAAGACGGCAGCAAACGGGACCGGTTTCTGGGCACTCTCTTCGTGTATCCTTCTCTGGAAAAGAGAGGGAAGACGAGTGGAACGATGGCTATTCAAGCAACCTCGGGCTTGAAAGCTCAAGGAGATGAACTCATTCTCGGTTCTTGATCGAACCAAGCCTTACCGTTCACCAAGCTTCAACTACTTCGGCTGAAGACAAAAGGGCTATTTCTCATATATTCAACCACCTTTACACACACCAATAGCCATGTATTTATAGACCTAGGGTGGCTGAAGGTTAGAATGGGCTTGGGCTTCGAAATGGGCCACATGGTTGGCCATTCTTAGTCCACTTGCACACCAGATCACTCTTCAAGCTTTGGCCCATTTGTTGCATCAGTGGGCTGCTAAACTCCGGCCCAATTGTTGCTTCTAACCACCATCTAACTTAACATACATCTAATCCTAATGCCTAAGGATGCATGCAATTATAAAACATTAGAGGAAGGCGAATGTTTGCCAACAAAAACATAAGGCGAATGTTTGCCGAATAAAATTCAATTACAAATTAATTCCGAGGGAGACAAATCTCTTCTTCATGTGCTTCCACCTTTAGTTCCCACGATAGCAAGTGTAAGGGTTGATTCTTGTCATTTGTGCTCGGGTCCCATTCCAAATCCGCGAAGAGGCATTCGACACCTGTAATTCCTGCAAAAGAATTGAAGTTGTTAGTTAACAGGTTGGATAAAGTTCGTGCCTTGGTTTGTGATCGAGTGACGGCCCTCTAGGGCACATCAGGTGTCGACCAGTACCTCTTGTTGGAATGTTTTGAAAGGTGAAGTGTCATTTAACCCGATTTTTGATTGAGTCTTCCGCTGCTACAAGTTTAAACGTTTTCAAAGAGTGCTGATTTAAGTCGAGAAACAAAAGTTTTAAATTTTATGCGAATTCTATGGAGGTGAGGAGTAAGTGTACGATTGGCAACCCGGGTTCGGGGACGACTCGGAGGCGCTACAGAGGTGGTGATGGCGAAGTGTGAACTAAAGACCGTGTAGGTTTTCAGGGCGTTACAGCCTAACTACCTCCTGAACGTATAACTAGGCGAACTGATCCATAAAATAAGTCATACTAACAAGTACAAAGTGGAACGACTTCGTCAACCTGTCCACAATTACCCAAATTGCATCATGGCCCTTAGCAGTCTTCGAAAATCCGACCACGAAATCCATAGTTATATGTTCCCACTTCTACTCCAGTATAGGTAGTGGCTGAAGCATACCTGACGGTCTCTGATGCTCCGCCTTAACCCGCTGGCATAATACACAGGTCTCAACATACTTGGCCACCACCCATTTCATATTGGGCCACCAATAGTTCTGTTTCGAATCCATGTACATCTTAGTACTCCTAGGATGCACGGAGAAAAAAGACGAATGGGCTTCTGCCAATATCTCCTTCCTTAGCTCCTCTTCTTTTGGGCGTACCACCTATCCCAAAACTTCAAATTTCATCCTATGAATAGCTAAGTTCGGAATTAGTATTGGCCTCCATAATCGATTTCTGCTTGCTGCATTCAGAATTATTCTCCTGAACCTGCTTAATTCTATCCAGGATAGTCGGCCTCAAAGATATCGCCGAGAGTGTGGCGGCTACGTTGGAAATCATCTCCAATCCAAACTTCTAAATCTCTGCATTCAGCTCGATAGGCACTGCAGAAACCATAACAGACGTTGAAGCTGATACTCTGCTCTAGGCATCTGCTACCACGTTCGCCTTTCCCGGATGATATTTGATTTCCTAATCATAACCCTTAACAAGTTCGAGCCACCTCCTCTACCTCAAATTCAGCTCCTTCTGTGTGGAAATATACTTTGAACTTTGGTGGTCTGAGAATATCTCGTACTAACTGCCCATATAAATAATACCTCCAAATCTTCAATGTGAAGATCACTACCGCTAACTCCAAATCATGTGTGGGATAATTCTGCTAATAGGTCTTTAATTTTCTGGAAGCATAGGCAATCACCTTCCCACTCTGCATCACCATGCACCCCAGGCCTATCCTGGACGCATCATAATATATGTTGAACTTCTCACCCTCCACTGGTAGTGTCAACAAGGGAGCTGTAGTCAACTTTTGTTTCAGTGTCTTGAAGCTGCCCTCACACTCATCGAACCATCCATACTTCACATTCTTCCTGGTCAATCGACTCAAAGGTGCTGGAATCTTGGAGAATCCCTCAACAAATCTCCGATAGTACCCTGCCATAAAACTATGAATCTCGCTGGCACTGTCTGTCGTGGTCATTCCTTCACAGCTTGAACCTTCACTGGATTAATTGAAATACCTTTGCAGGAAATGACATGCCCTAGAAAGTTGATCTTATCCAGCCAAAACTCGCACTTAGAGAACTTAGCATATAGTTGGTGCTGTCCCAGAGTCGTCAGTACGATCCTCAAGTGCTACTTGTGCTCCTCTTTGCTCCGGGAGTAAATCAGAATGTCGTCAATGAACACTATCACAAACTTGTCCAAATGCTATCTGAATACTCGGTTCATCAGGTCCATGAAGGCTGCTGGGCCATTAGTTAGCCTAAACGACATCACCAAAAATGCATAGTGCCCATACCTCGTTCAAAAAGCAGTCTTTGAGATGTCTTTCTCCCTAACCTTCAACTAATAGTAGTCGGACTTCAGATCAATCATAGAAAATACCTGACCACCTTGAAGCTAATCAAACAAGTCGTCTATCGTCGGTAACGGATACTTATTCTTCACTATCTGCTTATTCAGCTCCCTGTACTCAATGCGCATGCGTAGTGACTCGTCCTTCTTCTTAACGAAGAGCACCAGCAACCCAAGGTGAAAAACTAGGGTGTATAAAGCCCTTATCTGTCAACTCCCCCAGCTGTGCTTTTAACTCCTTCAGCTCAATAGGTGCCAACCTGTACAAGTTCTTACATACTGGTTCTGTTCCAAGATACACATCGATAACAAATTTGATCTCTCTGTCAAAGGGAAGACCTGGTAAATCCTCCAGAAATACCCCCAGGAGCTCCTGTACAATGGGAATGTGCCGAAGCTAAATCTCCCCCTGAAACTGCATATCCATAACACTAACCAAGAAACTCATACATTCATTTCGCAATAACTGTTGGGTTCTCATAGAAGACACAGCCGAAATCCAGCTCAAACCCTTCCCTATCCTGAAAGAGTAGCTCTCCCCACTTGAGGGTCAAAAATAGATCTCGCTTATCCTGCAATCTATTGTGGCATAGTGTCTGAACAACCAATCCATCCCCAAGATGGCATCATACCCCTTTATGTTGAGTATGATAAGATCGGCATACAGCTGCTTCTCCCCCGTCGTCACTATATCACCTCGTACCACTTGATTAGAAAATATACGCTCTCCTGACGGCAACATCCCTCATATAGCTGTCCTGCAGGGCTGGGCTCCAAATTCACCTTAACCACGAAGGCTGTGGACGCAAACAAATACATAGCACCAGTATCGATAAGAGTGTAAGCCGCAACGCTCGAAATAAAGATGCTACCTGAAATCACCGATGGTTGGGAGACATCATTTGGCTCAATGAGGGCAAAGACTGTCGGTGCTACCCTCGCTGGGGCCTTGCTCAAGGTTGGACAATTCCTGGCAAGGTGGCCTAGGTCGTTTCAATTGCAACATCGACCCTTATTCGCCTTCGGGCAATCTCTGGCAAAGTGACCTATCTCATTGCACTTGTAGCACCGACTTGATTCCATTCTGCACTCGCCAAGGTGGTTCTTCTTACACTTCGGGTATAGGAGAAACTGCCCTGATCCCTGTGGTCATTTGCTGCTTCCTTGGCTGCTCTGAATATCATTAGGCCTCTTTAGGCCATTCTGCTGCGGCTGCTCTCCTCTACTCTACTGAGGCAACACCTCTCTGAAGAACTGTCTAGGCTACTCTCTAGGCTACTCCCTGTGGCTAGGAAGTTTCATCTCGGCCTCTTCTATATCCAAGGCTTTGGCAACCACCTTTTCATAGAGAACATCTTGCGTCCCCACTATCTTCACGCCTATATAAATCTCCGGATTCAGCCCCTGTACGAAAAGGTGAACCTTGCTCTCGTTCAGGATCACCAAATGACCTGCAAATCGAGACAACGCCTCAAACCTCCTCACATATTCTGCCACTGAACCCGTCTGTTGTAGTTTAGCAAACTCCACCATTTTTCGAGTCCTGAATGCGTGGCTGAAATATTTGCCAAAGAACATTGTCTTAAACTCCTCCCATGTCATAGCTTTCACATCTATAGTGTCCTTCACTGAATCCCACCAAAACCTAGCATCTTTAGCTAGGTGGAATACTGCACTGGACACTCTATCTCGATTGACCACCTTGGCGTAATCCATCATATCCTCCATACTCTGAATCCACTTCTCAGCACTGAGAGGATCCAGAGAAAATCGATCAAATAATGAGGGCCGGAGTCTATGAAATCTATCCCCACCATGATCTGCTGAAGCACTACCACTAGAATGGCCCTGGTCCTCCTGACTCATAAACCGCTCAAGCTGCTGACACTGATGGTTGACTAACTCAGTAAGCTGCCTGATGGCGTCATCCCTCTCATCTGTAGCTCTACGTGGCTCTCTAGCCATGGTGCAAATACTGTACACAATACCATCTACTAAGTCTAAAAGAAAAGACAAGAGTTCTAAGAAATACTTACAGTTGGTGGAGCACTCCCATGTAGCAGCTGGTGGTGTTATGTAATCCACTAAAAGACATCGATATCATGGCTCTGATACCATAACTTGTCGCGACCCCAAGAGCCATCTCCGGGTTCCCGGTCCACCAACAAGGCTAATCTGATCTGACTCCCCGACTTACTTACCCAAATCTTTATATAAAAGATAAGTAAGGGGAAAAAACTTTCGAAAAGACACACGCAGCAGAAGATAAATTAAATATTTAAAAACAGAATGATAAAACTGTCGTGTGAAAATCGAGCGTAAAACTGAGAACTAAATTTGTTTTTGAAAAGAAACCACTGTCGCCGGCCGTCAGCAGGACTGCTCAGTCGTCGACATTGGCGCTAGCGCCGAACAGTGGTGTCACGCGTGTACCGTGCTGCTCGCACGCCCCATCCTTGACACTGTGCGCGCCCCATCCTTGACACCGCGCGCACCCACTGCGCGCGCAACACCCGCGATGCACACTCTCATCACGCCCTCACCATCACTGACGCCGCACGCTCTGCGTGCTACCTGACGCTGTGCGGGACACCCTGCGCGTGCCACACACCACGCAAACCGCCCGCGCGCGCGTCACCCGAAGTCGCGGGCCCCGCGCATGCCACACTTGAAGCCACGCGCCGCGCACCTCCCTTTTTTTTCCTAACTCCAAAACATTTCTCTAACCTTCCACACCTTTTCTACTCTGTTTACCCGATGCAATGGCATTTTCTCAAAGTTTCAGCAGAGTAACGCCTAAAAATGTCAACCTCAACCTAAAATTCAAACCCAAAAACAACACAGTACAAGATCTTTCAACAAAATTATCCATGTAAATATTTAAAACACCATTCAGATCTATCAGACCACGTTCCAAACAAGACCACTAAACTAAAGTTCGAGTTTTCAAAACAAACCTTTTCATCAAACTATCAACAATAAAATTCACTATATATCAAAATCTATACATGAAATTCATCAAGAGAGATCGTTCAAAATACAAAATACCCTCAGAAGTAGTCTCTCATAAACTCCTACAATACCATACCACCATCCATAGGTCGGGTTGCCCTAACACGGTCCACCAAACCAATGCCCTAGTCGTGCATCGCCAACTGCTTACTACTCATGGATAGGCTCCTGATACTCACCGTCCTGCTAGTCTACACCTACACCACATAACACAAAATAAGTCTAATACTTAGTAAGTAATGCAATATGAAACGTAGAAACTGTCAATGCAATCCTATTACATGCAATCTCTACACTCATGTTGTTGTTTCCTGTCATCGTTTCGTATGATCCTCATACATAGTTAGGAAGCGAATCAGGTTTTCCAAGTCGATTATCTGTCTGCGTCGAAGGGTGAATCACTTCCTTGGAGACATGTCATACAAACCACCGCCATATCAATTGGCCCTTGCGCCACACTGCCATTGACATGTCGCCACCATCCAGTTCAACCAGCGATGGGTCCCACAAGTTGCATTCTCTTGATAACGATCCTTATACTGATTTGGGAAGTGGATCAAGTTTCCTAAGTCTATTCTCATACTGTGTCGAAGGGTGAATCACTTCCTTCGAGGCCACGTAACTATTATTCTCACCGTTCTCATGTCATGCCATGCCACTCATTTACACTTAAAAACTATGCTCAAATTCATTTTCGTTACACTTTTCAAAACATGATGCATGACTGAAACAAAACATGAAAATCATCCTTACACTCCTATGGTGTAGCCCCATAAGGGCAATACACATGCAATCACTACTTACTTAGCCTACTTAGTTTTCTATGGTGCTTGGTTCTACCAATACTCAGTCTCAACCTAAAAAAATACCATTTTTCATTAACGTTAATCCCAAAACTGATATGCCTCATGGCCTCATTCCACGATCCCAAGCCCGAGCTCATAATTCAACTAACTTATCTTCTTACACACTTGTATCTTTTGCAGGTGACGATTCATGTGAAAGCTTGGAGGACACCTTGGGCGACTTGAAGTGGGAGATCAAAGCTATGGACGTGAATCAACCAAAATATCTCATCACTTGGAAGATCAAAAGAGGCGACCATAATGCTCATATGGGAATTTGTCTTCTCGAGCCTTGATATTTTGTAACTTTTATTTTGAACTTATTGGGCAAACGTTGGCATTTTTTTTGTTAAACTTATTATATGCATGCATGTTAGGCATTTAGGGCCAGATGAATCGTAGGCTAGAGGTGCCTTGGTTAAAAGGTTTAGCCCACTTGAAGATAGGCTTGCAAGAAAACCCAGTTTTGTTCCAACTCACTCTAAATCTTAGTCTGCCCACCAATAGGTCTATAAATCATGGCTATTGGTGTTTGTAAACTTTTTAGTTGATTTCTAGGGAGCATCCTCAAGTTTCTCTTCATCGGAAGAAGTTTGGAGCAAGAACACCAAGGTAAGCTCGGTTAAACCTCAATCGAGGGGTTGCGCCCCCAAAACCTCCCTTCTAGCTCAGTAGCTTGAGAGGGTTGTTAGCCATCTTCATCTCATTTCTTTCGAGATTGGAAAACAGTAGGAAGTGGTCACAAAAACCATGTCCTTGAATAAAGTTTTCTTCCTTGGAAGAAAACTTCAGCCAAAAGCTTCATTGAGCACTTATCGGTCGATTCTCATAAATCATCCCCGCTAGTTTTCATCCTAACGAATCTGGACCACGTATTTCACCAGCACACACCTCACTCACAACACTAACTTCACCTAAATTTTCATTTCATTCCTAGTATTTTTCTTGTTTGTTCATTGTGTTTTCTCAGTTTTTAGCCGACCAAGGAACAACGATCCTACTCAACGTTTTGTAGCTTGCTTGCAAGCAAGGATCGGAACAAAGACTCATCATGCTCACTAAAACTACGATTACTAACTTAATCGACAAAACAACCAAAATGTCCCACTAACTCATCTCGGCCAAAAATCAACCTAATCTTCGAACGCGCATAACGTTTTCTATGGTTATCAGAATCGCTTGATTTTAGCGGTTAAATGCTCATCAAGGAACCTATTTTTACATAATAAAAGGGGTTTTTAAAACAATTAACCACAGTTATGTGAAAAAGACCAAAACAGAACTGGTTTCTTTTGTCTAAAAATTTCATATTTTCGGTTTCTACTCAAATTCAACTAATTCTCCTTCCATTCAATCACATTCTAATCCATTTAAGCATAAACTAATAAAATTGGAGGTTTCCAAATTCGAAAACCAGAAATCACAACCTCGGTGTTCTCGGGTTTTAAGGAATCTGAACCCCTCCTCCTCCAACAAGTTAAACACTATTTATTTCCCTTCTAAACACTCTAATTTCTAGCATGAAATTCTCAGAATTCGAAACCTAATCGGATCATACAATCGGTCATCAACATAGAGAGAGAAGAGCAACTAACCAAGAGCTCTTCTGCATGGGAAATGAAAAACTGAAGATGGGGCTTCGATCGTCGACGGGGAGAAAGCTGAAAATTGGCGTGAACGTTGCCGGAGGAGGCACTGTCGTAGGAGGGCAGAGCTCATCTTCAGGCTTTACTCTCGAGCGTTTGTCTGAAGAATAGGAGTGGCTTCTTCCGCGAGAAGCCACTCTTCTGTTATAATAAATTTTTTTTTATTTTTTTATTTTTTTTATTTTTACCTTAATGCCCTTACGTTTTTAATTCTTTGAATTTCCGTCAAACTTTACCCTTCTTTCATTTTCTAATCCAGAAATCTTTCTTAAAATTTCTCTTAGGTTTGAGCGGGAATTTTAATTCGCCCGAAAAATTCTCGGGTGTTACAGCCCCGCAACTTGAGGTTTGTCCTGCAGTCGTGCTCATACATACATATTCGGTCATCACATGATGGTTCTCACGGTGAAATCCACTATTATTCAAAATAATAGTGACATGTATTAACCCTTGTAATTTTAAAAATTATTTTAAAATAACAAACAACTATAAATAGAATCATTAATTTAAAAGAAAATATTATTATGAAATATGTATTTTTTAAAATGTAAATATTTTACGTTAAAATTGTATTAGATTTAGATTATAGAAGAATAAAAGAAAATACATTTTTGATCAACGGTTTTAGTTAGTTACTTTCGTCTGATCTCAGCATATTTAACTCATGATCAAGTTCTTTTCTAATACTTTGAAACTGTCAAGTTTTTTCTGAAAATTTTTTCGTTTCAATTACTGACGCGTAGGTATCAAACTTACGAGAATAATGCACTCTTATATTTGTGAAAAGACGTGTTATCAACACATGAGACGTTTCTTTTCAATCTTAGAAAACTTTTTTTCTAAAAACAAATTCAGGAAAGATCACACTTTTTTTTCTATTAAAGGGATTGGATCTTACCCCCCATCAAAACTTGCATTTTGACATTATATATAAAAAAACAAAAATTTGATTTTTCAATTTGTTAAATAACAAACTTCAATTTAAATTTGAAAATAAAATCTTATCTGATGAGATTATTCAAATCTAATTTTAATTCTTTAAAATAATATCTTCTAATGAGATATTTAATTTTGAATTCACAATATAAAATGATAGAGAGACAGATAGACTTATAGTACTAATCTCTAACAATATTTATTAATTAATATAAACTTTTTATATTAATAACACAGTTATTAACTCAATTTTAAACTAATTCTACTAAATACGTAAAGTTGTACGGTTAAAATTATAGAGTATATTTACTCAAAGTAATGTCCATTGATATAGTCATTACATATGTATTAATTATCAATTAAGATTTGTAATCAAACTAGGTATAAAAATTCGTTAACCTCTAATATTACATCTTTATCCTTGACTACCATTAGTTCTTAATTAAATAATTAATCCATAACATTTATTTTGTGCACTAATTAAAGGGGTGGGCAAGCGCTGGTTCGATCTGGTCCCGAGCACGGACCGAAACTGACCTGTGTCTTCAGAAATTTTTTCTCGAAAATCAGAATCGGTCCTGGGAGGGACCGGAACCGGACCAAAAATTTGGTCCGGTGCCATTTCAGTCCTGATTCCTCCCATCAAATATGTTTTTTTAATAAAAAATTTTCAAATCAATGAAGCGAGCCGATAATAGTGGAGAGGCGAGCAACCAGGCAAGCGCAAGGCGAGGGTGTCGGAGCAAGGGAGCTTTCGAGGCAGTGCAACGGAGCAGGGAGCATGGTGGTCTGGAGTCGCGAGTCGAGGTCGATCGTCAGGTGTTCAGCGGTGCAAGAAGCGAGTCGGCTTGTCGGAACAAGGACTCAGGAAGGATTCTGGAACTTAGAAGACTGGAACCGATGGGTGAAGTGCGTGTAGACTGAAATAGTGAAGTGAAGCAGCTTCAATTTCGTTCAGCAAGTTTCAAATTCAAACATCAAATTTGGGATTTTTGGCTATAGATCGAGGACCAGACTGAAAATCGATGGGATTTTTTATTTTGAACCAAGGACCAAACCGTGGTACAGCGAGTTGGGACCGAAACCGAACTGAAACCGTTAGTGCGGTCTTGTCCTGCACACCTCTAGCTAATTATTCAATTACTGAAATAACAAATAAGAGAATTTCATATTATGCATTTTATTGTATCAGTGTTAGCATTTTTAGCTACTCATTTTATTTATTATCAAAATACAAAGTTTATATAATATAACTTATACAAAACTATACCAAATAAGTTAAAGAATAGATTGAAATAAAATAAAAATCTACTAAATACAATGAATTAAGATCATACATATATGATCATAATTATGATAAAATTAATTTTTATTCATTTAACGGATATTATAAAGACAATATAATTTCATCTTGTACAGGCCAATATAATTATATTATATAAAATACAATCAATTTATGTTCATACATATATAGTCGGGATATGACTATATGTTTTCAACGAAGTGAATTGTATTTATAACTTTATTAATTTAAAGATTCAAGCATAAGTCATGTACTAATATGATTATTTCTTTTTAAATTTAATTTTACATATATTAACATATATATAAATTTAAAATTTCACAAATAATCAATAATTTTTTTTAAATTTATAAAACATATCGTATAATACAAATATAAATATTATTTATTTATTTATTACATCTAATAAAAATTTTTATAATATTTATTTGTTGGACATATTATCTTAAAATTTTGACAACTCTTTATCATGATCGTTAATAAGATTCCAGCAATTGTCCCGCTAAGAAGTTATATGCAACTTTTTTACCATCAACCATAGCCCAAGTAACCTCAAAACAACGAAAGCACTAAATTGTTACTCGTTTGCAATAATTGTAAAGAGTTTTTGAGAGAAAAGAAAAACTGTTTCTTCTTCAAAATTTTCCTATCCTGGATTTTACTTTTTGCATGCATTTGTACGCTTTCAAACACTTCATAGTGTTCTGAGAATTGCACGTAATCTCTTAACCAACTAGGTCCATTTCTTAAACTCGCTGCAGCCTCTCTTTTACCCATAGTAACTACTTCATTACTATCTCTCATTGAATCTCCACCAATAAGCATAGTACCTCTAAACCAATCATTGTCAACATAATGGAGAGTGATGAAAGATTCATTCAAACCCAGGCTGCTTACTTAGATTGAGTACGAAAGAAAATTATCAAGATCATGATTTGGTACGCACTGTATTGGGTGGAGGAGCACATTCACAAGACCCTCATTTTGCTACTCCATATAATATGTTGGCTTTCCTTCCTATAAGTTGAGCGTCTTTGCTTTTTCTTTATTACTACCCATGAAAGAAGGAAAGTCAAATTTAATGGCAAGTTCATGCGACGGTCAGCCAACGGGGTGTTGACGTGTACGTGAGGAGCATGCCTATTTCGTTCGGTTGTTCGAGTCTGCCGACGCAGGCATCATCCATGCCATTCCCAACCCCAGCTCTAGGCCAGTGAGAAACCAGAGAAGGAGCCTAGAATAATCAACAGAGGCAACCTGGCTTGCATGCAATCAGAAAGACGCCACTGAATGCGGTTCGGGCGGGGCGGGGCTTTGACTTCCTCTATGTTCTTCCCCAGCTCATCGCTTCTTGTCCTTTTCTAATAAATAAAATATAGTTTTGAATGCAAACTAAGCAAAAATATGCTCTTGCCTTGTCCCTTCGGCGATCACCGTCTCTTCTCTTTCACACAAAGCAGACCCATTCCCATTTTTGCGTGTATATGTATTTAAACCCAGCCCCTCCTTTCATCTCCTCTTCGTCCTGTCTCTTCATCCTCTGTTTTATGTTCATCTTTGATCTCGTTCTATCATGACCAATATACCTTCAACTTTCACCGACTCTTCTCTCACCCTCTTCAATCTCGTCATTTCTTCCTCAGATCCGTGGCCCTTTTCACTTACTTTCTTATAGCCTCCGCAGATTCGTGTTTTAATTCCTCAGGCTTACCCTCTGTTTTTCTTCATCTATGGGGATTATTGGTGATCAGATCAATTTTCATATTCATATTCCCCACCCACATCTTCATCTCCACCATCGCTGCGGAAAGAAGAGAGATCTTATTCCCAAGGGGTATGTGAGCATCCTGGTGGGTCAAGGTGAGGAGCAGGAGCGGTTTGTCATCCCCGTCTTCTACATCAACCACCCTCTGTTTACGCAGCTGCTGAAGGACGCGGAAGAAGAGTATGGGTTCGATCGGAACGGACCCATCACCATTCCCTGCCTCGCAGACCACTTCCGCGCTGTCCAGAACACCATTGACAAGGAAAACTCAATCTCCCACCACCACCACCACAACCTCCATTTTCTTGATCGGTGTTTTAGACCCTGATCTCCGTATATGACTTATTTAATTCTATTTCTTTTTGCCGTGTCTTCAGTTTGTTTGTTTGTTGTCACAAAATTACAATGCCGACAGTGTTTTGATTCGAACTTTGTTTTGTTGGTTCGAGTCGACGACAAAGCACAATGGAAAATAAATCGCGGTTTTTTGCAGCAATTTCCTGATATTATCTAATTAATCGAGGGTGTTGACTTTGTGGCTCAAGCCAAGGTTGGGTTATGGTTTAAGGTGAGAAGGGTCAACCCTCAATGGTTTGGTTTGTTCATTTTGGACAAAAAGAAATCATCCAATCAAACGCCTTTCAAGTTTTGACGTATCAAACAAGGGGTTGTTACTCAATCAAGCCCAAGAGCCTATTTAGATAATTAAAGTGTACATTCAACGCTACCTAGCCCCTTGTTGATCTGTCATTCCACCAATGTAAAAGCATGAATTAGAAGATGCACAGCTAGCTCATAAATCTCTCTCAAACAAGTCCCAAAATTGAAAGGATTGGAAAAGTATTTGGACCCTCTACTGCAACTTACGTCACTATTTCAAGTGCTCAAAAGAAAAATTACTAGAAGCTAATAGTAAAATGCTTTTAATGGTAGCTGCTAAATGACACCAAGTCTTAAACAGAATCTATACATGAGAGGAGGAGAGTGGTCAAGGGTGGGCAAAACCGCCCCAACCAACCCGTAAAATCAATCCATGCAGTGCGGTTCGGTCGGGGGCCATTTTGCCATTATGTATAACTACTCTCTAATATACAAAGCCGCCATTCAAAGTTCGGAGGTAAAAAGTTGTTCGACCATTTGAAAAACCAAACCTTCGGGCAACCTAATTGAAGTTGGGTTGGAAATCAAATACCCCACGGTTTGGACCTATTACAAGAAGCACTGATCACCGGATACAGATTCCTAATCCCCAAATCAATTTCCCATTGAGGCCTTCAATCTTTTCACTTGTCGATCTTCGCTCGTTGATAAAAAATATAGATTTTTTTTTTCCCTTTTTTCAATTTTTTTCTTTTAATTATAATAATTGTTTTTTTGAAAATTAGTGGAACCAAACCGGAACCAACTGTTATTTACTCTATTTATAGAACTGTGGACAGCTGTTCAAGTTCCGATTTAAGATGTAGTATACTAAACTCGACCACGACCACCCCTTAGCCTTAATATTGAAATGGATTTTTTTTTTAAAACGTTAAAGTATTGGTTTGTTTTTAAAAAAACCTTAAATTTTACTATTCATCGTAAAAAACGTTCACGTTTGAGAAATATGCAATTTCAACCTCAAAGAGGGGGTGAGGAGGCCATCTTTCTCGTGAGAGTACGGCCGGTCCAACTGGACCGGCCGTCCTGTGATCAAATTCTAAATTTTGGAAATCTTTAAGGGGGAGTACCATCGGTCCAACTGAACCAACTGTACTTGCCCTAGACCAACCGTCCTCTATTTACTAAAACCCATGACTTTTGTCACTGGTTTTTGTTTTTAGTGTCGAGTACGGCCGGTCCACCGAAGATTTTAGAGGTTGACCGAGGCCTTTTTATTGTTTTAAAACTTGAAATGTTTTTAGTACGAGTCATTTGTTCAAATCAACAAATTGGGTTCGGATAACTCGGGACGTAAAATTGTAAGTGTGATGTGCTAATGGTTTTAATGCACTTGTATTAGGTTCAAAAACTTCGAGGAAAAGTGATCAAGGTTGCTCGACTACTAAGAATCGAGGTAAGTTCATATTGTATGCTTCCGGGCCTTAAGGCCTACATCTCAAAGGAACTAGGTTTTGTGCTTTTGTGGGGTAAGTTAAGGGTAGTTAAGTTTGTTTTGTAGACGTTTAGATTAAGTGTAATGCCTTATTGAAACGCCTTGAAGATATTGTCTACGTTATGCATTGATGAATTGTTTTCTATGTTTTTTTATAAGTTTAAGCATGAAAATGAATTTCTACACATGTCTTATGAAAAAAAAATGAACTAATGAAAAGAAATGAATGAATGTAATCCCGGTCATGTATGGGTGGGGGTTTAGACATGGTTGTCTCGTAGGTGGAGCATGTTTTCCTTCCGGTAGATGGAGAAGACTGTCTAACCGCTTGATGTGTCTTCTCTATCTGATGAGAGTAAACCCCTGGTGACATCCTGTTATGTAACGAAATGAAATGAAATGACTGCGTGTTTTATAAATTGCATATGCATGACATGCATTTACATTTACGTAGACTTACTGAGCTTTAGGCTCATTAGTTAAACTTTGATGATGTAGGTAAAGAACTAACAGGTGAGGACTTTGAGCCCCAAGTTGATGAATAGGTGCAGTTGCAGGAACGAAATCGTGGTGTGTGTTCACAGCAGTTAGGCGACCTTTTGACCTGTGGGTGATGTAGCCTAGAGAAGTGTTTAGATTGGGTATATAGATAGGATTTTGTAACACCCCGAGAAACCTCGTGTTCCCGGTGCGCTACAGTGCATCCACACACTACACACACACTAACACTTGACATAACTTACTCAATTTAATACCCCTTTCGTTTTCAAAATATTTTCAAAAGAACATTTGTGAGTATGAAAAGTTTTCGACTCGATTCGAAACAACTCGCGTCCTGAAGAGGGAACACGAAATCCTCAACATAAAAAAAACTACGCAGCGGAAAAGAAAACCATTTAAAACAGTTTAAGATAAAACGGTAAGACTTGAAATCTTAGGAAAGAATCCAACGCACCCCTCGAACTACACAATCCGGTACCGCGCACTCACGTCCCCACTTCGACACCCAGCGCGCACCCTCACGGTGCTGCACGTGCCAACTCAACGTCACTGTGTCTCGCGCACGCTCACAATGCCGCGTGCCTCACGCACCCTGCCACTGTACAGCACGTCCACGCGCACGCCCTCACCCGGCACCGCACGACTCGTGAGCACCCGCAGGGCCGCGTGCCCCTCGCACCTGCGATCACGCCACACTCCCACGCTCATCTACTCTTCTCTAGCATTCACTGTTCACATCTCAACCCATTCCATATCCCCTCGACTCTCAACATCTCTCGCGAAATTTTGGCAGAGTAACGGCTAAAAACTGACTATCCCAAATCCAACAATATTTAACTATCTATCATCCAGAGAAAACCACTATAACAAAATCAGAGTTTAAGGACAACGAAAACCCATCAAATACCAATGAAGAAAGTCCCCAGTATAGAGTAATATCATACTCTAACATATAACAATACGTACGTGTCCCCAAAACACTACAACCCCTCTATACAATCTAAAAAAAAATCAACGTCTATATAACTCCGCTGTCTACACAAATACCCGACATAAAATAATAAATCCACTGTCACCTACCACCACCACGGGTCGGGTCGCCCTAACAAAATCCGCCATCTGGTGCCTCGGGCGCACGCCGCCAACCATCCTACGTCTCTGGACTAGGCTCTCGAGGCTCACCAGCAGTATCGTCAGCACCTAACACCACAGAACACACAACATAAGCCTAACGCTCAGTAAGTAATGCGATATGAAAGTAAAAGCCGACAATGCAATCCTATCACATGCAGTCTCTACACTCACACTCATGTTGTCATATCTGTGACGCGTAGTGCAGCCGCACCAGGGTAAGGAGGAACCTCACGCCACCCTACACCTTGACACGTTGCCACCGTCCCGGACTCCCCAGCAACGAGGCCCACAAGCTACACACACGCATCACCACACGGCAACCACATCAGGGTAAGGGTGTACCTCGCGCCACTCTACACCCTGACACGTCGCCCCCGTCCCAGACTCCCCAGCACGGGGTCACAGTTGTCACACACACACATGTTTCGCGACAGCCCAACCGGCCCACCCCTCGAGTAGGATCCGCGGTACCACTGCCCATATCCTCACCGTCAACACATTCAGGTCACATGACGGCCCAGCCGGCCCACCCCTCGAGTGGAATCTGCAACTGGTGAAGCACCAGCCCGCACACTAGCGGGATCCGTGGTATCACCGCCACACGTCTCACCACATACTCAAAACATGTTCAAAACTATTTTCGTTCACGTTTTTAAAATATGATGCATGTCAAACAATACGCACGCACACCACATTCAACAACATAAACCCTAAAGTTCTACAGTGTAGGCCCACTTGGGCAAAACACATGCATGCACTACTTACCTGGCGTCCTAAGCTCGCTCGACGGACAGCTTCGCCAAAAGAAAGCCTCAACCTAAAACATAATCAATCTCTCATCAGTATTTATCTCAAAATTCACCAAATAGCTAAAAATAACCTTCCTTAACTACACTCATGAAATTTCAACTAAAACGGTCTATTGGTTTGGTTTGGCCGAAAACCACCCCAAAGTTCGGACGCGCATAACTTTTGCGTCCGTCAACGGAATCGAACAATTCAAGTGGCTAAACATCCCCTCAGGAACCTAGTTTAACATACTAAGACGGATTTTAAAACGGTAAAGCGCAGACAGGCGAAAAATGCCAAAAACCGAATCTGCCATTTTTTTATAAAATTTCAACATTTGTTTTTCTTCAACCAAAACTCACTCAATTCAGCTTTACGCACCAAAAACAGACATGTCACTATCACATGTCGAAATTCCACGAAAAACGGTCACTAATTTGACTTGGACCAAAATCTGACATAAACTTCCGACGCGCATAACTTTTGCGTTAGATATCGGAATCGAACAATTCTAGCGGCCACACGTTCCTCCAACAACCTATTTTTACCCACAAAAACAGAATTTGAAACGATCAACCGAAACCAGGCCGAAACGGCCGAAAATAGAATCTGTTTTTATACGAACATCTGAAATTCAACCTTAACCCGAACATTTCCAAATTTTTTCGCTAATCCATCACATTCTAATCTATTAAACATGAACTAACTAAAATTGAAGGTCTCCAATTCAGAAAACAAAATTTTGAAAAACACAGCCTCTCGGTTTATCCTCCCCACCATTGATCGGTCGAACAGGAGAGCAGCATCACGCCCTCTTCCCCTCGACCAACAGAATAGATAAAGAAACGGGGTGGGTGCCGCTCCGAGCTCTCGGCCCTGTGTCCTGCTACCCCCGATCACGCGGCACATACACGCCGCGTACACCAACCCAACGTTCGGCTTAACCTTCAGAAAGATAGTGGGAAGGAGGCCATAAATTCTGTCGAACAAAATCAGAACAGGGAAGGAAACGTACCTGCAGTATTCAGCTTGGGAAATCGAACACGTCCCCCCCCCCCCACCGCAGTCCTCTCGGCGAACTAACGTTTGATTCTTCTCCATCGTCGGCGTCGACAGACCACCGGCTCTCTCTCTCTCTCTCTCTCTCTCTCTCTCTCTCTCTCTCTCTCTCTCTCTCTCTCTCTCGGCCGCGCGACACAGCACAGGGTGGAATGGCTTCCACCCGAAGCCATTCCACCTTGTTATTATTATTATTATTTTTATTTAAATACAAATTACCAAAATGCCCTCACGTGTTTCAATCGTCCGTAATTTCGTTAATTTCCCGACCTCCCGACTTTAAATTTCGAACACCGTCGCAAAAGTAGGCTCCGAGTCTAAAAATTTAAATTTCCCGTTGAAATATTTCTCAAAACTCCGACCGAGATTAAATTAAAATTTCAGAAATTAAAATAATAATAATAAAAATATCCAAAATTTTCGGGCTTATTACAGATTTTATGTTTTGAAATTTCTTGAACTGACTGGGTGTATATGTGATTGAATAGAAAAGCTTAAGTTTTAGAGTCTCCCGTGTGTTTTTACTTTTAGTTTCCGCTATGTATTTTGGATTTTGAATGATTAGAAAGTTTGATTATATTTTTCTTGAGGAAAGGAAATGATTTTTAAAAGAGAGAGGGTAATTAGGAAGATTAAGTCTTAAGTCAAGTCCAGTGACGACGTATGGGTCGTTACAACAAGAGTTCGAGATACTAATGAGCCGTCAAGCTCGAGACTTAGCAAGAGGAATTCCACTATGCAGTGTCATATATATCGGCAGCAGGGGCATAATACTTGCAAATGTCCTAACTGGAGATCAACTTCAGGTGCAGTTTCGCAAGATACATTTATGGCCTTCAACACATTTAACGGGACACAAGAATCTTCTACATGCGGCTATGGCAGAAATTGTTGACTTTTTTTTTTTTGCGGGGACTCTAGTCATTTTTTTTTTTGTAAATCTGTAATGATTAATTTAATTTTTTTAGGGTTTTTTTAAGTATTAATTTTTTTGCAAAAAACCCTTAAGTTTACTATTCATAAAAAAAAACGTAAAAGTTTGATAAATAGGCAATTTGAACCTCGGAGGGGGATGAGGAGGTCGTCCTATTTAATTTTATTTAAAATTTTGTTTAATTGAACCATAAAAATAATTAATTAAAATTACAATAAATTATACAAATGTTATTAAATCACGAAAATTTGACCATAAATAGAACAAATCATTGGAAGACAATCTACAAATTTGTGTGATTTTCTAACACTTGCACGATTTATTTTAGTTTAACTCTAAAAATTATAACTAAAAATACAATAAATCATAGAAGTGTTAAAAAATCATGAAAACTATTCCCATGATTTGGTCTACATATGGCAAAACTTGCTTGATTTAATTACAATTGCACAATTTATTGTAATTTTAATTAATTATTTTAGTGTTACATTACAATAAATCGTGCAAGTGTTAGAAAATTACGAAAATTTTTAGGTTCCCGTTCCATTTAACATTTAAGAAAATTTTATATTACATACAAAATTAAAGTATATAAAATTTACATACAAATAATAACACAAACTACGCCGGAGGGTCATTATCGTCTTCGTCGTATCGTGGCGCCCTATCCAAATTTGCAACCTCTCTTTCATATCTCTATATAACTCATCAAGATAATGTTGTGACTGAGTCAACTCACTTTGAGAAGCGATCACTCCACTCTGGCCTACTACGAGCTCATCGACTCTTCCAATGAGATGCTGAATATCGCATTGCTGGCTCTGCTGTATCTCAAGCAATTGCTGCAGATGCTGGTGGTGTAATAACCCGAAAAATTTCGGATTTTTAAAGCTAATTTATGAAATTTTTAATTTAATCTCGGTTGGAGTTTCGAAAAATATTTTAACTGGTAAATTAAGTCATAGAGCTCGGAATCTAATTCTAGTGTTGGTTTTTGAAATTTTAAAGTCGGGAGAACGAAAATTTAACAAAGTTACGGACGATAAAAACACGTGAGGGCATTTTGGTAATTTAATTAATTAAAACAAAAAAAAAAGAAAATATATGACAGCCGAATGGCTTCAGGAGGAAGCCATTCGGCTGCTTCTACTCGTCGACACTCGAGAAGAGCGCGCGAGAGAGAGAGACCGGGAAGGAGGAATTGCCGAGCTTTGATTTTTTGGCCAACGAACGTAGGCGTGGGAGAAGCTATCGGCGACTAGGTGCTCGGTTGCGGCTTGTTCTCCCTTCGACTGAGTACACAACGATGCCGCAGTAAGTTTTTCCCTTTTTTTTTTCTGTTTTCTCCATTTTTCTGTTTTGGCCGAGCTTAGTGCTCGGCCTCCTTTCGTTGTCGAGCAAATTGGCCGCAGCAATGGATTGTATAAAGGGGGAGTGCCGTGAATCGAAAGGAAAGCGAATAGGAGCCCTGTCGGTTTCCCTGTTTTGGCCGAGCTTGGTGCTCGGCCTCCTTTCAATTCCGGCGAGCTTGACCGAAGTATATGAGTGAAATGTGCCTAGTTGTGTATGAAAATTATGAAATTTGGATTGAAATCAAGAATCGGACCTCTGTTTGGTGTAGGGGCAGTTTCTATTTTTGGCCGTTTTGGCCTGGCTTTGGTTGATCGTTTCCAATTCTGTTTTTATGGGATAAACTAGGTTATTAGAGGAACGTATGGCCCTGGAATCGTTCGATTCCAATATCCGACGCAAAAGTTATGCGCGTCGGAAGTTTATGTCGAATTTTGGTCCAAGTCAAATTAGTGAGCGTTTTTCGTAGAATTGTGACGTGTGATAGTGGCATGGCTGTTTTTGGTATGTAAAACTAATTTTGAGTGAGTTTGGGTTAAAGAGAGGCAAAAATGCGAAATTGAATAAAAAGGGGCAGATTCGGTTTCAAGGTTTTTCCACCTAGCTGCGGCTTACCATTTTAAAATCCATCTTTGTATGTTAAACTAGCTTTCTAAGGGAACGTTTAGCCTCTTGAATCTTTTGATTCCGTTGAGGGACGGAAAAGTTATGCGCGTCCGAACTTTAGGCTGGTTTTTGGTCGAACCAGCTTGGTGACCTGTTTTATTTGGAATTTCATGAGTGTAGTTAAGGAATGTCATTTTAAATTATTTGGTGAGTTTTGAAGTAAAGATTGATGAGTGAATTGTTGTGTTTTAGGTTGAGGCATTTTTGGCAAAGATGTGCGTCGAGCGAGCTTAGAACGCCAGGTAAGTAGTGCAAACATACGTTTTGCCCAAGTGGGCCTACACCGTAGAACTTTAGGATTTATGTGATTGATTGTGGTGTGCGTGCGTATTGTGTGACATGCATCATTTTTTTTTAAAACGGGAATGAAAATGGTTTTAAGCATATTTTTAGTAGGTGATAAGACGCGTGGCGGTGGTACCGCGGATCCTGCTAGTGTGTGGGCCGGTGCTTCACTAGTCGCGGATTTCACTCGAGGAGTGGGCCGGCTGGGCCGTCACGCGGCGTAAATGTGTTGACGGTGAGGGTGATGGGCTGTGGTACCGCGGATCTTACTAGTGTGTGGGCTGGTGCAACACCAGTCTCGGATTCCGCTCGAGGAGTGGGCCGGCTGGGCTGTTGCGAAACGTGTGTGTGTGTGGCAACTGTGGCCCCGTGCTGGGGAGGCTGGGACGGGGGCGACGTGTCAGGGTGTAGTGTGGCACGAGGTACGCCCTTACCCTGATGTGGTTGCCGTGTGGTGATGCGTGGGTGTAACTTGTGGGCCTCGTTGCTGGGGAGTCCGGGACGGTGACAACGTGTCAGGGTGTAGGGTGGCGTTGGGTGTAGGGTGGCGTTAGGTTCCTCCTTACCCTGGTGCGGCTACACTACGCGTCACAGATGTGACAACATGAGTGTGAGTGTAGAGACTGCATGTGATAGGATTGGATTGTCAGCTTTTACTTTCATATCGCATTACTTACTGAGCGTTAGGCTTATGTTGTGTGTTCTGTGGTGTAGGTGCTGACGATATCGCTAGTGAGCCTCGAGAGCCTAGTCCTGAGGCATAAGATGGTTGGCGGCGTGCGACCGAGGCACCGGACGGCGGATTTTGTTAGGACGACCCGACCCGTGGTGGTTGTAGGTGATGGTGAGATTCGTGGGTTGTTATTTTGTGTCGGGTATTTATGTGGATAGAGGAGTTCGTATAAATGTTGGTTGTACAGGATGGTATAGAGGGGTTGTAGTGTTTTGGGGACGCGTACGTACTTATATATGTTAGAGTATGATATTGCTCTATATTGTGGACTTTCTTTATTTGTATTTGATGGAATTTTGTTGTCTTTAAACTCTTATTTTGTTATGGAGATTCTTTGGATGGTTGATAGATAAATACGGTTAGTTTTTGGTGAATTGTGTACAGGGTTTAAATTTTGGGATAGCCAGTTTTTAGGCGTTATTCTGTCGAAATTTCGGGAGAGAGGTAGGGAGTCGAAAGGATATGAAATAGGTCGGGATGAGTACAATGAGTGCTAAAGAAGTGTAGATGAGCGTGGGAGTGCAGCGTGATCGTAGGTGCGCGGGGCACGCGGCCCTGTTGGTGCTCACGGGTCATGCGGCGCCGAGTGAAGGCGTGTGTGCGAACGTGCTGTACGGAGGCAGGGTGCGTGGGGCACGCGGCGCTGTGAGCGTGCGCGTGACGCGGTGATGTTGAGTTGGCAAGCGCAGCACCGTGAGGGTGCGCGCGGGGCATCGAAGTGGAGACGTGAGTGTGCAGCACCGATTTTGGGTAGTTCGAGGGGTATGTTGGACTCCTTCCTAGGATTTCGAGTCTTGTCGGTTTATTTTGAAACTACTTTAAATTATTTTCTTTTCCACTACGTATTTTTATATTGAGGATTTCGTGTTCCCTCTTCGGGGCACGAGTTGTTTTCGAATCGAGTCGAAAATTTTTCATACTCACAAATGTTCTTTTGAAAATGATTTGAAAACAAAAGTACTATTAAACTGAGTGAGTTGTGTCAAGTTTTAGTGTGTCATAATGTGTATATGTAGACGTACTGTAGCGCACCGGGAACGTGGGGTTTTCTCGGGGTGTTACAGGTGGTGCCTCTGCTGCATCTCATACATCTGCTGTTGCTGCATATGTTGCCTTTGCTGCATCTCATACATCTACTGCTGATGCGTCTGTTGCATTTGATATAGCTGCTGCAAATACTGCCTCATGTCCCATCTAGTACTCTCATCCTCTTGGGGGCTAATGGCGGCGATGTGGTTTCATTCATTGGCACTGTTTGAGAGGTAGATGCTCCATAATTTCTCTTCATCACTCAGGCGCCATCGACGTCAACATGCCCATCCGTGTCAACTGTGTCATGTCAAATACGTCGGTAGATCTATGGGGTGTTATCTGCTCTCCACCCGGTAGCCGAATCCCAGCTCGCCTGATGATCTTTATAATCAGTGCTACGTACGGGAGATTCGTCCTGGGTGCTCGTCTGGCATCACGCATATGACTTAAAATCAAGAAACCCGGGTTAAAAAGCTTCTCGTTGCATAACTTTTCAATGATATAGAGGTGCATCCAGCTCATGTGATTTCGATATCTCTCTCGCGGTAGAAGGGTGTGGGCTAGCAAGTTGCGGAGAACCCGACCTATGACATTCAAGTTGTTCGATTGTGGCTTCACAAATGCCCCAATCTTGGCATTGCAGTGAATTTTCCGTAGGAAATCTACTCCCGGAGGCAGTGAAAAAAAAGAGTAGTATCGGGAAGCATGGTAATATCGCTCCGCCCCTTGTATTTCAAACCCTAGCACTTCATTTACTATCTCTGGCCGTACCATAAACTCTCTACCAAGGATATACGTTCTCAAATCGAGGAAAACTCCATCAAACCCAGTTGCTCTCAAGTTCGCATAGAACAAACGAACTATTCTTTCGCAGGTTTTGCCCATTAATGCCTTGATCTCGCGTAGGCCGATGTTCTTAAACATATCTTTGATGCCCAATGACTCCTAATCTGTTGCGGCCAAGCCCCTGCTCGGTCACTAGAATGCACGATGGATCGGTTAGGCCCTCGGATCTCGGCCAAGCCGAGAAACCCTTGAGAAAAACAATAAAATGAACAACCAAATGTGGTTGGAATGAAACGAAATTTGGTGTGAGATTAGTGGAGTGAGTGAGGTGTGTGATGGTGGTGGTCGTGGTCCAAGTTGATTAGAAATGACAAAGTCATGTAAACAAACCCGCAAGTCGGCCGAATAAACAATGTGATGTTCTCGGCAATCACAACCTTTCCATGGAAAGGTTCTCAACTTGGGGAACCGGTTTTGGCCACTTCCTTCTTGTTTCCTTCCCTTGAAAGGGAGGAGAGAAAAGTGGAACACAAGCTCGAGCAACAACCTTGAGTTGCCAAGCTAGGAGGCTACTCCTAATCGGTTCATGGAACCGAGCACTTACCTTGGAAAGGTGATGGAAAACTCCCTCGGTTTCCTCTAGAAAATATGCCGATGCTCATTAACTTTGCCAACCAAAATACACACACCAATGCTATGCTTATATAGGCCTAGGATGGAGGGGTTTAGGGCTGTGCTTGTGGTCTTCAAAACTTGGTGAATTGAAGCTTGTAACCAGCTCCCAATGATGCATTGTGCGGCCGAGATGGTGGCAGCCAAGAGGTGATCAATGGCTTGCTGAATGTCATGTCATGAATCCATGTTTCTTCCACAAAAGGTAAAGGGGACAAGCATCTCAAATGGCAGCCCATTGGTGTGGCCAAATCGGGTAAGATTGGCCACCACTTGCGGCACTTCCTCCTTGGCGCGCGCGCGGCCGAGAATGGCATGTTTGCATGCCCGAATGATGCTCCAAATGCAAGCCAATCCCGAAACCTTTTCCATCATCTATCCTAACCATTCAACCTAATCCTAAATGCCTAATGCATGCACATAATAATAAGTTAAACAATAAGGCCAATGTTTGTCCAATAAGTTCAAAATAAAATATTACATAAAAGTTGGCTCGGGGAGACAAATTCCCTTAAGAGCTTCATGATCTTCAATGGCGGCTTCCCATGCAAGGATGTGTCTCGGTTGCTCCATGTCTTGAGTCTCCAATTCCCACTTTAAGCTTTCAATTTCCGGCTCCATTGAATCATTACCTGCAATAGAAACAAACGTGTGAGAATGTAAGTTGATTAAAGTGTGTGCTTGGGACTTGAGATCGTGTGACGGGCCTATGAGGCACATCATCCTCCCCAGGTGACTGTGGATTTGACCTCAAATCCAATAAGTTCGAGTCCGGGAACTGATCTTCATCGTCTTTATAGGGTGATAAATCTTGGACGTTAAAAGTCGCGGATACTCCATATTGACCCGGCAATTCGATTTTGTAGGCGTTATTATTGATCCTCTCAAGTACTTTAAATGGTCCATCCGCACGAGGTAGAAGTTTAGACTTTCTCTTATTAGGAAATCTTTCCTTCCGGAGGTGAAACCATACTAAGTCTCCTGCTCGGAAAATGACTTCTATGCGACCTTTGTTCACGTGTTTAGCTACACTCTCATTTCTTTTTTCAATGGCCTTTCGCACTGTTTAGTGCAACTTCTTAATTTGTTCGGCCTTATTTGCACCTGATGGGTTGGCTAAGTCCTTAGTAGGTAAAGGGACAAGATCCAACGGTGTAAATGGATTAAACCCATAGACAACCTCAAAGGGCGATTTCTGAGTAGTGGAATGAAGGGTGCAGTTGTAGGAAAATTCCAAGCTTGGAAGTATGATGTCCCAGTTAGACAATTTATTGCCTACAACACTGCGTAAGAGGGAGTCTAGAGTCCTGTTGACAACTTCTGTTTGCCCATCAGTTTGGGGATGGAAAGAAGTGCTGAAGCACAACTTAGTCCCCAACCTTCTCCATAAAGTGGTCCAGAAGGCGCTTAAAAACTTAATGTCTCTATCTGACACTATTGAGTGTGGGGTGCCATGCAGGCGAACAATCTCCTTGAAAAATAGGTCGGCGGTTAAAGTAGAGTCATCTGTCTTGGCACAAGGAATAAAGTGTGCCATTTTGGAAAATCTATCCACGATCGGGCGGTCTGTGGTAGTCCTAAGACAAAGTCCATACTGACTGCAATCCAGGGGTGTACAAGGACGGGCTAGGGCATGTACAAGCCTTGGGGTAGAACTCTACTTTTGGCTTTCTTGCAGACTATGTACGTCTCTACTAGGCGATGCACATCTTTCATCATGTGAGGCCAAAAGAAATATTCCTTCAACATATCGAGGGTCTTCTTTTCCCCGAAATGATTGGCTAAGCCCCCATAATGAGCTTCTTTCACAAGACATCGTCGTAAGCTTCCTTGAGGGATGCACAATTTGCTTGTTTTGACCAAATAACCATCTATGAAGCAATAGTCTCCTTCAACCTTGTCTAGGCATCGGGCGTAATGAGGTCCAAAGTTGGGGTCAGAGGCGTAGCTATCCTTAATCCATTCGAATCCAAAAAATCTCTGCTAGATCAGTGAAAAGGATGGGCTTTCTAGATAGGGCGTCTGCTACTACATTATTTTCTCCCTTGAGATACTTTAGGGTATATGGAAACCTCTCTAAAAATTCTACCCATTTTGCATGCCTTTTGTTCAACTTATGTTGGCTCTTAATGTGCCGTAAGGCTTGATGATCAGTGTTGATAACGAATTCCCTCGATAAGAGATAATGTTGCCAGTGCTCTAATGTTCGTATAACTGCGTAAAACTCTTTATCATAAGTAGAATAATTGAGCATGGCTCCTTTCATCTTTTCACTGAAATATGCGATGAGTCGTTGGTCTTGCATAAGTACTGCTCCTATTCCAACTCTTGACGCATCACTTTTGACTTCGAATACCTTGTTGAAGTTAGGAAGAGCAAGTACGGGGGAATGACATAACTTTTCCTTAATTAACTCAAAGCTTTTTTGACAAATCGGGGTCCAAGAAAACTCTTTCTCTTTCTTGGTGCAGTCGGTAAGGGGTGCAGCTATTGAGCTAAAGTTCTGGATAAATTTTCTATAAAAGGAGGCTAGCCCGTGGAAACTTCGTACTTCCGATATAAAATTGGGTGTTGACCAGTCCTTAATGGCTTTGATTTTATCCTCGTCAGCTTCCATGAAATTTTTGGAGATTATAAAACCTAAGAAATAAACCTTGTCCTGGGCAAAGGAGCACTTGCTAAGGTTCCCAAATAATTTGGCTTTCCTAAGGGTATGGAAAAGGGTACTAAGGTGGTTAAGGTGTTGTGGAAGGTCCATGCTATACACTAATATGTCGTCAAGTAGACAACAATGAACTTACCAAGGTATTCTTTGAGTACATGGTGCATGAGCCGCATGAACGTGCTTGGGGCATTAGAAAGCCCGAAGGGCATGACCATCCATTCAAACAAGCCATACTTGGTTTTAAACGCTGTTTTCCACTTATCTCCTTCCTTCATGCATATCTGATGATAACCACTCTTAAGGTCCATTTTGGAAAAGATTGAGGCTCCACTGAGCTCATCTAACATGTCATCGAGCCTAGGGACGGGAAATCTATATTTGACTGTGATGTGGTTTACGGCTCGGCTATCGACACACATTCTCATAGTGCCGTCTTTCTTAGGAACTAATAGTGAGGGAACTGCACAGGGGCTCATGGACTCTCTTATGTAGCCTTTATCCAATAATTCTTGCACCTGATCTTGCAGTTTTTTGGTCTCTTCAGGGTTCATTCGATAGGCTGGTCGATTAGGTAGGGCAGCTCCTGGTTGGAGATCAATTTGGTGTTCTATGCCACGTAGGGGTGGCAATCCTTTAGGTAAATCTTCAGGAAACACGTCTTGGAACTGATGTAGTAGGGTTTTAACGGGGTGAGGTATGTCTCCTAACTCCATCACTCTATCCCGGTATAGTATCAAAATCATGGGGTCCCCTCTAAGTACAGATGCTTCTAATTCAGCCTTAGTCATGAAGAGACCGGCTTTATTCTTTTCTTCTCTTTTAATAGCTTCATCCTTAGCTATCGGCTCAGGGGTCATAGGTGCTAACTTAAAAGTTTTACCTTCAAATTTGAGGGAATAGTAGTTGGAATGTCCACCGTGGTTCACTTTTCGGTCAAATTGCCAAGGTCAGCCTAAAAGCAAATGACTCGCACTCATAGGCACGACATCGCATAGAACCGAGTCCTTGTACTTGCCTAAAGCAAACTCAACTGTTACTTTCTTAGTAACTTTAATATCGTCTCTATCATCTAACCATTTAAGCTTATAAGGGTGGGGGTGAGCACTAGTCTCTAACCCTAACTTAGTCACTAAGTCCTTGGAGGCTACGTTCGCACAACTTCCTCCATCAATAACGAGAGAACACAACTTATCCTTGATGAGGCATTTACTATGGAAGATGTTCTCACGCTGACAATCCTCTCCAGAACTCTTGGTTATAAGAACTCGTCTTCTCACCATAAGTCAAGGGCCATCGGGGGCATGAATAACTTCTTCTACCGAATCACTCTTGTCCTCATCCTCTCCTATTTCTTCGACTCCCTCCTCAAACTCATCTTCACTTACGAACTCGCCGGTGTCTTCCTTAATGATCATGACACGACGGTTCGGGCATTGGGTCATGAAATGACCTACGCCGTGACACTTGTAGCATTTGAGGTCGCGTGCTCTCTGTCCAGTGGGGTTGTCTCTTGTAGGCTTGGCCTCTGGTCCTTTAGGATTTATTGGTTTACTAGTTGATTCTTTGGGAGGCCAATGTCTTTGAAAAGGCTTTTTCCAATCAGCCTTGGTCACTGGTTTGTTAGCTTTAGGTGGCTTTGGGGTGTATTTGGGGAGTTGGTTAATCTTAAATGATTGGGTGGCTTTCCTCTTCCTTTTGAGTTGGCGTTCGACTTTTAGGGCCATCTGAACTACTATATCCATAGAGTCTATGGGATGCAATTCTACGGCGTCAGCAATGTCATAATTCAAGCCATGGATAAACCTAGCTATGGTTTGCTCTTCGGGTTCTTCTAGTTCTCCTCGAATTTTGGGAGTCTCGAATTCTATAAGGTACTCTTCTACAGTTAGACTTCCTTGCTTGAGGTTATGCATTTACATGATCAATTCTTGTTTGTAATGACTAGGGACAAATCTCTTCGTCATGATAGATTTCATCTTTCTTCAAGTATCAATAGAGTTAAATCCAGTCCGCGCTCTTTGTGTCCTTACATTAGACCACCAGAGTAAGGCATAGCCGGTAAACTCTACAGAAACCAACTGAATCTTGACTTTGTCGGAGTAGTTATAACAATAAAAAATTCTCTCAACCTTCTCTAACCATTCTAAAAATGTTGTCCCGTCGCATGTTCCATTAAAAGAGGGTATTTCTATCTTAACGTTTCGGAGGTCGTCACAGTCTCTATGTCGATCTCGTCTAAACTCATCATGATTCCTATGAATTGGTGGGCGAAAGTTTTCTTCTTCATCCAAAGTCCACTCATCATCCTCATCATAGTCATAGTTAGGGTGTCTATCCCTAGAATGCTCAATCTCAGCTTCATCATCTAAGGGTTTTTGGTCTCTAATTCGTCTCCTAAGATTGTCATTTCGTCTCCTAGGTATAGTGTCTTGGGAGGAATCTCTACGGTGGGTAGGATGACGTCCACTCATAACTTGTTCAAATTTTAGGTTCATATCATGAAGTTGTTTACTTAGGGTTCCAACCATTCCACTTAAACCGTTTAGTTGACCTTGCATACTTGACTCTCCCTCTTGATGTGTGTGAGTCTCCTTTTGGGGAATGTCCTTGCCCCGCCTTGGTGGATTGGGTTCTGGGGTCATATTTGGGTTAGAGCCAATTTGGAATCCACTTCTTGTTTTCATGTTTAAGTCTTAGGAAAGGGGACTTCAATCATATTTAAACCTCAAGTCTTAAAACATTAGGATTGGTAACCTAACTTATGTAATTGATGTAATCTCCTTTAAGTTTGTTTCTCTCTTTTGTTTTGTTATTTTATTATTATTATTTTTTCTTTGTATGAAAAACTAGTAAAGCAAAACAAATACTATGAGCAAAAAGGAAAAGAATTCATCACTTTTGAGTCATGCAATCTAGATTAAATTGTCAAAGATAAAACAATGCTAGCTACTCTCAGATGTGTGACAATTCACTAAAAATGAGGCACTAGTTTTATCCTCAGTTTGCTCCAAGAATTTTAACAACAATCGAGCAATAATAAAAGCATCAAATTAGGTTTAACATGCAGTCAAATTTCGTGCCTTGAAAGAACTTTCAGCCATGCACAAAGTGGTCCCAACTATCAACATCAAACTTGCCATTTTTGTGCACACAAAACTGTTTTTTGCAAAAGTATGTTTTCCTTTGATCAAAACAGCATCTATTTGAATTTTAAACCACAACAAACCGAAAAAGGACACATGCTTCAGCTACATAACATGTTAACTTAAGTCTAAAGAGTTATATGCTCGGTTTTGTGCAAAAAAAAACAGGTCACAACAACAAGATATAATATACTATTCTCGGCAATGTCAAAAATAGAAATTTCATGCTATTGTATCTCGGATTTTAGGCAAACTTTAACCCAATCACATGTAATATTTGACAAGCCTAACATTCATTCTTAGCAGAGGATATAAGCAGCAATATGCATAAAAATGTTCATATAAATCAAGCTGTAAGTTTCGGTTATTAGTGCACACAAACCGGTTATCAAAAGAAAGACTAAACTTTGAACTATGCGGTTTTCTAACAAAGTGCATTAAACATTTTAAACCGATGCAACTATCAAGCTAATCATATGATTTTAAAGCTACACATGCATGCTTAAGTACTTAACAAGACATGTGAGGTGCTGGAAATGTTAAAACACAGCAAGAAAAAGTGTTGCTCTCGAAATAGAAAAGAAGACAACAAGTACTAAAGTGGTTAGCATTTGTTTAACCAAAAGGGGAAGGAAATTGCAGCCACGAAAATGGAGTCTAAGGGCTGATATTTCTTCATGCTTAGATGTCTAACAACTCAAGAAACATGCTTGAGATGATTTTAGCTAAAAAAAAAATCGGAAATAAAACAAAGAAACCGCAAGCAAATCAATAACCCGAATAGGTGAGCAATGAAACCCGATTTTAGGCTTTAAAGGTGCAGCCATCCAAATGAGTTTGGAAAACCAAACTAACTTGATTTCTAGCACTCCACGGGGCCCTTCTATGCTCTGATACCAAATGTTGCAGCCAAGCCCCTGCTCGGTCACTAGAATGCACGATGGATCGATTAGGCCCTCGGATCTCGGCCAAGCCGAGAAACCCTTGAGAAAAACAATAAAATGAACAACCAAATGTGGTTGGAATGAAACGAAATTTGGTGTGAGATTCGTGGAGTGAGTGAGGTGTGTGATGGTGGTGGTCGTGGTCCAAGTTGATTAGAAATGACAAAGTGATGTAAACAAACCCGCAAGTCGGCCGAAGAAACAATGTGATGTTCTCGGCAATCACAACCTTTCCATGGAAAGGTTCTCAACTTGGGGAACCGGTTTTGGCCACTTCCTTCTTGTTTCCTTCCCTTGAAAGGGAGGAGAGAAAAGTGGAACACAAACTCGAGCAACAACCTTGAGTTGCCAAGCTAGGAGGCTACTCCTAATCGGTTCATAGAACCGAGCACTTACTTTGGAAAGGTGATGGAAAACTCCCTCGGTTTCCTCTAGAAAATATGTCGATGCTCATTAACTTTGCCAACCAAAATACACACACCAATGCTATGCTTATATAGACCTAGGATGGAGGGGTTTAGGGCTGTGCTTGTGGTCTTCAAAACTTGGTGAATTGAAGCTTGTAACCGGCTCCCAATGATGCATTGTGCGGCCGAGATGGTGGCAGCCAAGAGGTGATCAATGGCTTGCTGAATGCCATGTCATGAATCCATGTTTCTTCCACAAAAGGTAAAGGGGACAAACATCTCAAATGGCAGCCCAATGGTGTGGCCAAATCGGGTAAGATTGGCCACCACTTGCGGCACTTCTTCCTTGGTGCGCGCGCGGCCGAGAATGGCATGTTTGCATGCCCGAATGATGCTCCAAATGCAAGCAAATCCTGAAACCCTTTCCATCATCTATCCTAACCATTCAACTCAATCCTAAATGCCTAATGTATGCACATAATAATAAGTTAAACAAGAAGGCCAATGTTTGCCCAATAAGTTCAAAATAAAACATTACATAAAAGTTGGCTCGGGAAGACAAATTCTCTTAAGAGCTTCATGATCTTCAATGGCGGCTTCCCATGCAAGGATGTGTCTCGGTTGCTCCATGTCTTGAGTCTCCACTTCCCACTTTAAGCTTTCGATTTCCGGCTCCATTGAATCATTACCTGCAACAGAAACAAACGTGTGAGAATGTAAGTTGATTAAAGTGTGTGCTTGGACTTGAGATCGTGTGACGGGCCTATGGGGCACATCATAATCTCTAAAATCTACATTTATGCAATAGGACAGTGAACGTTTTCGCAAATTCTGCGCAAACTTTCTTTGACAATCTTCATTCAAAAATTTTATTGTAAAATCTTGTCAAGTTCATGTACAACCAAAATTTAATAAGTTATGCAAATATTTAAATGTTTAAAATAAATTCTATAATTAAAAAAAAAAAACCTTCATACCTGTTTGGTGAACGCGGAGAAATATCATCGTAGTAGAAAAATATTCGTCGGTAGTCGAGAAAAAAGTATTAGAATTATTTATATAAAGAAAAAATAACATAAAATGTTCATATTTTCATAATTTTGATATAAAATATAATGAATAAATAATACGTCATAATAAATTTAATTCGGTTTATCAGCTCGTAGTTCAGTTTTTATTTTCTATAGTAAATAAAAATAACAAGAAAAAAAAATCCTTCGTACTTGTTCTGTGAACGCGGAGAAATAACGCCTAAGCAAAAAAATAGTCGTCAATAATCGAAAGAAAAATATTATAAATATTTAAATAACTAAACATAAAATAAAATAGTTATACTTTCCGAATTTTATTACAAACTTTAAAATAAAATACAATAAATAAATTATACGTCATAACAAATTTAATTCGGTTTTATACCTCTTACATGAATTTTTTTTTCAAATATCTAGAATAAATGTTAAAATAAAATTAAAAAAAAAATCATTCGTACCTGACACCTGGACGCAGAGAAATAACGCCGAATAAAAAAAATAGTCGTCCGTAACCGAAAGAAAAATATTAGAAATCTGTAAATAAATAAACATAATATAAAATATTAATACTTTTAGAATTTTGCTATAAACTTAAAAAAAACAACAGCACATAAATACTACGTCATAATAAATTTAATACGGTTTTATACCTCGTACATGATTTTTTTTTTGTGTATAGAACAAATGCTAAAATTAAAAAAAAAAACTTTTCGTACCTGGCACATGAACACGGAAAATTATCGCTAGGATAAGAAAAAAGAGAAAATTGGAGAAGGGTTGGAAGTGACGAAAACTGAGGAGGGAGGGGGAGGTACGGCTGGGGGAGTCGAACCGGCCGTACTCGACATTAAAAACAAAAACTCGTAACAAAAGTCACAGGTTTTATTAAATAGAGGACGGCTGGTCCGGCCGTACTCTCTCGAGGAGGACAACTTCCTTACTTCTGGACCTGCTGTACCCTCTCCCGGAGGACAACCTCCTTATGAAATTGCATATTTTTCAAACATGGAGAATAGTAAAATTTAAGAGGTTTTTCTTAAAAAAATTTACTACTTTAAAGTTTTTAAAAAAAAAAACCCTATTGAAATTGGTACAATGCCCAAGAAGTGGGAAGAGAAGGGGAAAAGAGGGTACCGTGTCCTTACAGTTAGTAGACCTTACCCATCAAATCCTTCCTTTCTCTCACATGAAAACACTCGTGTAAAGCTAGAGCAGCGCTCCTATAAATGGCCATTCTTACCCGCGTTCTCTATCTCTTACAACCAATCATAGCTTTCCTCTGTCTACTCTCGAGTCGCTCCCCCTTATCGTCCATTTGTTCTCTCCTTCCCCTGTCACTCCCCGATCCATTTTTCCTTTATTCTTTCCGTCGTCTCCCCCTCCCCTTTCCCTTTCTTTTCTCCCATTTCCATTTCTAGGGTTTTTTTTTTTTTTTTTTTGTGTTCCCACTGACGAAAGGGGATTTGACTGTTGGAGTACACAATATCTCCACTCTCCGTCTTCCTCATTCGATGGAGGCCACGGCCACCGAACGCGGGGGTTCGTTGCCGACACTCCAGCTGCCAAAGAAGTGGGGTTCTATTTCCGACCATCATCCGGTTCTTGATCCCCGGGATGAGGTACTTGTTTATAGGACTCTCATTTTTATCATTGTATTTTTTCGTAGCTGGCAAATGTTGAAATGGGACTTAAATGGAGCTCTGTTTATAAAACATATTGGGAGGTATAGAATCCATGTGCATCCACGGAAAAAGGGCAGCGCAGGCGTGCCAAAGAAATTAATATGCACTAACTTCTTGTGCCTCAAGCTTGAAATTTAGTAGCATACGAAATTTCCTTTAATTTAATGATCTTATCTTACCAGGAATTAGAAAATTTGAAGTCAGGGCAATCAGATGAGAGAACTATTTATGAGGTAAGAATTCTGAGTTCATGAGTATATAACTAGTTTGGAGGGAGTCATTCGAAGTGAATGTGATTTGTTCTCAATCAAGGTGCAACAGGGACGAGAGCCTTTTGACATGGACTTCTGTTCAATCTCAGTTGATGGAAATCTCGACAGTGACATTTTGCAGCAGCGGCTACATGGCATTGCTAGACAAAGAGATGAATTGCAACAAATGGAGATTGAGCTTAGAGCTCAAATTATTGCAAGATCTGAGATATTTAATATGCAGAATAAATTTGATTGTCAAATTAAAGAACATAATAATACTATGATCATGCTCAAGGTTTGTGTTTGTAACTAGATATCCAGAACTTAGTTTACTTACCTTCTTGTGGCACCTTTTTCCTGACTTTTATATAAGTTGTTTAAAACTGTGAAAGAATGTGGTCATTCTTACAAGTTCCAAATTTATTGTGAATCATTTAAAAAATGTCATCAACCAGTACTGCCACAGCGTGTTTTTCTTTTGAAATTAGAATCATCTCTATCTTTCAATGAAGGTATTTTCAATCATAAGTGATTAGTTATTCATAACTTTTAATCGACCTATAGCATTAGAATTGCAGTTGTTTAGTGAAATGGTTTATGATTGACATCAGGAATGGTCTGATGTTAATTGACAATTTGGTCGTTCAGGAACAACTCTGTGGAAGGGAACAGACCATTTGTGAATTGGAAAGAAATGTTGAAGAGAAAGATAGAGAGCTCCACGCAATCAAATTAGACAATGAAGCGGTTTGTTGAGATTTTAATTTGATGCTTGAAATGTTTTTTTTTTTTTTTGAGATAGTTAGTAAGGACACATTATTTAGTAAAAGTAAGTGTTCAATTATGAAAACCTCGTCATAGGTCAATCACAGGAAGTTACAAATGGAGGAAGCTTTGAAGCAACCACTAGGATTCAGTCATTTCTTACATTTAGGCTGAAACTTGAACTCTTTTTTGTAGCTTTGAATTGATGAATTTTGATGATTAATTATAACCTCATTTGGTTCTTCTTCAGGCTTGGGCCAAGGAGGATCTTTTTAGAGAACAAGATGAAGAACTAGCAACATACAGGTAGGATTTTGTTCAAAATATATATATTTTTTAATTTATTCTTGGTTTATTATGTCTTTACAAAGAAATACAGTTGGGGGTTCATTCTATCTCCTGATATCTGAACTCAGTGGCGGCATGTTATGTCAAAATAAGTTCCTTTTTTATCAGTAAAGTTGCATAAAAAAGATCACGTTGTGGAGGAAGAACAGAACAAACACAGAATGTTAGTTCCTTTTGTATGTTTAACAGTCTGTGTTTCTTCTGTTCTTCCTCCATTAAGTGATCTTTTCGATACAACTTTACTGATAAAAAGGAACTTATTTTGACATAACATGTCACTGAGTTCAGATATCTGTATTTGGGTGTGGGTGTACTAGACACACACAAGCACATGTTCTCTTTCATAAAAGTAATTTACTTGATTAATCTTGTGCACGAGAACTTGAAAAATGTCTTTGAAGTTTTTAACATTTCTCTCATAGACTGCAAACTAACAAAGAGCCCCATTCATGCTTTTGTTCAAAACCATCGTTCAGCCTAATTTCCAGCCACCTATGACCTCATGGACTGTTAAAGAAAGACACTTGATTGGCCTCCAACAAGGCTTACAGTCAGTGCCTCTGCTACTCCCATACCATTGCCATTGCACATCTGCAACTCCCATGTCTAGAGTAGCCTCTAGACCTTCTCAGTCATGATAGCCTTTTCTCCGGTTGTTGGCGAATTAAATTTGCTTGATAGGCTTGCTTAACTAGATAACAGTGCATTGCTAAATTTATGTAAATTAATTTTCCTTGCAGAAGAGAGAGAGATCATTCTGAAGCTGAAAGATCTCAACATGTGAAACAAATACATGACCTTCAAGAGCATATCCTAGAAAAAGAGAGGCAGATCATTGAGTTACAGGAACAGGTATGTAACCAGTTCAAAGCAAGATTATTTATGTATTCTCTTAGTATCCTGATGGTAGAAATCTTCTTTTTTTCTTTCTTTATGAAATACAATGACGAAAAGAAATAAAAGCTACATATGCTAGTTTCATTTTAAGACGAACTCTAGATGCTGATTTAATCTCAAAATGAACTCTCCTCCCCAAGTAGAGTTGTCATAATAATTTGTGTGAATTACTATCTACATTGCATGATTGATCTCTTTTATGATTCAGCATAGGGTTTCTCAAGAAACTGTTATCTATAAAGATGAGCAATTAAGGGAAGCCCATGCTTGGATTGCTCGAGTTTGGGACATTGATGCGTTGCACTCAACTACAAATCATTCATTGCAAGCTGAACTCCGCGAACGAACAGAGCAATACAACCAATTATGGGTTGGCTGCCAGCGCCAGGTTGATATGGTTGCCTTCCTATTGTTGGGTTTTAACTCAACCTTTGCTTAATTCGCCATTCTTTTTATTGCTGCTGTTTTTAATTTTATTCTCACCACCTTATTTATGGACAAAATGTGTATTATTGCAGTCCACATTTATTCCTATTATGAAATTGTCCTAAAAATCAACTATTACTAGTAATGTGTAAAAAGTTATGCTACAGCCATTGCAATATATGTGTTTTTCTGCTAAGGATAATAAGTATAAGATAGGTAAATGTTCCATTGGCTGCATAGTGAATTTCTGTGTTTGTTCATTTATTTTCTTGCAAATTGTCAATTTCAGTTTGCAGAAATGGAGAGACTCCATCTGCATTCAATTCAGCAGCTTCAACTTGAGCTGGCTGATGCAAGAGAGAGGAGTGGAACATTCAATGATGGGTCTGGGTCACAGACTTCCCAAACAAATTTAAAAGATGATTCTCCATATGGAAAGACCAATGGACCCCAACTAGATACTAATGGAATATCAATTGCTAGTGGAAATACAGGGGCTTTATCAAATGAGAGTTCACATGATGTTCTGTCTTTTTCTTCCACCGGGAATGCATTAAGTCAGGTTGAATAGCATTCTTCTTTGAAGCAGTGACTGTTTTTTTCACTTACTCTCAGTTATATTTAATTGAATGATCTGTTTCACTGTTGATTTAGTGCCAAAGATTTGCATATGTGATAGAATCACTGCTATATTTACGACTTGTTTTTTCTACTCTGTACTGATATAATACAATAACCATAGACGCATGTCTCAGTTAATGAGATTCTAGCCCTGTTATAGTGATCACGATAGAGGATTTTTGATCTTGTGAGAGTTCCTATAGTAGCTCTGCAGGATTCTGTTTGACATTTGATTGTTAATCAAAACTAGGGGTGATTCTTATTTTCTTTACTTGAAGAATATCTTTGGCAGATTGAATTTCTCTGTATTTAGAGATTGATTGTTCCCATATAGAGTTAGAGATTTATTTTTGATGAATTGGTAAAATAGTTTTGTTACATGCATTGTATCAAAATTTTTTGTTATGGGGGGACCAGGTTCCTAGTGTTCCACCAGCTCCTTCACTTCTTGGGGTACCTACCTACCTTACCTCTGGGCAGGTGACTGCTATTCATCCATTTTTGATGCATCGACAGGGCGTTCCTCAATCTATTGTCAGTTATTTTCACTCAGCACCAATTTCTTCCTTCCAACAATGGCAAAGCCAACAGGTATTGGTTTTTTTCTTTTAAGAAGGGAAAAGCCAACTGGTGTGGATTGATTCGACCTTTTTTTCACAGTAATTTTAATACTCATTATACCAAGCTATTTGTTGCATCTTATAGTCAATTCTGGAGAATGATCTTCAATTTTCCCAAAATGATCAAGAACTTAAAAGATCAACTGCAAAAGCCGACTATGAGATGTCAGTTACTGGGCCAGGTCTTCATTCGGACTATATGAATGGCCAAAATGGTGAAATAGGGAAACATGATTCGGCAATTTCGCCATCAACTGAAGGAGCACAGGTTTTCAACTTTTTGCTGTTTTCTTGAATCTTGACTTATACCTTTTTTGTTAAGCTCCACATTACTCTTTATGGTTTTTCTGTGGCTTTGTGATCATAACTTTATGTGTTGAAAAGAAACAAAATGTCTCTTTCAGGTTGATTCTATTGATCAAAGGCTCTTAATTGTCTCTCAACCTGAACAGAGCCTACAACATATTTCCTCTCAATTTTGCAATGCGTTAAGACTAGATACTCTTGAACATAAGACTGAAGCTCAGGTTATCTTTTCTTCTGTGTATTTAGTTTCCTATTTGGACTCCAAGCAATAACCTATAAAATATTCCTCCTGGACAGGAGAAAAATGCTTCGACTTCTAATGACTATGCAGATGGGAAAACATTAAATGGAGTGCGATTAAGTTCTACTGTTGATAAATCTCCACCCAATGTTACTCCTCATTCCATTAATCTTACTGAGTGTGCCATTGATGGAACTCCCGGACCTGTTCCACCAGAAGCTTTTGCTTCAAACTCTCTGAGAGTGCGCATGGCCACCGAAACTCCCATTCTTGATGAAAGATCATTGCTGGCTTGCATTGTTCGAACAATTCCGGCAGGTGGTAGAATTCAGATTAGTTCCACGGTTTGTGAATCTCTTTTTCTATACTTTGGTGGTGTTTATAAAGCTTTCTATTTTCTCTATGATAAGTGCAAATGATGTATTTTCTCATGCATGCATAGCTACCTAATAGACTCGTCAAGATGCTTGCACCTTTGCACTGGCATGATTATCATAAAAAGTATGGAAAGCTTGATGACTTTGTTGCCAGTCATCCTGAAGTAAGCTTTTACTAGAATACTCTGCAAATGGGATGTTTGCATTATTACAACTGTTATACATCCTACATTTACCTGAAATATTTAAAAATATGAGCAGTTATTCATGATTGAGGGTAATTTTATCCGACTCCGGGAAGGGGCACAAGAAATTATAGCAGCTACAGCAGCTGTTGCAAAGGTAGCAGCAGCAGCAGCAGCAGCAGCAGCTCCTTCTCCTGACTCATCCTATTTACCTTCTGTGGCGGTGACTCCAATGGCACAAACTTATCGATTGAGAAAGATTCCATCTGTTCATTCTGAAAATGTAAAAAACCAACTGATTTTTAAATTATTATCTGGTGTTTAAGCCTTCTAATACAGCAGATGATATTTTGCAGTGCTCAATTGTGCAGAGTGATGAACAATTAAATGGTGTTTGCTTTGTCACCAGCACCGGTCTCTCAAATGGCAAGCTCCTCAGCAAATCAGACAATAGGGAATTGAATATTCCAGATAGTAAGGCTGGTCAATTATCTGTCCGCATGGGAGTTAGGAATGGGACAGTTTTTGATCAATGTAGTGCTAGTAGTAATCAAAACATAGGTTCAACGAACGGGAGACCCGGCAACAATATGACAGGAAATCACGAGGGCAGGTAGTGCATCAACCTTAAATAAGTTCCAGCATCATTTTTTTTTTAAGATTAGTTTTAAAATTATTTCTTGTTTGTACAATGGCAGGATGGCTGGTGCAGCATTACCTTCCAGGAGGTAATTAAGGGCTAAACTTTTGAGCTGGAATCTCATATATCTTTTGTTTTATTCCGTGCAATAAAATCTTCATAAGAATAACTATTGCATAATTTTTTGTTAAAATATGCATTTTATAGCAACAATCCCACTTCCAGTTATGAACCCGAAGGACCAGATTTAATTCAATAATTCCACCTATCTATTTTGTGAGATTGTGGCTCCCCTGTATTCATATATGTTGCTCTCGTTATCATTATTCAGGGTTTTCATATCTCTGTGTTGGAAAAATTATCCAATCCCCCGGCTAAAACTCTGTTTTGAGAATTTTTGGTACAGACTAGAGACAGGCATCAATTATGGATTTGGTTTTGCAGAAAATCACGTGAAAGATGAGGAGCTTGTCCAATGAGAGTTATCAGCATATCAGCGTGGATATGGAATGAGCAATAGCAAACTGCTGATGCATGATTGTACAAGTGGCAACCAGCCATTGGTTTTTGCTGGAATTATAATATGGAGTCCTTTTTTCCTTTTCTTTTCGTTTTCAAGTTGTGTGGTTTCATCGAATGCACTACTATCCTTATCAGGCGGCATTGATATTTATGCACGGAATTAACATCTGTGCATCATATAATTCATAATCCATTCTTCACTTGCTCTACTTTCACCTGTCCTTTTTATAATGTTGCTTTGGTATTTGCCCATGTTCTCTGGCATCTGTCCTTGGATGTGTTCTGGTGCAGCACAACTTGTGGTTTATCCCTGCAAAAACCAAGTTAAGCAATAACAAACAAGGGTTGGTGCTCTCGACTCAATTTGGAGAGCACCCCAAATTATTATGTGCAACTTACTCAATTTAACTCCAAATGCGATGAGCGTTTAGGGAGGTCTTACCTGGCAAGTGATGAACAAGTCCTTGAAATTTCAAGTAAAAAAATATCAAGATGAAAAAGTTATGCAAGAATTTTCATGGTTGGTCTGATAGGTAATTTATGGTACCTTCAGATAATGAAATCTTTCTAAGAAAAAATACTTCAACGCACAAGATTTGGTCTTTTGACGTTATGTTTTCCAACTCAAAAGATTTGAGAGAAAGTTGTCTACAAGAGCCACTAAGAAACTATTGTTTCAGAGAACAATGGAGGCAAACTTTACTCAAATATCACTCACGGAGGCACTCATCTTAAAGAGTTGAAGACACTTCAGGCTCGAGAGAGAAAACTCCAATTTTCTATTAATAAAAACTAAGTCTACAATGCAGAAAAATATGCTTAAATACGACTTAAAGGTGGCTAGGGTTTTAGGTGAAAATGGAAGCATTTGTCTTAAGGCTAAAAGAGCCGTTGAGGCTCAGTGTGCAGCCACACGTGCACGCGCTTCTTGCTTCAGCATCAGATGTGTACATCCTTGCATGGACAACTTGGCGTCCATCCATGGGTCCTTGGCTCTTACTGAAACGTGGATAAGCTAGAGGGAATTCAAAATGTGAAAGGAAGTTTCTGGAATAATTCCTTCGGCCATCGCATGGCTAAGGGTCCGTCTGTGCACGCATTGATCAATGATGCGACGCTTGCCAGGTCAGCCATCCGTGCGCGCACCTCTCAGTGATCTCCTGTATAGGCTAGGTCACCTAGTTGTGTGCGCTCAACCACGTCCTCCTCTGCGCACGCCATCTAGCGATCAGGTCTTCATCTCCTGCGTGCCCATCCGATTACGTTTTCCTTCCTTCCACATGCACGCCAGTCATGGCCTCGTGCCGCCAAACCAAGCAACTAACCATGCATGCATGCTAAACAATAAAAGACTAATGTTTCTAATAAAATACAAGAAAAAGATCAATGTTTGTCAAAAACAAAAAAATACAAAAGTATTCGGTTACGTGGATTTGTCTTTGGGAAGACAAATTCTGTCTTGAGCGTGAGATGGTCTGGCAAGTGACTCCCAAGAAAGAACATGTGTAACGACTTGGTCCGACCCCTATCACCGAGAGGATTCGTGGTCCAAATCGTGCGGCCCATACCTGTCAGCCTGGCCCCTACTACCGAGAGGATTCGCGGATCGGATCGTACTCATCACCTCTCTAAAAAAGAAGGGTTACACGAGAACCATCTCCAGCACACTAACACAAAAAAGGTGGTGATATGATGATCAAGCAGCACCTCATGAATATGAGGGAATAACAAGGTGACGATGACCCATATGTCCAACCATGTCACAAAAGAGGGTGGTGATCTGAAAACCAAGTAGCGACACCACCAAAATAATCATAAAACTCAAACTCATCTTGATCATGTTTAGGGATTTGAAACCCAAAGAGCACGTCATCGCTGCCCTATTATCTATTTCGTGATGTACAATCAAGATTGCCTTCACAAGAAACTATCCTCTTACGATATATATCATACACTATCCAAAGTATCAGGGGTATTGAGATGTCGTCTTGATATTTTGATGTCGAAACTATTCTAAGTATCAAGAGAACTCATTCGGTCGAGATGATAAACGAATCGGTCGAGCATAGTCGAGCCAGAAGTAGTTTTACTCACCAAACCTAATGAGTTAAATGAGCCGAGCTTAACAAGCCGAGCCTAATGAGCGTGAAAAAATTTCAACTTAAGTCACCTCACGAGCCAAGTTTAAATGATCCGAGCAAAGCTGGATCAATGAGCTTAACGAGCAAAACATATATAAAAATTTTCAACTTATATTAATATAATATAAATTTTTTAAAAAATTATTTAAAATTATAATAAATTAATGATTATATGCCAACGATATTTACTCATTTAATTTAAAAATTAGTTATGTTAAGTCTTAATGTATATAATTGAATGTATTAATAAAAAATATTTGAGACTATTTAATAAAAAATATCACATAAATATAATTAAAAATAATTTGACATAAAAAAAATTTAAATTCGAAAAAAATTACAAATTTGAAAAAAATTTACTTCAAATTACAAAAAAAATTTAATAAAAAGAATCTCTAGTCTTCAACATCCAAATTCGTAAAATCTTCCAGAATTTCATTATCTAGTTGTTGATCTCTCGTTTTGGCGTTAGTCTAATATTTGATATAAATAAGCATTTCCACATGGTCAGGTGCAAGTCTTTCTCTTCGTTCATCATAAACACGTCCAACTTCTATAACACTTTGGATTTTCCGTTAAACAAGTTTTGAAATTTTGTATTGAAAAACGACGAAGTTTTGGTCAGAATCGAGAGCGGAGAATTTGTGCTAGTAGATAAACGGTTATTTTGAGTCTAATGTATAAGAGAAAATTATAAGATTCCAACCAGAAACGAATCGAATAACGGTTTAACTAAGTGATTAAAGATTGAAGGTGTTATAGTAATTAGATTTATTATTATTATTATAAAAAATATATATATATATCAAAACACCCTCGGGTGTTTCTCCTCTCAAGATCGAAGCTCTTTATTTCCCCCCCTTCTTCGTTCTTCCTTGCAACGACGCACAGCCGGCGACGTCCTCTCCGTTTCCTCCTTCGATCTTCAAATTTAAGGTAAGTTTTAGTTAGTTTTGAGTAGATAGTTGTCTTTTAGTTGTTTTGAGCTGTAAAAGTGAAGTTAGAGCGAGTATTGGATAGTTTAATGAAGCCCTAGGAAGGAGATACGAATTTGGAGATTTATAGTTAAATTTTATCCATGTATTGGTGTTTAATTTGGAAGTAAGATTAGGTTATAGGTTTTTATGAAAATGATTGGGTGTTTGGACAACCGAAAATATCGGGTTACGGAACGGTTTCTGTTCGGCCACATTCGGCAACATTCAGCCAAGTTATAGATGTTGGATTGAGAAATGGATGAAGCCGTTAGTAACTAGACGTCCTAAGGAGTGTGTAGCTGCTAGAATCGAGTGATTCCGATAACTGATGCAAAAGTTATACGTGTTGGAAGTTATGTTGATTTTTGGCCAGAAATCGGGTTAGCGAGCCATTTTAGTCTGGCTTTGTTGGATTGAGTTAGTAGTCGTAATTTTAGTACGTGAGATGAGTTGTGAGATGAAATTTAATGTGAATTGGTTACGTGATAGATTGAGCCCGAGAATTTATAGAGGCCGATCACCACAGAAGCGAAGAACGCCAGGTAAGTAGTGTTTGCATGCGCATTGCCCTGATGGATCTACACCATGGGACGGTAGAGATGTGTTGTGTGTTTTGCAAGTTTTGTTTCAGTCATGCATCATGTTTTGAAAAGTGTAATGAAAATGAATTTGAGCATGGTTTTATATGCGAATGTGAAGTGTGATGTGTGGCGGTGAGAACGATGTGTGTGTGAGCAGCTTTGGCCCCGTTCCTGGAGGAACTGGGACGGTGGCGACGTGCTAGGGTTTGGCGTGGCGAGTGCGTCCAGTCTCGCCCTAGGATGGTTGCTGCGGTGTTTGTGCGTGGTGGTGAGCAGCTCTGGCCCCGTTGCTGGAGGAACCGGGACGATGACAACTTGTCAGAGGGTGGTGTGACGAGTGTGTCTAGCCTCACTCTAGGATGGTTGCTGTGTGTGGGATGACGCGTGTGTACGGCTTGTGGGCCCTGTTGCTAGAGGAATCGGGACGGTGGCGATGTGCCAATGAGTGGGTGGCGAGAGATCCCAGCCTCACCATGGTGCGGTTGCATAACGCGGCACAGGTTGCGACAACATGATTGCGAGTATAGAGACTGCATGTGATATGATTGCATTGTCGGTTTTACGCTTCATTTTGCACTACTTACTGAGCATTATACTTATGTTTGTGTTATATGGTGTAGGTGTTGAAGATATAGCGGGTGAGTTTCCCGAGCCTAGCCAAGAGTAGGGGACAGTTGGCGGCGCACCATCATGCATGGACGGGTGGAGTGTGTTAGGGCAACCCGACCCGTGAAATTAGGTTGGTATGGTGGGGTTTTTGGAGGGACGGTTTGTGTAATTTTGGTGGCGCTTGAGTATAATGATATATATGGGCATTGTATTGCCTCATACTGTAAATTTTCTTCATGTGTATAGATTTTGATGTATAGGTGAGTTTTGAATAGAGATGTTAAACGAGCGAGTCGAGCCGAGCCGAGCTCAGAAAGACCTGGCTCACTGAACCTGCCGAGCCTAATGAGCTGAGCCTAACGAGCCTGCCGAGCTTAATGAGCCGAGCCTAACGAGCTGATCTTAAAAACTTTCTAACCCGAGTCGGCTCGCAATCCGCGAGCCTAACAAGCTGAGCCGAATCGAACCGGCCCAACGAGCGTAACTAGCCTTTGCGTTGCTGAGCCGTCTGATTCTCAGCTTCTCAGCAATGGTTATCACCGTTCTTTGACAATTTAATGTTTAGTGTGAGAGAAGAAAAAAAATCGCGGGGAAGAAAATTGCTGAACTGAAGGGTAGAAAGTTGACCGAACTGTTGAAGGGAGGACAGTCGACAGAAAGAGTTCAGTGATTTGAGGTTTCGTCCAGCGACGATGGGTGATCTATCGTCGGGCGATCGCCCAGCGACGATGGGTGATCTATCACCCGGCGCTCGGACGATCAGTTGCCCAGTGACTAGAAAGCTGGGTGATCGATCGCACAGCTCTCCCGACCCCGACGACGATCAAAGATGCTCGAGGGCCCGAGCTTTTGGACGCTGCGCTTCCATCAGAGACATCAGAAAGCTCACCCAGCTTTGCCCATCGTCGCAGGGCGATGATCGCCCAGCACTTGGACGATCGATGGCCCAGCTATCCCGACTCCGACGACGATCGAAGATGTTCGAGGGCCCGAGCTTCTGGACACTGGGTTTCCATCGGAGACGTCAGAAAGCTTACCCAGCTTTGCTCATCGTTGCAGGGCAATGATCGCCCAGCTTTGCCTATCGTCGGAAATCTCAGTCCCGAGCTGGGCATGACCGAGCCTGTTCGCGAGTAGGTTCATCGGGCTCGCGAGCACAGATTGTCGAGCTCGACTCGGCTCGTCTGTGTGGCTCGAGTCAAACTCACTCGTTACTGTAGCGAGCCGAGCACTCGGCTTGTGACACGATTCCACCCTCAAATGAGTCGTGTTTTACCCACAAACGAAACAGAAAACAAAAAGGAGCATAAATACCGAATGCTGGCCGATGAGCAACTTTTTATGCTCTCGGCATAACGATCTTCCAAAGGAAGACGACAGCAAACAGAACCGGTTACTGGCCACTCTCTTTTTGTATCCTTCTTTGGAAAAGAGAGGGAAGAAGAGTGGAACGACGGCTATTCAAGCAAACTCGGGCTTGAAAGCTTGAAGGAGATGCACTCCTTCTCGATTCTTGACCGAACCGAGTCTTACCATTCACCAAGCTTCAAGCTACTTCGGCTGAACACAAAAAGGACTATTCTCATAGATTTAACAACCTTTACAAACACCAATAGCCAAGTATTTATAGAACTAGGGTGGCTGAAGGTTAGAATGGATTTGAGCTTCGAAATAGGCCACATGGTTGGCCATTCTTGGTCCACTTGCACACCAGATCACTCTTCAAGCTTTGGGCCATTTGTTGCATCAATGTGCTGCTAAACTCCTTCCCAATTGTTGCTTCTAACAGCCATCTAACTTAACATACATATAATGCTAATGCTTAAGGATGCATGCAACTATAAAACATTACAAGAAGGCGAATGTTTGCCAACAAAAACATAAGGACAAATGTTTGCCAAATAAAATTCAATTACAAATTAATACCGAGAGAGACAAATCCCTTCTTCATGTGCTTCCACCTTTAGCTCTCACGATAGCAAGTGCAAGGGTTGATCTTTGTCCTTTGTGCTCGGGTCCCATTCCAAGTCTGCGAAGAGGCATTTAGCACTCGTAATTCCTGCAAAAGAATTGAACTTTTTAGTGAACAAGTTTGATAAAACTTGTGCCTTGGTTTGAGATCGAGTGATGGCCCTCTGGGGTGCATCAGCTCGCCCGTTTAAGAACACTAGTTTTGAACGTTAATAGTCGGGATAATTATAGTTGTATTTTGAAACTACATGGGAGATTATGATTTGAAGATCCGGGTTTTCTTCGTGGTTTAATTGATCAAAGGTTTTCGTCGTTCATTTTCGTTTGAGTTGAAGTTTTTCTTTACACTGCTGGTGCAAGGTGTTGACCGGTATGCCTAGGTGTTGACCAAACTAGGCAAATGTCAACCGCAAGGGTCGACCTACGGGGACAGAACCAAACTATGTGTCGACCGGTTAGTGTAAAAATATTTAGAGTGTCGACCATGAGGTTTAATCGATGCGGGTAGAGAGCATTAAGGTGTTGACCTGTGAAGGTCAACTGCTCTGTGTGATGAGCGTAAAAGTGTTGACTATGAACTTCGACCGATGTGGGCAGAGAGGGTTAGGGTGTCGATCTGTGAAGGCAGGTGTCGACCGCGAGGATTAGGGTGTCGACCGCTGCATGCAAGTGTCGACCAGTGCAAACCGAGGCGATCGAGGTGCTGACCTATGCATATAGGTGTCGACCCTTGGGTGCGGAACAGGTCAGGTGTCGACCGGTGTTTACAGGGGTTGACCAAAAATCTCTTTTAATGTTTTAAAAACTTGAAATTTTATTTGAACTAATTTTGATTAAAGTCTTCCGTTTCGACGACTTTAAACGTTTTCAACAATATCGTTTTAAGTCGAGGAACAAAAGTTTTAAATTTTATAGGAATTTTATCGATTTGATGAATAAGTGTACGGTTGGCGACCCGGGTCCTGGGACGACTTGAGGGCGATACTGAGGTGGTGAAAGAGCAGAGCAAACCAGAAACCACGTGGGTTTTCGGGGCGTTACAGATATGGTATCAAAGCATTTACCCAACCAGAAGTGTGGCCGACGAGGATATCGAACCCCTTAGAGGAGGGGTGAGATTGTGAAGGAAAGAGAGTCTATCACAATTCCCACATCGTTTTGGGGGAAGGTAGTGAGATGGTTAATAGGTGGGAAGAGGGGGATGCTAAGAGTGTCAGAGCCACGGGGTCGACGTCATTCAGTGGATTACCTAACACCGCCAGCCGTTGCATGAGAGTACTCCACCAACTGTAATTATTTCTTAGAACCTTCGTAGTTTTGTATAGACTTAGTAGACATTGTTGTGTACAGGATTAGCGTTATGGTTAGAGAGACGCATAGAGCTGTAGGCGATATGGATGACGCTGTTAGGCAGCTCACCGAGTTGGTCAACCGTCAGTCTCAACAACTGGAGCGGTTTATGAATAGAAAAGACCAGGGCCAGTTCAGTGGTAGCGCTACAGCAGATCACAGGGGAGACAGGTTCCATAGACTCCGACCCCCAGTGTTCGATGGATTATCTTGGGACCCACTCAGTGCTGAGGAGTGGATTCGAAGTATGGAAGACATGTTAGAGTATGCCAAGGTGGATGATCGAGACAAAGTTTCCAGTGCGGTATTCCACCTTTCCAAGGACGCCTGGTTTTGGTGGGATTCGGTGAAGGCCACCACTGATGTGATTATCATGACTTGGGAGGTGTTTAAGGCAGTGTTCTTCGGCAAGTATTTCAGCCACTCAGTCAGGACCCGAAAGATGGTGGAATTTGCCTAGTTGAGACAGATGGGTATCGTGGCCGAGTACGTGAGGCAATTTGAGGCGCTGTCTCGATTTGCTAGTCACTTGGTGAGCTTGAACGAGAATAATGTACACCAATTCGTGTATGACCTGAAGCCGGACGTATACATGGGTATGCGAATAGCTGGAACGAGAGGGGTATCTTACGAAGACGTGGTGGCGAATGCCTTAGACATTAAGGAGACTAGGACGAATCTTCTCAGTTATAGAGAGCCGCCTAAGGAGCAACCCAGGAAATTTTTCAGAGAATTGTTGTTTCAGTCCAGCGAGGAGGAGTAGTCTCAGCGGAAGGGCCTGAAGAGGCCTAGTGACAGCTCTAGCAGTTAGGGGAGCAATAAGCGGCTTCAGAGGTCGGCGCAGTTGACGGTATGCCCTAAGTGTCAGAGGAGTCACTCCGGCGAGTGCAGGATAAGCGCGGGGCGATGCTACAACTGTGGCGAGGCGGGCCACATGTCAAGAGATTGTCAGAAGCCGCGACAAAATCGGTGCTTCAATTGCAGTGAAGTGGGGTATTTTGCTAGGTGTTTCTCGAATTTGAGCAAGGCTCTAGCGAGGGTAGCACCGAAGGTCTTTACCCTCATTGAGCCAGATGATACCGCCCAGCCATCAGTGATCTCAAGTAGGATTTTTATTTCGGGCATGACAGCTTACACTCTTGTCGATACAGGTGCCATACATTCGTTTATGTCTACAACCTTTGTGGTCAAGGAAAATCTAGTGCCCAGCTCTTCTGAGCAATTTCATGATGTGTTGTTGCCGTCGAGGGAGCGTCTATGCTCAGATCAGAAGGTACAAGGTGATATTGTGATAATGGGAGAAAGACGGTTGTATGCCGATCTGATCGTACTCGGCATTAAGGGGTATGAGGTTATTTTGGCAATAGATTTGCTTTTCAGACATTTTGCCACAATAGATTGCAGGACCAGGGAGATCCACTTCCAACCCCCGAGTGGGAAGAGCTACTCTTTCAAGACAGGGAAGAGTTCAAGCAGGATTTCTATTATTTCTTCTATGAGAGCCCAACAGTCGTTACGAGACAGATGTATGGGCTTCTTGGCTAGTGTGGTAGACATGCAATTGCAGAAAGAGACTCTGCTCCAGGACATCCCTGTGGTACAGGATTTTTCAGGGGTATTTCTCGAGGATTTACTAGGTCTGCCCTCTGATAGGGAGATTGAGTTCGTTATTAACGTGTACCCTGGTGCTGAACCGGTATGTAAGAACCTGTACAAGCTGGCACCTACTGAGTTGAAGGAGTTAAAGGCACAGTTAGAGGAGTTGACGGATAAAGGCTTTATGCAACCTAGATTCTCGCCATGGGGTGCGCCGGTACTTTTCGTCAAGAGGAAGGACAGATCCCTACGCATGTGCTTTGATTACAGGGAACTGAATAAGCTGAGAGTGAATAACAAGTAACCATTGCTAAGGATAGATGACTTATTTGACCAGCTTCAAGGTGCAAGGGTGTTCCCTAAGATTGATCTGAAGTCCAGCTATTATCAGTTGAAGGTTAGGGAGGAAGATATCCCGAAGACATCTTTCTGAAAGCAGTATGGGCACTACAAGTGTCACAACCCGGAAGAGGCCCTAACAGAAACGCTAGATTAAACGATCAACCTCAGAGAGGTCCACCGTCTAACCTAAGGCTAGTTGCGGAAAATTTTAAGAGCAATCCCAGAACTCCTTGAAATAACAAATAAGAGTTTGACACCAAAATCGCTCCGAACGGACGTTGTTTGGCCGGCGTCGATGTTTCTCTCTCTCTTTGCCGTTATCTCTCTCTCTCTCTCTCTCCCCCGCTGCCGCGTTAAAGGAAAACAATAGGTTTTCTGAAAAGAAAACCTATTGTTTTAAATAAATAGATTTTATTTTTAATTTATTTATTTTTAAATTTTCATTTTAAATTTTATATTAAATTTATTTATTTTATTTATATTAATTTTACCTAATGAATTTCGATTTTTCCGTTTCTTGAACTTTCTTCTGAATAATTCTCTCGTTAAAATTTAACATCCTTTACCCGAGAATTAATTTACTTAAATTTATAGATCACTAACAATAAATTTTAATTAATTTCCTTAAGTTACAAAAACGTGCTACGCGTAGCCAAAAATTTATACACTGCACTTTTATTTTTTTAAAAAAAAAAAATTACATATAAAATTCGCGAAAAATTTACACGAAATTTACCCTGAGAAAATTTTTGACGGATTTTACAACAAGTTTCTAGTGATGTTGTTTGAACTAACTAATGCCTCAGCTGCCTTCATGGATCTGATGAACCAAGTATTCAGGGAGCACTTGGATAGATTTGTGATAGTGTTCATTGATGACATCCTGATATACTCTTAGAGTGAAAATGAGCACAGAGAGCACTTGAGGATCATGCTGACGACTTTGGGGTAGCACCGACTATATGCTAAGTTATCTAAGTGCGAATTTTGGCAGAACAGGATCAACTTTTTGGGGTACGTCATCTCCTGTGATGGTATTTCAGTCGATCCGGCGAAAGTTTAGGCTGTGAAGGAGTGGCCGCGACCGACCAGTGCCACTAAGACCGACCAGTGGCTGGTTACTATCGGAGATTCATTGAGAGGTTCTCCAAGATTTCGGCTACTTTGACTTGATAGACCAGGAAGAATGCGAAGTACAGTTGGTTCAATGAGTGCGAGGGTAGCTTCCAGACATAGAAGCAAAAATTGACTACAACGTTTTTGTTGACTCTGCCAATAGAGGGTGAGAAGTTTAGTATATATTGTGACGCCTTCACGATAGGCTTGGGTTGCATGTTGATGCAGAGTAGGAGGGTGATTGCCTATGCTTCCAGGCAATTGAAACCTTATGAGCAGAATTACCCCACACACAACTTGGATTTACGGCAGTGGTCTTCGTAATTAAAATATCGAGGCATTATTTGTATGGACAGTAGTGCGAGATCTTCTCAGACCACCAGAGTTTAAAGTGCATTTTTACGCAGAAGGAGTTGAACTTGAGACAGAGAAGATGACCTGAATTGGTTAAGGATTTTGACGTGGAGATCAAGTATCATCTAGGGAAAGCAAATGTGGTATCGAATGCCTTGAGCCTTCAGCTTTCGCTATGATTTCGGCAATACTGGCCGAGCTAAGTACCGAGCTGCGGAGGTTTGGTGTGGAGTTAGTTTTTGATCTGGCACCGACACTTTCGGCTATGTCTTTGAGGCTGACTATCCTAGACAGAATTAAGCAGGCCCAGGAGACTGACTCTGAGTGTAGTGAGCTAAAGGCGGGTATGGAGGCCAATGCTAGCATTGAACTCCGTTATTCAGAGGATGAGATTTTAAAGTTTTGGCATAGGTGGTACGTCCCAAAAGACGAGGAGCTAAGGAAGGAGATACTATCAGAAGCTCACTCGTCTTCTTTCTCTGTACATCTAGGCAGTACCAATATGTATAGGGATTTGAAGCAGCACAATTGGTGGTCCAATATGAAGCTAGAGGTGGCCAAGTATGTTGAGACCTACCTAGTATGCCAGCAAGTAAAGGCGGAGCATCAGAGGCCGTCAGGTATGCTATAGCCACTGCCTATACCGGAGTGGAAGTGAGAGCAGATAACTTGGGATTTTGTTGTTGGTTTGCCAAAAACTGCCAAGGGCCATGATACAAGCTGAGTGATACTTGACAGGATGATGAAGTCGTCTCACTTTTTGGAGGTGAGGATGACTAATTCTATGGATCAATTCGTCCAGTTGTATATTTCGGAGGTAGTCAGGCTGCATGGGATTCCGGTGTTGATAGTGTTAGACCGAAACCCCAGGTTTACGTCCAAGTTCTGGAGGAGTCTGCATAAGGCCATGGGTACTAGGTTGGATTTCAGTACGACCTTTCATTCTCAGACCGATGAGCAATCAGAGCAGACCATACAGATACTAGAAGATATGCTCAAAGCCTGTGTGTTGGAGTTTCAGGCAGCTTAGAGCAGATTCTTGCCGTTGGTCGAGTTCTCGTACAATAATAGTTATCAGTCTACAATTAGTATGACACCGTACAAGGCTCTGTATGGGAGGAAGTGCAGGTCGCCATTGTACTGGGACGAGGTTGGAGAGGCAAGACTTATAGGCCCGGAGATACTGCAGCAAACCGTCGACAAAGTTGTTATTATAAGGAAGAAGATTGTGACAATTCAGAGTTGGCAGAAAAGTTACGCAGATCAGAGTTGGTGGAAGTTGGAATTCAATGAAGGCGATGAGGTATTTTTGAAGATCTCCCCATTCAAGGGAGTGGTCAGGTTTGGGAAGCGAGGAAAGCTCAACCCTCGTTATGTTGGACCGTTCCTTATTGTGGAGAGAATTGGGAAGACCGCCTACAAGCTTCAGTTGCCTTCTTCGATGGATGCTATACATAATGTCTTCCATGTCTCCGTGCTGAGGAAGTGTATGCGTGATCCTTCTCAGGTGGTTGCATAGCAGGATATGGAGATCTAGCCGACACTAACTTACGAGGAAAAGTCGATGAGGATACTGAGATCGGCTGTGAAGGTGTTGCACAACAATGAGATTCCCTTAGTCAAAGTTTTGTGGCGCAATAACAACGTGGAGGATACTACTTGAGAAAGGCGGTAGGACATGGAGCAAGAGTACCCAAAGCTATTCAGTACGTAAATTTTGGGGACAAAATTTCTTTATGTAGGGTGGAATGTAACACCCTGGATTTCCGTTAAACAAGTTTTGGAATCTTGTATTGAAAAACGACGGAGTTATGGTAGGAATCGAGAGCGGAGAATTTGTGCTAGTAGATAAACGATTATTTTGAGGCTAATGTACAAGAGAAAATTATAAGATTCTGACCGGAAACGAATCGAATAACGATTTAACTAAATGATAGTAATTAGATTTATTATTATTATTAGAAATACAAATATATATATATATATATATATATCAAAATATCCTCAGGTGTTTCTCCTTCCAGGACCGAAGCTCTTTATTTCTCCCCCCTTCTTCGTTTTTCCTTTCAATGATGCACAGTCGGCGACGTCCTCTCTGTTTCCTCCTTCGATCTCCAAGTTTAAGGTAGGTTTTAGTTAGTTTTGAGTGGATAGTTAGCCCTTTAGTTGTTTTGAGCGGTAAAAACGAAGTTACAACGAGTATTGAATAATTTGGTGAAACCATAGGAAGGAGATACGAATTTGGAGATTTATAGTTAAATTTTATCCATGTATAGTGTTTAATTTGGAAGTAAGATTAGGTTATAGGTTATTATGAAAAGGATTGGGTGTTTGAACAATCGAAAAACTTGGGTTACGAAATGATTTTCGTTCGGCCACATTCAGCCAAGCCGTAGATATTGGATTGGAAAATGGATGAGACCGTTGGAAACTAGACGTCCTAAGGAGTGTGTAGCCGCTAGAATCGAGTGATTCCGATAACTGACGCAAAAGTTATGCGCGTTGGAAGTTAGGTTGATTTTTTGCTAGAAATCAGGTTAGCGAGCCCTTTTAGTCTGGCTTTGGTGGATTGAGTTAGTAGTCGTAATTTTAGTACGTGGGATGAGTTGTGAGATGAAATTTAATGTGAATTGGTTATGTGATAGGTTGAGCCAGAGAATTTACAGAGGCCGATCACCACAGAAGATAAGAACGTCAGGTAAGTAGTGTTTGCATGCGCATTGCCCTGATGGGCCTACACCATGGGACGGAAGATATGTGTTGTGTGTTTTGCATGTTTTGTTTCAGTCATGCACCATGTTTTGAAAAGTGTAACGAAAATGAATTTGATCATGGTTTTATGTGCAAATGTGAAGTGTGACGCGTGGCGATGAGAACGATGTGTGTGTGGGTAGCTTTGACCCCGTTGTTGAAGGAACCAAAACGGTGGCGACGTGCCAAGGGGTGGTGTGCCGAGTGCGTCCAGCCTCGCCCTAGGATGGCCGCTGCAGTGTGTGTGCGTGGTGGTGAGCAGCTCTAGCCCCGTTGCTGGAAGACTCGGGACGGTGGCAACGTGTCAGGGGGTGGTGTGGCGAGTGCGTCTAGCTTCTCTCTGGGATGGTTGCTGTGTGTAGGATGACGTGTGTGTACGGGGTTATGGGCCTCGTTGCTAGAGGAACCGGGACGGTGGCGACGTGCTAGGGAGTGAAATGGTGAGAGAGTCCAGCCTCACCAAGGTGCGGCTGTACAACGCGGCATAGGTTGTGACAACATGAGTGCGAGTGTAGAGACTGCATGTGATAGAATTGCATTGTCGGTTTTATGCTTCATTTTGCACTACTTACTGAGTATTAGACTTATGTTTTGTGTTATGTTGTGTAGGTGTTGAAGATACAGTGGGTGCGTTTCTCGTGCCTAGCCTAGAGTAACGGACAGTCGATGGTGCACCTTCATGCATCGGCGGGTGGAGTGTGTTAGGGTGACCCGACCCGTGAAATTAGGCTGGTATGGTGGGGTTTTTGGAGGGACGGTTTGTGTAATTTTGGTGGTACTTGTGTATATTGATATATATGGGCATTGTATTGTCCCATACTTTGAAATTTCTTCACGTGTATAGATTTTGATGTATAGGTGGGTTTTGAACGTTAATAGTCGGGATAATGTACAGTTGTATTTTGAAACTACATGGGAGATTATGATTTGACGATCCAAGTTTTCTTCGTGGTTTAATTGATCGAAGGTTTTCGTTTGAGTTGAGGTTTTTCTTTAGTCTGTTGGTGCAAGGTGTCAATCGGTATGCCTAACTGTCGACCGAACTAGGCAAATGTCGACCACGAGGGTCGACCTACAGGGACAGAACCAAACTAGGTGTCGATCGATGTCTTTAGGTGTCGACTGGTTAGTGTAAAAATGGTTAGAGTGTCGACCACGAGGTTTGACCGGTGCGGATAAAGAGCATTAAGGTGTCGACCTATGAAGGCAGGTGTCGACTACTCTGTGTGATGAGCGTAGAAGGGTCGACCACGAGATTCGACCGGTGCGGGCTGAGAGGGTTAAAGTGTCGACCTGTGAAAGCAAGTGTCAACTGCAAGGATCAGAGTGTCGACTGCTGCATGCAAGTGTCGGCCGGTGCGAACCGTGAAGACTGAGGTGCTGACCTATGCATATAGATGTTGACCCTTGGGTGCAGAACGGGTCAGGTGTCGACGGGTGTTTACAGGGGTCGACCGAAAATCTCTATTAATGTTTTAAAAACTTGAAATTTTATTTAAACTTATTTTGATCAAAGTTTTCCGTTGTGACGATTTTAAGCATTTTCAAAAATGTCGTTTTAAGTCGACGAACAAAAGTTTTAAATTTTATACGAATTTTATCGATTTGATGAGTAATTGTACGGTTGGCGACCCGGGTCCAGTGATGACTCGGGGGCGCTACAGAGGTGGTGACAGAGCAGAGCGAACCGGAAATCACGCGAGTTTTCGGGGCGTTACATCTTCACTAAAAACAGATTTTGATGTTACAGTAAAAACAAGAGTTGTTAGTAGATTACATGACATTATAGAAAGAATAGGATATATGGTAGAATGTCTTTTCCATCAATTTAAAATATTACAATTTTTATATCGAGAAACTTGATAACAAAATTCAAAATAAATATTGAATTCATTTGTAAAATAAGTCGAATAATTTTTAGTTTGTAATTATCAATACTATATTGTTGACTAAAATTACCACCACCACCACTACTACTACTAAAATAACTCTCGGTAAGTGGAGATCGTGAATAATAACTATTAACATTGAAATATTTTGTTTCATAAAAAACATATAAATTAGCAAATTTATATATAATCACTAGTAATTAAAAGTGCAATACATAAATTTGTAGAAATCTTATTGAGCAAAAGACATGCTTCTTTTAATTTAAATCTTGGATCCATAATGCATGCATAATAAAAAAATAAGAAAAATGTTATGATAATATTTTTAAATTTTATTTTTATTTTATTAAGATTATTACTAAATTCATCTATTAGTCGATATTTTACAAAACTACATGTGAAATCTACAAAAATAAGAAGAATAATATTAGAAATGAGATAATAAATTTTAAAACATTGTTTTTTAACATCATAAAAAGTTTTTAAAAAATAATAAAGATATTAGAAATATCACATCTAGATTTGTCAAGATTAATGTCATGTTCCGTAATTTTCCATGAAATTTTCCGTAACACATTTTTTTTTTCTTTTTCCAACTTTAAAACTTCGAAAAAGGAGCTCTAAAAAGAAATTCTTGTACAAAACTTTTAAAACATGAAATCGTTTAAAAAGCTTAGCAGAAGACTTTATGTTTTAGTGGAAAACATTTCGTTTAAATCGTCATTTAAAAGTTTAAGCTGTAAAAGGAAAACATACTTTTTTTTTAAAATAGGATAGCCGACCGATCGGCTCATGTGAGCGGATCGATTGGCAGGCACTCAAGTAGAAGTCACCAGAGTGGTCGCCTAGGGCGATCGGTCGGCACATTTGGCCTACCGATCGACACCCACTCGGGTGCCATTCCGACCATACTCATTTTTTTGCCGATCGATTGGCCCATATTCTGATTTTTCACCCTTTATAACTAATCCTTACAATTCCAAACCAAAACCAACTATCTCTCAAAATCAAACCTTTAAAAACACTTTACATCCATTCAAAACTATCAATTTTCATCTAAACACTATACATTCATTTAAAACTATCAATATTCATCAAAACACTTTTATACCTCTAATATAGTTCATCAAAACATTTAAATCCATAAATTCATATGCATGAATCAGAAAATAAAACTATACAAACACACTCATGAGTCAAAATCGCTATAACAACCTCCGAGTTCACCACCGTAGAAGCACTTCCTCAACCGCATCCATCAATCCAGAGTGAATTTATGAATTTCACCACTTAGTTCTTTACCTACATCACAAAATTTAACTATGAGTCTAATACACAATAAGTAATGCTATATGAAATTTAAAACACTAATGCATCATTTACTATCATATGCAGTCTCTAATATTAATCTTTCATTTTATTGTCATACTCCCTTAAAGGAATCTAACTTTTCCTCAAAGCTATGATCTAAATGACGATAAAAGAATGATCAATTCCTCCAAAGCTGACATTGGGGAATTTTACTTCCACCAAAGTTGCAATTCTCATAATCATTGGAGAGCGGATTAGTTTCTCCAAAGCTGACATTGAAAAAAGTTAGACCCTAACCAAGAATACGATCTAATGATGATGGAGGTGCGATCAATTCCTCCAAAGTTGAGATTCTCATAATCGATGAACTGTTGTTGTATGAGAACTCTACCAATGGTAGAAACTTACACCATGTAGCTTGAAACTTGAATACATAGGCTCTTAACATGTCTTTCAAAATCCGAATTGTTCTTTAAGACTGTCCATAGTTTGAGGATGAAATGTCGTGCTGAAATTCAGCTGAGTTCTCATAGCTTTGTTTGAACGCTTTCCATAATTTAGAGGCGTCACAATCTGACACAATAGATATTGGGATCCCGTACAATCTGACAATTTCCTGGATATAAAACTCTGTATACTGATCCATAGAAAATGTCATCTTCACTAGCAGAACATGAGATTACTTTGTTAATCTATCCATGATAACTCAAATACCGTCATGTCCTTAAGTCATTTTTGGTCATCCGACCACAAAATCTATAGATATATATTCTCACTTCCATTCTAGTTTGGGCAGGGGTTGAAGAGTTTCTGGCAGCCTTTGATGTTCTACTTTTCACTTGTTGGTAACACAATGTTCCATATATTTTGCTACATCCCTTTTCATATTAGGCCATCAGAAATGCTTTTTCAGATCTCTGTACTTCTTGTTACTTTCAGGATGCATAGAAAAAGCAGAAGAATGTGCTTCAGATAATATTTTCTGTCGTAAATCTGGGTATCAAGGAACATACCATCTATTCTTGAATTTTAATATCTCATCCTCTGAATAACTAAGCTCGGACAAAGTATTAGATACCATGCTCGACTTGAAATCATTGCATTCTAGATCTTGTTTTTGAGCTTCATTAATTTTATCTAAAACAGTTGGCTTCAGAGATACAGCCGAAAGCATAGCTGTCAAATCTAAAAGGACTTCCTTCAACCTTTGAATCTCTGAATTCAATGTTGCTAACATTGAGAAATCGTAGATTGAGTCGATGTTGACATTTTGCTTAGCGCATCAGCTACAACGTTCGCTTTACCAGGGTGGTATTTAATTTCAAAGTCATAGTACTCAACGAACTCTAACCACCGCCTTTGCCTCATGTTCAATTCCTTCGGTGTAAATATACACTTTAGACTTTTATGGTCCAAAAATATTTCACACTACTACCCGTATAAATAATGCCTTCATATCTTCAATGCAAAAATGACAGCAACTAATTCTAGGTCATGAGTGAAGTAGGTCTGCTCATATGTTCTTAATTGTCTTGAGGCATAAGTCACTACTCTTCCATCTTGCATTGGAACACAACATAAACCAATGTTAGAGGCATCACAGTAAATACTGAACTTCTCATTTCTACTGGTAATGTCAAAATAGGGGCTGTCGTCAATTTCTATTTCACCTTCTGAAAACTTTCCTCACATTCCACTAACCACCAAAAATTCACATCCTTTCTCGTTAGCCGGGTTAGAGGTGTTGCTATCTTCGAGAATCTCTCTATAAATCTCTTGTAATATCCAGTTAGTCTAAGAAAGCTACGTATCTCACTAATATTTCTTGGTTGTGGCTAGCCATCATACCTTGTATCTTAGTCGGGTTGACAAAAATACCTTCTCTAGAGACGACATGCGGTAGAAAATTTACTCTGTCCATTTGGAATTCACATTTTGAAAATTTAGCATACAACTGACGTAACTTTAAGGTCGTCAAAACTGTTTTCAAGTGCTTTTTATATTCCTCCTCGCTCCGAGAGTAAACTATGATATCATCGATAAATACAATTACAAATTTATCTAGATACTTCCAGGACACTCAGTTCATCAAATCTATGAGAGTTACTAGAGCATTCGTCAATCCAAAAGACATAACTAAGAACTTGTATCGTCCATATCTAGTTCGGAATGTAGTCTTGGGAATGTCTTTTGCATTAACTTTGAGCTAATGATATCCTGAACGTAGGTGAATCTTAGAGAACACCCGTGCACCTTGGAGTTGATCAAACAGTCATCAATCCGTGGTAGCGGATATTTGCTCTTGACAGTCTTCTTATTCAGCTCTCTGTAATTGATGCACATCTTTAAGGACCCGTCTTTCTTCTTCACAAAGAGAACTGGCGCTTCCCAAGGCAAAAATCTAGGATGTACAAAACCCTTGTTCACCAATTCATCTAACTTTGGTTTTAATTCCTCCAACTCAGTTGATGCCAAATGATAGGGATTCTTAGATACCGGTTCAGCTCCCGGATACACATTAATAAAAAACATGATCTCTCTATCCAAAGGTAAACCAAACAAATTGTCCAAAAAGACATCTAGAAAGTTTTTAACAACTAGAATGCCATGAAGGTTCGCCTCATAGTGCATATGTGTATCAATCACACTTGCTAGGAATCCCAAGCATATCAACTCTTCATTAATTGCTTGGCCTTCGGGAATGACATAATTGGTATTCTGCTTGGAATGACATAATAGGTATTCTGCTTGTGCCCTTTATGACTTGAAAAGAATACTTTAATTGTTCAGGGGTTGGAAACAGAATACCCTGGATCTACAATCTATAGTGGCAAAGTGCCTGAATAGCTAGTTCCTCTCCAAATAACATCATATTCATTACTATCAGATCCGCACGCAACCTATTATTCCTACTGTAACCATAAAGTCTTGCATCACTTGATCTGAGTGCAAACACTCCCCAGATGTAAGCATCACATCATAACAATGCTCAGCCGCCTTAGGCAATCAATTCAACTTAACTATGAATGCAAAAGACATAAACGAGTGTGTTGCCCCAGAATCTATCAACGTATACGTAGCTACATTACCAATTACAATCATTCCTGACAACCACCTCAGGCCGTCCCACATCATCAAAGTCTATCATTGCAAAAATCCTAGGAGCAACCTTCATATAGCCCTTATTTTGCATTGGCCAATCCCTGACCATGTGACCTGGTTCATTGCACATGAAGCACTAGTTTGAACATGTAATAACCCGGAAAAAATTTTGAATTTTTAAATCTAATTTTTGAAATTTTTAATTTAATCTCGCCTGGAATTTTGAAAAATATTTTAACGGGTAAATTAAGTCATAGAGCTCAAGATCTAATTCTATTGATGGTTTTTGAAATTTTAAAGTCGGGAGGATGAGAATTTAACGAAGTTACGGACGACAAAAACACGTGAGGGTGTTTTGGTAATTTAATTAATTATAATAATAAAAAAAGAAAGAAAACATGTGTTAAGTGGAATGGTTTCACGAAGAAGCCATTCCACTTCGGGTGTTCTATGAGCCGAACATCCGAGACGTGTGGCACGAGCAAGAGGGTGATCGGGGACGAGCTGCCGACGATCGACCACCGGGGAAGAGATGCGACGCGCTAGGCGGTTCTGACGAGGCAGAAAGTCGGCGTGAGTGGATTCTTCCCGAGCTGAAAGTCGCAGGTAACTCCTCCCCTGTTTCGGCTCCTGTCGGCCGCGCGTGAGGGCCCAGTTCTTTCCTGTTCTCTGACGATTTGGCTCGATATAGGGGTCGATTATGGGCTGGGAATGTGGGTGTAGTGAGCAGACAGTGAGTGCTCGGGAAGGAGGGGAAAACCCAAGTCTTGTTGGTTGTGGAGTTTGGGTTTTGAGTTCGATATACTTGGTTTGTTCAGATTAGGCTTAATTGGTGGTAATGTGGATGTTCGGTGAAGGGATTTGGCAAAATTGGATTGAAGTTGAAATTTTAGATTTTTTTTCGTATAAAAACAGTTCTGTTCTTGGGGATTTTGACGGGGTTATAGTTAATTGTTTTAAATTCTGTTTTGTTGGGTTAAATTAGGTTGTTAGAGGGACGTATGGCTCTGGAATCGTTCGATTCCGATATCCGACGCAAAAGTTATGCGTGTCGGAAGTTTATGTCGGATTTTGGTCCAAGTCAAATTAGCGAGCATTTTTCATAGAATTGCGACGTGTGATAGTAGCATAGCCGTTTTTTATGCGTAAAACTAGTTTTGAGTGAGTTTTGGTGGAAGAAAACAAAAATGTGAAAATTGGATAAAAGGGCAGATTTGGTTTTGGGATTTTTTCACCTAGCTGTGGCTTACCGTTTTAAAATCCGTCTTAGTATGTTAAACTAGGTTCCTAAGGGAATGTTTAGCCTCTTGAATCAGTCTATTCCGTTAACGGACGCAAAAGTTATGCGCGTCTGAACTTTAGGCTGGTTTTCGGCCGAACTAAATTAGTGACCCGTTTTAGTTGGAATTTTATGGGTTTAGTTAAGAGATTATTTTTAGCTATTTGGTGAATTTTGGAAATAAATATTGATGAGTGATTGGTTGGGTTTTAGGTTGAGACACTTTTTGGCGAAGCTGTGCATCGAGCGAGTTTAGGACGCTAGGTAAGTAGTGCATGCATGTGTTTTGCCCAAGTGGGTCTACACCGTAGAACTTTAGAATTTATATGATTGATTGTGGTGTGTGTGCGTATTGTTTGACATGCATCATTTTAAAAAAAAAAACGGGAACGAAAATGGTTTTGAGTATGTGGTGAGACGCGTGGCAGTGGTACCGCGGATCCTGCTAGTGTGCGGGCCACTGCTTCACTAATCGCGAATTTTGTTCGAGGAGTGGGCCAGCTGTGCCGTCACGCGGCGTGAATGTGTTGACGGTGAGGGTGATGGGCAGTGGTACCGCAGATCCTACTAGTGTGTTGGCCGGTGCAACACTAGTCGCGGATTCCGCTCGTGGAGTGGGTCGGCTAGGCTGTCGCGAAACGTGTGTGTGTGGCAACTGTGGTCCCGTGCTGGGGAGCTGGGACGGGGGCGACGTGTCAGGGTGTAGGGTGGCGCGAGGTACACCCTCACCCTGATGTGGTTGCTGTGTGGTGATGCGTGTGTGTAGCTTTGTGGGCCTCGTTGTTGGGGAGTCCGAGATAGTGGCGACGTGTCAAGGTGTAGGGTGGCATTAGGTTCTTCCTTACCCTGGTGCGGCTATACTACGCGTCACAGATGTGACAACATGAGTATGAGTGTAGAGACTACATGTGATAGGATTGCATTGTTGGCTTTTACTTTCATATCACATTACTTACTGAGCGTTAGGCTTATGTTGTGTGTTCTATGGTGCAGGTGATGATGACATTGCTAGTGAGCCTCGAGAGCCTAGTCCTGAGACATAGGATGGTTGGCGGCGTGCGACCGAGGTATCGGACGACGGATTTTGTTAGGGCAACCCGACCCGTGGTGGTGGTAGGTAATGGTGAGATGCATTGGGTTGTTATTTTGTGTCGGGTATTATGCTGATGGAGGAGTTTGAATAGATGTCGGTTGTACAGGATTGTATAGAGTGGTTATAGTGTTTTGGGGACGCGTACATATTTTTATATGTTAGAGTATGATATTGCTCTATACTGTGGACTTTCTTCATTTGTATTTGATGGATTGTCGTTGTCTTTAAACTCTGATTTTGTATTGGAGATTCTTTGGTTGGTTGATAGATAAATACTGTTAGTTTTTGGTGAACTGTGTGCAGGGTTTTAAATTTTTGGGATAGCCAGTTTTTAGGCGTTACTCTGCCAAAATTTCGGGAGAGGGGTTGGGAGTCGAAAGGTTATGGAATAGGTCGAGATGTGTACAGCGAGTGCTAGAGAAGTGTAGATGAGCATGGGAGTGCGGCGTGATCGCAGGTGCGCGGGCACGCAGCCCTGCGGGTGCTCACGGGTCGTGCGGCGCCGGGTGAGAGCATGCGCGCGGACATGCTGTACAGAGGCATGGTGTGTGGGGCACGCGGTGATGTTGAGTTGGCGTGTGCGGCACCGTGAGGGTGTGCGCTAAGCGTCGGAGTGGGGGACGTGGGTGCGGGCGCAGGATTTGTGTAGTTCGAGGGGTGTTGAATTCTTTCCTAGGGTTTCGAGTCTTGTCGGTTTATTTTAAAACTAATTTAAATTGTTTTCTTTTCGCTGCGTATTTTTACATTGAGGATTTCGTGTTCACTCTTCGGGGCGCGGGTTATTTTTGAATCGAGTCGAAAATTTTTCATACTCACAGATGTTCTTTTAAAGATGATTTGAAAACGAAAGTAGCATTAAATTGAGTGAGTTATGTCAAGTGTTAGTGTGTCATAGTATGTAGACGTACTGTAGTGCACCGGGACTGTGTGGGTTTCGCGGGGCATTACAGAACCAAACTTACATTTGCCTGGATGGTACTTTTTACACTTCTAGCATTGAGGAAACTGCAGAAGTCCTTGCATGTGCTTTTTGTCTGCCTGATTTATTTTGTCGTCTCTGGGTCTTTTTGTCCCCTTAGATTGCTGTTACCATCATTTGTTCTGTGAGGTGGAATTTCTTTGAAAAATCTCCTCGGAGGTTCTCTGTGCCTAATAAACTTTATCTCGGCCTCTTTGACTTTCATTGCCTTAACTACAACCTTAGCATATAGCACATCTTAGGTTTAGAGATTTTCACCCCTCTATAGATTTTCACCTTTAATCTTTGCACAAACTTGTGGAGTTTGTTTTCATTCTGGCTCACCAAGTGACTGGCAAAACGAGACAATGCCTCAAATCTTCTAACATATTCTGATATTGATCCCGTCTGACGCAGTTGGACAAACTCCACCCTTTTGTTGGTTCGAACGGTGTTACTAAAATACTTGTCGTAGAATACCACTTTAAACTCGTCCCATGACATCTCTTTGACATTGATTGTGGCCTTCACCATATCCCACCAGTATATTGTGTCTTTTGCAAAGTGAAACATGGCGCAAGAGACCTTTTTCCTTTCATCCACCTAGGCGTAGTCGAACATGTTTTCCATGGTTCGAATCCATTCCTCAGCATAAAGGGGATCCGGTGACAATCCATCAAACGATGGAGGCTGGAGTCGATGGAATCTATCACCGATCTGATCATTCAAAGCGCTGGAATTGGAGTTCCTGTGTTCCTCTCTATTCATGAATCTCTCCAATTGTAACACCCAAAATTTTGTACGTTTTTTCCCTAAAATATTTTATGTAGTACTTAGATATTATGTAAAGTGCTTTTAGTGAATAATTAGATATATGTTATGATTTAACTCGATTAATTTTGATAAAAAAAATAAGTTAAAGCATTAGCAAAGAATTAAAGAAATGAAGAAGGAAAATCACTCAAGTATTAAAAAGATTATGTAACAAGTTTGACAAAGTCACACTTTCCAATTGTAGTGTGTTTAGCATTGGAGATAGAGGAGGCAAGAAGGTGTATGACAAACTACAAGGTTCAAGTGAGAAAACTACATGAATTTGGTTTAAAGGTCAAAATGGTAATTAGCAAAAGAAAAAGGCAACTTGCTTTATAATAATGGTTTAACCCTCTCATTCCTCCCACGATTTTTGCTGCTGATTTTCCTCCATTGCAACTCTCCATTTTCATGCCCTAGCTTCATTTTGGTTGAGGATTGAAGGTGAGTTTGGTTTTTAGTTATAAGTTACGCAATTTTTAGTGTTTATGAGTGATAGACTTTAAGTTTTTAAAGCTTTGTTTGACTTTGTTTCAAAACCCTAAAACTTGCGAATTTCTCCCTCAAATTTGGTTATTTGATGAGTCAAAAGTGTTTAAATGACATTCAAAGGATTATGTTTGGATTGTATTAGAGATTGGTGCATGAGTTTGCAAAAAGGAGAAAACTGTTTTGAAGATTTTGAAAACAGAACAAATTCTGTTCTTGTGATATTCGGCAAAGTTATTTGTTTTCTTTTGGTAAATGGCTTGCACCATTAGAGTGTATACTTTCAGAGGAGTCCATAGCAATTGGAATTACTTGATTCCGAGTTATATTGAGAAAGTCATGGTCATTTGAAATTGGATGAAACTTTGAAGTGATTTCTGAAAACTTCACTAGGGCAGTTCAGTTTGCTTACTATTATGCTATTTTTGGTGAGTGGTTTTCTTAAATTAATTCCACCATCTTAAAGTAGACACTTTAAGATTTCCAAAACATGTTGAGTCATTGAATTCGAATAAAAATTGAGTATGATACGCTCAATTGACTTTAGCCTATATTTAGTGTAAATCCGAGAATTTTGACTTTGTTTGAGTTAAGTTTCTAAATTGGATATTTGGTTAGGTTGTTTGAAATTGACAAGAATAAAGCAAACAGACTCCAAGTTTAATTGCGAAGGACCCGAGGTAAATTTTCGTGATTTGCTTGGCCGATTTGGCCTACACCACAAGAAATTCTGTTTTCGAGGATCTAATGATTTAGATTGTTTTATTATAAATTAGATGGGTAGTTAGGTTGTTTAAGCTATAGAATGTTTTTTATTTTTTCATTGATTGTTTTCTATGCTTTTTATAAGTTTATGCATTATGAACTGTCCATGCATCACATTTGTTTTTCAAAATGGCATGAAAACGAGTTTCTGTACATGTCTTATGAAAAGAAATGAACTAATGAAAAGAAATGAATGCACGTAATCCCGATCATGTCGGGGTGGGGTTCAGATATGGCTGTCCCGTAGGTGGAGCGTGTTTTCCCCCCGGTAGATGGAGAAGGTTGTCTAACCGCTTGATGTGCCTTCTCTATCTAGTGAGAGTAAATCTCCGGTGACATCCCGCTATATAACAAAATGAAATGAAATAACTACATGTTTTATGAACTGCATATGCACGACATTAATTTACATTTACGTTGACTTATTGAGCCTTTAGCTCATAGATGTCTCTATGGTGTAGGTGATTTAGAAGAAGGTGAGGATGTTTTACCTCAACTTGACGAGTGACGTCGTTGAAGAAGGATGGCTGTGGAAGGGTGTTTGTGGCTGTCTGAGCGCATTTCGACCCGTGGGCAATGTACATGTGTTTTGGGGGTATGGTTAGGTGCATAGATTTTGGAATGTAAGGTTTAAGAATTGTAAAATGTTTTGAAAATATTTTAAACGTTTCGATAGAAGAAAATTAGGGGTTGAGTTTAATTTGAAAGTTTTACGTTTTAGCATATACTGGAATTGCTGAGGAGTTTAATGTCCTTATTGGAATGGTTTGAAATATAGATTTCGGATTAAGAAAATTTAAAAATTATGCTACCCGTTTTTATAAACAAAACGTGAATTTGGAGTTAGGTATGCTGTAGGTGTCTGTTAGAAGGTTTACGATAGTTATGGTCGTTTTTAGAAAATTTCAATTAAGTTTTCTGGTAGTCAAGTGTTGATCGAAATCCCTATTTTATTGTTTTTAACACTCGTAATAAAATTTATTTTTATACTATGGTTCCACGCAAGAATTGTTTTCCACTGTAAACGGTTTAATATTTATACACGATGTTGTTTTAAGGCTAAAAAAAAAAACAAAAAATTTTACGAGATTTTAGGAATAGTGTCTAGGGACGTTACACCAATTGCTGAAACTGACGATTTATTAGTTCTGTTAACCGTCTAATGGCATCGTCCCTTTCCCCTACAACCCTTCGTTGTTCTCTCACCATAGTGCTAGTTCTGAATAATTTAATAACCATAATAATAAATTTATATGACCATAAATTTCTACAAACATACTTACAGTTGATGAAGCGCCTCCATGTAGTGACTCACGTTGTTAGACAGTCTATACAAACGCTTTTAAAATCCGATGGCTCTGATACCATAACTTGTCACGTCCCGTAATTTTCCATGAAATTTTCCATAACACATTTTTTTTTTCTTTTTTCAACTTTAAAACTTTGAAAAAAGAGCTCTAAAAAGAAATTCTTGTATAAACTTTTAAAATCTGAAATCATTTAAAAAGTTTAGTGGAAGACTTTATGTTTTAGTGGAAACCCTTTGCTTGAATTGTCGTTTAAAAGTTTAAACCGTAATAGGGAACATACATTTTTTAAATAGGATAGCTGACGGATCGGCTCATGTGAACCAACTGGTCGGCGGTCACTCGGGTGGAAGCCACTTGAGGGGTCGTCGAGGGCGATCGATCGACGCATTTGGAGAGAACAGTGCCCACCAATCTGTACTTTTTCTGATTCAAATCTCTCTACACTTTCTCTCTCTTCTTAGGGGTTTGGGTACCTTGGCACACTGTCATCACTAAACCAAGCTCTTTCTCTCTCTACCACTTTGTCCAAAATGGCCTCATTTGTACAAACTACACTTTGCCCAATCCTTGTTCATTTTGGTATTTTCACGCTATATACAACTATTTTAGGGTTTTGTTTATTTTAAACCCTAATGTATTGGTTTTGTTTTTAAAAAAAATCTTTAAAGTTTACAATTCATCGAAGCAAACCTTAAAGTATCATAAATAGTCAATTTAAACCTGAGATATGGTGAGAAGGTTGTCATCTCTGTAGAGGATGGCCGGTTCAGCTGGATCTACTGGTCACCTAGTCCCTAATTTTTTTTTGACGAGGGGATAGATTACTGGTTCAGATGAACCGACTGTCCTCTTTTGAAGAGGATTACCAGTTCACTAAACTAGTCGTCCTCTTTTGAGGAGGATGAGCAGTTCACTGAACTAGCCGTCCTCTTTGGGGGAAAAACTTGCGAACCAGTCGTACTCTCCCCTCCTATTTAAGCACCTCCCCTCTTTGTTTTTCAAATCATACCGAAAACTTTTAATGTTCTCTCGACTATTTTCTTGTTTCAGTGATATTTCTTCGCGTTCACCGGCTATATATGAAATTTTTTCTTAATTTTATCATTTATTTTAGGGATTTAAAAAAAAAAACTCATATTTAAGGTGTTAAACAAAGATTAAATTTTTTTAGCACGTATTTTTTCTTCATTGTATTTTTTATTTGAAATTCTTTTAATAGTTTCTATCTAAATTATAAAAATGTAGACTTTTTATTTATATTTATTTTCATATTTTTTTTTATATTAGCGACGACTATTTACTTGCTCCCCAAGGGGGAGGGGGGTACAGTCAATGACCGTTGCTAGTGGGAGGTGTGTGTTTGGGCCAGAAGTGTGACTGTGGGGCTCACGGAGAGAAAGTGGAGTGGGTGCGGGGCCCACAAAGTGGGGTGCACAGGAGATGAGAGTGGGCTCGAGATGGACTGGCGAGCTACCTCGCCGAGCCAACGAGCCAGCTTATTGGCCGGCTCCTTTGGAGACTGTCTGACTCAGTCCCTGGCATGCTTGTGAGCTCAGCCCCTGGGAGTGGTGTAAATGGCGGGAACACTGCCCACCAATCTGTACTTTTTCTTACTCAGATCTCTCTCTACACTTTCTCTCTCTTCTTACAAGGTCTGGGTACCTAGGCTATACTGTCATTAACTAAGGCAAGCTCTTTCTCTCTCTTCCACTTTGTCCAAAATGGCCTCATTTGTAAAAACTACACTTTGCCCAATCCTTGTTCATTTTGGTAATTTCATGCTATATACAACTATTTTATTTGAAATTTTTTTAACATTTTCTATTTAAATTATAAAAATATGAGAATTTTATTTATATTTATTTTAATATTTATAATATTTTTTCTGTATATTAAAGACGACTATTTGCTTGCTCAAGATATTTCTTTTCATTCACCGGCTAGGTATGAAATATTTTTCTATTTTATTTTTATTAGATATTTATCTATTATACTGTAGATAATTATATCGTATTTGTTATCGTTTGTTGTACCATTTATTAAGTGGTGTAATTGTACTGCGTAATTAAGTTTTGTTTAGTAGCTTAAATTTTAAGTGGGACAGTTTGTAACCCATGCAGCCTTTCATTGAAACTTACTTAGAAATGTAATTTTATCTAGAAAATTGTACAGTACAGGCTTTCTTGGAAATTATCCTAATAACTACTCTCTACGTTTTAACTTTTTCATTTAATTAATTTTATAGAATATCAAAAATAATTAATTTGTTTTAACATTGTTTTCAAATTTTTTTATGTTTTCTCACTTATATAATCTTTCTTTTAGTATTCTTTATTGTATTGATGTAAGAACATTATAATAAAATTCTATGAATAAGTTATTTTTTATTTTAATTAACTTATGATTTTAATATTTTTCTCTATATTAACGACGACGATAGATTTTGATTCAAGTAGATTGATTGATTAAGATGAAAGATCAACTATTGATGTTGAAATGGATTGGTATTAGCAAGGCATGCCTGTATATGGTGATCTACGAGCATTCGACCAGGCAGATACAAATGAAGAAATATTCGTGTATTCGACCTCCAAAATTGATGTGCCCCAGAGGGCCATCACTCGATCACAAACTAAGGCATGAGCTTTATCAAACTTGTTCACTAACAAATTCAATTCTTTTGCAGGAATTAATGATTTCGAATGCCTCTTCGCGAACTTGGAATGAGACCCGAGCACAAAGGACAAGGATCAACCCTTGCATTTGCTATCATGGGAGCTAAAGGTGGAAGCACATGAAAAAAGGATTTGTCTCCTTCGGAATTAATTTGTAATTGAATTTTATTTGACAAACATTCGCCCTTATATTTTTGTTGGCAAAAATTCACCTTCCTGTAATGTTTTATAGTTGCATGCATCTTTAGGCATTAGGATTAGATGTATGTTAAGTTAGATGGTGGTTAGAAGCAACAATTGAGCCGGAGTTTAGTAGCACATTGATGCAACAAATGGGCCAAACCTTGAAGAGTGCTCTGGTGTGCAAGTGGACCAAAAATGTCCAACCATGTGGCCTATTTTGAAACCCAAACCCATTCTAATCTTCAGTCACCCTAGGTCTATAAATACATGGTTATTGGTGTTTGTAAATGATGTTGAATCTATGAGAATATCCCTTTTGTGTTCAGCTGAAGTAGCCTGAAGCTTGATGAACGGTAAGACTCAGTTCGGTCAAGAACCGAGAAGGAGTACATCTCCTTCGAGCTTTCAAGCCCGAGGTTGCTTGAATAGCCGTTGTTACACTCTTCTTTCCTGTCTTTCCAGAGAAGGATACACGAAGAGAGTGGCCAGTAACCGGTTCCGTTTGCTGCCTTCTTCCTTCGGAAGATTGTTATGCCAAGAGCCTAAAAGATTGATCATCGGACAACATTTGATTTTTTTGCTCCTTTTGTTTTCCGTTTCGTTTGTGGGTAAAACACGACTCATTCGAGGGTGGGGGCTCCGATGATGAGGAGGTGGAAAGCAGAACGGTAAGAGAACAAATCTCAATGATATTTTATTTATAGACAATATGGTTCTTTAGAAAAAATTAAAGATTAAATACGCGAATATTCTTTGAAAAATGGTTATTGTATAAAATTCATCAAAAGTGAAAAGATGCGACTGAAGGTTGCGTGTACAAATGAATGTAGATGGCGACTGCATACTTCGAAGATGCAAGACAAGTTTACGTTTCAAATAAAGATGTTGATCAATTGTCACACATGTTGAAGGAAAATTGAGAATCGACAGGATTCAATAAAATAGGTGGCAAATGAGTATCTTGATAGGTTCAAAAGTCACACTACATAGGACATCCCTTCTATTATCGAGACAATAAGAAAGAATTTTACTGTTGACATTTCATTCAGTCTTGTCATAAGAGCAAGAAACGTAGCTCGAACTCTTAACGAAGGGAAATGTGACGAACAGTATGGGCAACTGTTGTCGTTGCACCCAAAATATTTAGATCAAATCCTGGTAGTACAATAAAAATTGATGGTAATTCAATGGGTCCTAATTCATTGGGATTCCAAAGATTTTATATGTGCATGGCTACTTGCAAGCCAGATTTGCAGCAGTGCGGTGGATTTGTTATCTGTTGGATGACTGTCATCTGAAGAGGTCATTTTCTGACCAATTACTCACAGCTGTCAATATTGATGGCAACGATGAAATATATCTTGTTGATGTTGTCAACGTCAAATCTGAGTGTGTGAATTCATAGACGTGATTTTTGCAAATATTGAAGAAAGATCTAAACACTGAATCGGGGCGCATGTGGACACTTGTTTTAGATAGAAAGAAGGTATAATGCATTTCTATTTGTTATTTTAAATTTGGAAACATTGTGGTAGTTATATTGTTTTATGTTAACACTATCTTTTGTTCAAATATTAGGGGTTAGCTGTTCGAGATGAATTCAGATAGGCCAAACACTGCTTCTGCCTCCGACATATGTATACGAATTTCAAAATCTTATTTCGAGTCAGAGCATATAGAGATGCAATGTGGAATGCGGCCCGGGCACCCACAAATTCCCATTTCGAGCATGAAATGATGAAATTACGTCAGATTAGTCCGGAGCCAGAAGTATATCTTCGACAGAAAGATCCTAGCTATTAGGCTAGTCATGTCTTCTCTTCGATTCCCAAGTGTGATTTGGGCTTAAATAATTTATGCGAGTTGTTCAATGCAGTGCTACTACCTGTTAAGGATAAATCAATCCTAACCATGTTCGAGATGATTCGAAAGTGGTTGATGACTCAGATTGTAAAAAAATTCGAGAAATTGACTTAATCAACAGACCTCTTGTCTCCCTAGATAAAGAAAAGCTTGCAAACCTAGTTGGTGCATCTGGAAGTTGGAGTGTAACGCCCCGAAAATCTACATGTTTCCGGTTCGTTCACTTCTACTACTCACTCACTATGCTCAAAAGAATTTGAATAAAATTTAAAACTTTTGTTCTCCGGTTTAAAACGACGTTTTTGAAAGTATTTTAAACGGCATCGCAGCAGGAAAATTAATTAAAATCAGTCTGAATATGTAATACCCAAAAAATTTCAGTTAATTCAATTTTTCAGAATTTCGTATCGGTCAACGGCGAGGTTCGAGTCGGAATCGAGGCCGAAAAGTTTGTAACGTTAGGTAAAGGATTATTTTGGGAATAATGGTGAAGGAGAAATTTTAAGATTTTATCTGAGCCCCGACTGTATAATAGATTTATTAAACGGTTAAGGATTGAGGGTGAAATGGTAATTAGAATTAATTATATTAATTAATTAAAAAAAAAAGAAGTGAGAAGATAAAATTGGGGAGGAATGGATCTCTCCCCCCCGGTTCTTTTTCTTCTCCCGCGCAAGGGCTCAGCATCCCCTTTCAGCAGCCAGCGATCGATCGTTTCCTCCTCTGGTTCTTCAGATTTTCGGTAAGCTTTATTTAGTTCTTGGTAGATAGTTAGTGTTTTAGTTGTTTCGAGCGGTAAAAATAGAATTAGGGAGAGAGTTGGGTGAGCTTTAGGAGGGAGATACGAAATTTGGGGGTTATAGTCGAATTGTATTCGCGTGTTGGTGTTTAAGTTAGGAATATGAGTAGATTATAAGTTTTATGTAGAGGATTGAGTGTGTAGATAACCGAACACTCGGGTTACGGAACGGTTCCGTTTGGTCACATTTGGCTAAGCTGTATGGTGAGATTAAGAAATTGATGAGGCCATTAGAAATTTGATATCACGAGAAACCCGCAGTATTTCGAATTGTCCAAATCGGACGAGTATTGGTGGAGTTAGGAGTTTTAAAGGTTAGTCAGAGCGTTAGTTAGAATTTCGGTTTAGGCTGAGTGGGGATTTAGTAGTTGATTCCTTTAAAGTTTTATAGAGTTAATGGAAAGTAGAGCTAATAGATGTGTGGTTTTATAGGTTTTCCAGTTAGCGTGCGAGATTTGGATTACGAGTGCTAAGGACGCAAGGTAAGTAATGTAGTAGGAGTTTTGCCTTCGGGCCTACATCACAGTTCAATAGGTTGCATAACACGTTTACGTTATGTTATGCTTTGTAATATACATCATGGTTTTAAATTACGAAACGAAACGAAAATGAATTTCCATGTTTTTATGAAGTAAAACAGTAGGATGTGATGAAACATATGAAATGAGAAGGTACGTAAGAAGATAATAAAGGTGAGGTTGATTGGTCTTGTCCAGTGAGATGTATCACTCTTCCTCCACTTTACGTGGTGACCTTGTCCAGTGAGGTGGACCGCGAGGTGTGTCACTTTACTAGATCGAGTTTGGCCTTGTCCAGTGAGGTAGACAGTGAGGTGTGTCATCTCGATCTAGCACGTAAAGAAGAACCTAGTGGTAAGAAGATAAAGAAGATGTAGGAAAGAGACGAAAACGAAAGTAGAGACGAAGCTGTAGAAACTGCATTTGTTAGAATGTGAATGTTTTTCCGTGTTTAAATTTATATGCATTACTTACTTAGCATTAGGTTAATAGTTGAGTTCTGTGATGCAGGTGACGACGCAGCAGCTAGTGAGTATCCCGAGCATGCCTAGGACTAGGAGGCAGTTGGAGGAGAACGCTCGTGGGACGACTGAGGCAGCTGTTGAGGCGTTTTGACCATGGCGGGTGTAAGTACGGGTAGTGAGGTATTTTGAGTCGTACTTAGTCATGTTGATGTAGAAGAGAGATTTGAAATTGGGTTAAATATTTTAGCGTGCGTACACAGTTTGTAAATTGAGTCGGGAAGTGGATTTATGGTTCTTAAACGTTTAGTCAAAATTCGTGTTGTTTTGTTGAAGTTTCTGGATGCAAAGTGTCGACCAAAGTTCATAGGTGTCGACTGGTCAGTGTAAATTAGAGGGTGAGTGTCGACCGCAAGACTCGACCTACGCAGGGCAGAGTCGAAGTAGGTGTCGACCCTTGGCTACAAGTGTCGACCGGTCTGTGTAAAATTGGCAGCGGTGTCGACCGCGAGGGTCGACCTGCGGGGACAAAAGGGATCAAAGGTGTTGACCTGCGACAGCGGGTGTCGATCCCTCTCTAAAATGGGGGGTGAAGTGTCGACTGGTGTTCTCGATGTCGACCGATGAAAGGACCCGAGAGTATGTAGTGTCGACCGGTGTTTGCCAGTGTCGACCGATGAAAACCCGAGACAATTTAAGTGTCGACCGACTCTTGCAGGTGTCGACCGGTCTCTTGACTTTTATGTTAAAAAAAAAGTCATTTTGAGTCGAAAAATAAAGCAACCCAATTTTTAGGAAATATTTAGTAGAGGGTATGAGGGATAGTGACGAGTAGTAGTTGGTAGCGAACCGAGAATCGCGGAGGATTTTCGGGGCGTTACAGAATAAAACTCCATTTTATGAAATGTAAAATAGAGAAACCGGCGACACCTGTAAGCATCGATCGACAATTAGGTTGTCTCGGGTTTTTCATCAATCGACACTGTTAAATGCCGGTCGACACTACATTTCTTTCGAGTCTTTTCGTCGGTCGATACTGAGAACACCGATCGACACTTCCACGCTCATCTCAGAGAGTGGTCGACACCTGCTTTCACAGGTCGATACCTTGATCCTCTCTGTCCGTGCAGGTCGACCCTCGCGGTCGACACCACTGCCATTTTTACACTACTGGTCGACACCTACAACCAGGGGTCGACACTAACTTCGGCTCTGCCGGCGCAGGTCGACCCTCTCGGTCGACACTTGCAGGGTCCGGTCGACCACTGAGCCCATCGATCGACACTTCCTTCCCAGAATTTTGTTTAAAAACCTTAAAAACTTCACAAAATCGACCGGACTTTGACTCAACGCTAATAATAAACCAATATACACTTTTTCATCAACTCAAATCATTATTTACATAAAGAAAATGACTACTCAAGTTTGAAATCCGCCTATACACTCATTCGACTCATAACAACTTAAAACTCTCTCAATTACACACCCAAAATCCATACCTATGTCTACCATAGTCAAAACACCCTGACAGCCGGCCAAATTGTCCACGTACGTAATCCTCCAACCGCTTGCTAGTCCTGGGCATGCTCGGAGTACTCACCAACTATGGCGTAGTCACCTACATCACAGAACTCAACTATTAGCCTAATGCTAAGTAAGTAATGCATAAAACATAAACACTGAAAACAAATACACCTAACATATGCAGTTTCTACAGTTTCGTTTCTACTTTTGTTTTTGTCTCTTTTTTACATCTTATTTATCTTCTTACTACTAGGTTCTTCTTTACGCGATAGACTAAGGTAACACATCTCGCAGTCTCCCTCATAGGACGCAGTCCCCTTATAGGATAGAGCCAACTTCAATCTAGTAAAGTGACACAACTCGCGATCCCCCTCATAGGATGCTGTCCCACTCATAGGATGCGGTCCCACTCATAGAACAATGTCACCACGTAAAGCAGGGGAGAAGTAACACACCACGCGGTCCCCCTCATAGGACGCGGTCCCCCTTATAGAACAATGTCACTCAACCCCACCTTCATTATCTTTTTACGTATCTTTTCATTTCGTTCGTCTCATTACACCCTACTATTTCACTTCGTAAAAACATGAAAATTCATTTTCGTCTCATTCTCCTAATTTAAAACAATGATGCATAATCATGAAAGCATAACGTAAAGTAAACGTGCAATGCATGCTACTGAACTATGATGTACGCCTAAAGGCAAAACTACTACTACATTACTTACCTGGCGTGCTAAAAATTCTTTGCACTTCGTAACTTAATACGCTAACTGGGAAAACCTATAAAACCACACAGCTATTAGCTCTACTTTCCATTCAATTCGTAAAACTCTAAAGGAAATAACGACTTGATCCGTAATCTGTCTAAACTGAAATTCTAACTAAATTTTCGACCAATTTCGAAATTGCACAGCCTATCCGATACTCGTCCGATTTAGACGATTCAAACTGCTACACGTCTAGTTTCTAACAGTCTCATCCATTTCCTAATTTAACACCTACAGCTTGGTCAGAAATAGCCGAGCAGAAACTGTTCCACAATTCGAGCACTTGGCTAACCCAACGCTAAATTTTTTCCATAAAATCCCGTAATCTGTTCCCGGTGCACTCAATACGTCTACACACCATGACATACAGAGACTTGACGGGAACTCAGTTAATTTACTACCACTTTAATTTTCAAATGATATTCAAAAGAACATTTGTAAGTATAAAAATTTTCGACTCACATCGAAAACAACTCGCGCCCCGATGAAGGAACACGAAATCCTCAATATAAAATACGCAGCGAAAAAGACAATTTAAAGCAATTAAAAAAAATAAAACGACAAGACGTGAGGTTTTAGGATGGGGTCCAACACATGCCCCGAGGTACCCTATTCAGTGCCGCACACCCCGTGCGCGCCGTGCATGCCCACGTCCCCACTTCGGCGCCCGCATGCACCCTTTCGATGCTGCACGCCAACTCAACACTACTGCATCATGCGCACGCTCACAGCGCCGCGTGCCCTACGCACCCTGCCTCCGTACAATACGTCCGCACGCACGCCCTCGCCCGACGCTGCACGACCCGTGTGCACTTGCAGGGCCACGTGCACCGCGCGCTTGCGCCCACGCCGCACTTCTGCGTACACCGCCACTCTAGTAGTATATCATCGTGCACATTCCGACCTGTTTCATACCTTCTTGACACCAAATTTTTCTCACGAAAATTCAGCAGTGTAACGTTTAAAAATCGGCTACCCAAAAATCTAATTCTGCGCACAATTCACTAAAATTTCCCGAATATCTATCAAGAGATTTCCACAAAATCAGAGTTTTGAAAAGAAATAAAACTAGAACAATCCATCAACCATCAAATGAAGAAAATTCACAGTATAAAGCATTACCAAGATCGTACATGTAAAGAGTACGCGTACGTCACCAAAATCACAAACACTCCATAAACCCCTATACCCTTACGCATATACAACTCGTATGATAAACTATATATCGACATAACAAAAGAAAACACCCTAACAGTCCAGCCATCACCTACCGTTTCCACAGGTTGGGTTGCCCTAACAATCCGCAGTTCGGTGCCTCGGTCACACGCCGCCAACCGTCCTGCAACTCATGACTAGGCTCTCGTGGCTCACTAGCAATATCGTCAGCACCTACACCATAAAACACACATCATAAGCGTAGTACAATATGAAAGTAAAAGCCGACAATGCAATCCTATCACATGCATTCTCTACACTCACACTCATGTTGTCGCATCTGTGATGCGTGGTGCAGCCGCATCATGGTGAGAATGAACCTAGTGCCACCCCACACCCTGACACGTCGGCACCGTCCCGGACTCCCCAGCAACGACGCTCACAAGCTGTACACACATCACCACACAGCAACCATATCAGGGTGAGTGTGTACCTCGCGCCACACTACACCCTGACATGTCGCCTCCGTCCCAGCCTCTCCAGCAACGGAGCCACAGTTTCCACACACACATTGCGCGACAGCCTAGCTAGCTCACTACTCGAGTGGAATCCGCGACTTGTGTTGCACCGACCCACACACTAGTAGGATCTGCGGTACTACTGTCCATCATCCTCATTGCCGACACATACACGCCACGTGACGGCCCAACTGGCCCACTACTCGAGCAGAATCCGCGGTTGATTACGCACCGGCCCGCACACTAGCAGTATCTGCGGCACCACCGCCACACGTCTCACCACTTACTGAAAATATGTTGAAAACCATTTTTGTTCCCTTTTTAAAACATGATGCATGTCAAGCAATACACACAAACACACACACCACAATCAACAACATAAATCCTAAAGTTATACGATGTAGGACCACCTGGGCAAAACACATGCATGTACTACTTACCTGGCGTCCAGCTCACTCGACGCACAGTTTCGCCAAAAATGCATCAACCTAAAACATAAACAATCACTTATCAATTTTCGCTTCAAAATTAATTAAATATGCTACAAATTACATTCTTTAACTAAACCCTTAAAATCTCAACTAAAACGAGTTGTTAATCTGGTTCGGTCGAAAACTAGTCTAAACTTCGGACGCGCATAACATTTGCGTCCGTTATCGAAATCAAGCGATTCAAGCGGCTAAACGTTCCCTTAGGAACCTAGTTTAACATACTAAGACGGATTTTAAAACGGTAAGCCACAGCTAGGTGAAAAAATCCCGAAACCGAATCTACCCTGCACCCAAATTTCACATTTTCGTCTCCTTCAACCAAAACTCACTCAAAACTAGTTTTACGCATTAAAAACATCAAATGCTAATAACACTCGTCACAATTCTACGAAAAACGCTCAATAATTTGATTTGGTCCAAAATTCAACATAAACTTTTGATGCGCATAACTTTTGCGTCGGATATCGAAATCGAACGATTTCAGCAGCCAAACGTTCCTCCAACAACTTATTTTAACCCACAAAACAGAATTGAAAACGATCAACCGAAGGCATGCCAAAATGGCTTAAAACAAAATCATCTTTTACACAAAAACAATCCAAATTTCGACATCAACCCGATTTCTACAGATTTCTTCACCAAACAGCCACATTCCAAATCAATTTAGCATAATATGAATTAAAATCAGAAAATTCGAGCTTTAACCCGAATTCTATCTCAACCTCTCCTCGGTTCTTCTCCCCTCCCCCCACTGGACACTCACTATTCATTCACTAAACACTCACATTCACAGCCTAAATCGCCCCTATACCGAGCCAAACCCTCAGAAAACTGGAAAGAATTGAGTTCTCACTCTTGATCGACAAGAGCCGAAATAGGGGAGACGTTTACCTGTGGTTTTCAACTCGGGAAAACCCACCAACGCGCGAGTCTTTGGTTTGTCGGAACAGTCCTGCACATTGGCGCGCGCTCTCCCTCGGCGGTCGGTCATCGGCAGCTCTCCCTCCCGACCTCTTTCTCTCACCCTCGGTCGCTCTCTCTCAGGTGTTCGCGGGCAGAAGAGTAGAAAAATCGAGTGGCTTCTTCGTGAAGCCATTTGGTTTTTCTTAAAATTCTTTTTTTAAAAAATTAATTTACATAATTAAATTTACCAAAACGCCCTCACGTGTTTAATCGTCCGTATCTTCGGTAAATTCTCGTCCTCCCGATTTCAAAATTTTGAAAACCGTCACAAAAACTAGATTTCGAGTTTTATAACTTAATTTACACGTTAAAATATTTCTCGAAACTTCAACCGAAATTAAATTAAAAATTTAAGAAATTAGATTTAAAATCTGAAATTTTTCGATTTATTACATCCCCCCACCTTATAAGAATTTTGTCCCCAAAATTTACGTACCGAATAAGTTGGGATACTGGCACTCCATGTCTTCACATTGCTCCCAAGTAGTCTACTCCACACCATGATTGCACAACAACACCTTGACCAAAGAGATCTACTTGTTGTGCAGTACTTTCACAGCAGATCCCAAGATCCTCAATGGCACTACCTGAGAGGGATCGGCTGGATCTCTATATCCCGTTGTGGCACTACCTGAGAGGGATCGCGCATATACTTTCTCAGCATCGAGACACGGAAAACATCATGGATGACATCCATCGACGAGGGCAACTGAAGCTAGTACGCAGTTCTCCCAATTCTCTTGACAATCGGGAATGGCCCCACAAATCGAGGGTTGAGCTTCCCTCGCTTTCCGAACCTCACCACTCCCTTGAACGGTAAGATCTTCAGAAATACCTCGTCGCCCTCACTAAACTCTAACTCCCGACGCCTCTGATCTTCATAACTCTTCTGTCGACTATGAGCCGCTTCAATTCTCTTCCGTATCACAGAAATTTTGTTAACAGTCTGCTGTAAAATCTCAGAACCTATCAATGGGGCCTCCCCAACTTCATCCCAATACAATGGCGACCTGCACTTCCTCTCGTAGAGGGCCTAGTACGACGCCATACCAATGGTGGACTGGTAGCTGTTATTATACGAGAACTCTACTAACGGTAAGAACTTACTCTAAGCCTCCTAAAACTCCAACACACAGGCCATGAGCATGTCCTCCAGAATCTGTATAGTCCGCTCTGACTGCCCGTCGGTCTGAGAATGAAAGACCGTACTGAAATCTAACCTGGTACCCATGGCCTTATGCAAACTCCTTCAAAACTTCGACGTGAATCTGGGGTCTCAGTCTGAAACAATCGACACCGGGATCCCATGAAGTTTGACTATCTCCTGAATATATAACTGGGCAAACTGATCTATGGTATAAGTCATTCTCACAAGCAAAAAGTGAGACGACTTCGTCAACCTGTCTACAATCACCCAGATAGCATCATGGCCCTTGGCAGTACTTAGCAGTCCCACCACAAAATTGATAGTGATCCGCTCCCACTTCTACTCCGGTATTGGCAATGGTTGGAGCATCCCAGACGGTCGCTGATGTTCCACCTTCACCTGCTGGCAGACTACGCAGGTCTCAATATACTCAGCCACCGCTCGCTTCATGTTAGGCCACCAATAATACTGCTTCAAATCCCTGTACATCTTAGTGCTTTCGGGATGCACAAAGAAGAAAGATGAATGGACCTCTGATAATATCTCCTTCCTCAGCTCCTCATCCTTCGGGATGTACCAACTATCCCGAAATTTCAGAATCCCGTCCTCCGAATAGCTGAGCTCAGAATCAGGCCTGGCCTCCATACTCGCCTTCAGCTCGCTACACTCCGAGTCAGTCTCCTAGGCCTGCCTAATCCTGTCCAGAATAGTCGGCCTCAACGACAAGGCCGAAAGAGTGGCTGCCAGATCAGAAACTACCTTCAGGCCAAAACTCTGCATCTCTGTCATCAACTCAATAGGCCCTATCGAAGTCATGGCAGAAGTCGAAGCTGTCACCCAGCTCAAGGCGTCTGCCACCACATTTGCCTTTTCCGGGTAGTACTTGATCTCCACATCGTAACCCTTGACCAGCTAGAGTTATCTCCTCTGTCTCAAATTCAGCTCCTTCTGCGTGAAAATGTAACTCAGTCTCTAGTGATCTAAGAAAATCTCACACTGCTGCCCATATAGGTAATGCCTCCAAATCTTGAGTGCAAATACAACTGCGCCAGCTCTAAATCGTGAGTGGGATAATTTTGCTCATAAGTCTTCAATTGCCTAGAGGTATAGGCAATAACTCTTCCACTCTGCATCAAAACACACCCCAAACCAATCCTGGAGGCGCCACAATAAATGCAGAACTTCCCTCCTTCCACGGGCAGCGTCAGTATAGGAGCTGCAGTCAATCTCTGCTTCAATGTCTGAAAGCTGTCCTCACACTTGTCAGTCTTTTCGTATTTTACATTCTTTCGGGTCAGCCGGGTCAAAGGGGCTGAAATCTTGGAGAACCTTTCAATGAATCTCTGATAATATGTAGCCAACCCTAGAAAACTGTGTATTTCACTAGCACTTGTCAGTCGCGGCCACTCTTTACAGCCTGAACTTTCATCGAATCAACTGAAATACCCTCAGAAGAAATAACGTGCCCCAAGAAGTGGATCCTGTCCAGCCAAGATTCGCACTTAGAGAACTTAGAATACAACTGATGCTGGCTCAGAATAGTTAATAAAGTCCTCAGGTGCTCTCTGTGCTCCTCTTCACTCCGCGAGTAAATCAGGATGTCGTCGATAAACACGATCACAAACTTGTCCAAGTACTCCCTGAACACTCGGTGCATCAGATCCATAAACGCTGCAGGGGTGTTGGTTAGTCCGAAGGACTTAACCAGAAACTCAAAATGTCCATACCTCGTCCTGAAGGGCGTCTTCGGTATATCCTCTCCTTTTACCTTCAACTGATGATAGCCGGACCTCAGGTCGATCTTAGAAAACACCTGGGCACCCTGTAACTGATCAAACAAATCGTCAATCCTCGGCAATGGATACCTATTCTTCATCGTCAACTTATTCAGCTTCCGATAGTCAATACACATACGTAGGGATCCGTCCTTCTTCTTGATGAATAGAACTGGAGCGCCCCAAGGTGAAAAACTAGTGCGTATAAAGCCCTTATCACTCAGCTCCTCCAATTGAGCCTTCAGCTTCTTAAGTTCAGTAGGTGCTAACCTGTACGGGTTCTTGCACACCGGCTCGGTACCTGGGAAAACATCTGTCTCAAATTCAATCTCCCTGTCAGGGGGCAGCCCTAACAATTCATCACGAAACACCTCTGGGAACTCCTGCACAATAGGGATATCCTGTGATTGTGCATCCCCAACACTTGCCAAAGATCCCTGACAACCCCTGTTCAACAACCGCGGAGTCTGTCGAGAAAAGATAGCAGAAATCTTGTTAAAACATTTACCTGCTTTGAAAGTGTAGCTTTCCCCGCCCGGGGGGCCGAAAATGAACCTCACTGGTCCTGTAGTCAATCTTGGCATGATGTCTGAACAGTCAGTACATTACCAAGATCACCTCATAGCCGCTCATATGGAGTATAACTAACTTGGCATACAACTGCTTTTTCTCCACTGTCACCACATTGCCCCGCACCACCTGTTCTGAATACAAATGCTCCCCCCTGATGGCAATGTTACATCATAATGCTGCCCGGCGGGGCTGAACTTTAAATTTGCCTTAACAACAAAACTCGTCGACACAAACGAGTCTGTAGCGCCCATCTCAATCAAGGTATAAGCTGCCACACTAGAAATAAAAATTTTACTTGCAATCACTGATGGCTGGACAACATCATCTGGCTCAAAAAGGGCAAAGACTCTCAGTGCAACTCTCGCTGATGTCTTGCTCACAGCTGGGCATCTGTTGGCAAAGTGTCCCACCTCATTGCAATTGAAGCAACGATTCTGACGCGGCTTCTGGCACTCTATAGACATGTGACCCACCTCGCCACAGTTATAACACCGCGCTGGGCCCACTATGCACTCGTCAGGTTGACTCCTTTGACACTTCGGGCACACTAGAAACTGTCCCAACCCCTGCGGCCTCTTGGTGCTTCCCTGGCTGCTGTAACTGTCACTAGGCCTCTTCAGGCCTTTCTGCATGGACGCCCCCTCTCCACTCGACTGTGGTAGTGACTCTCTGAATGACCTCCGAAGCTGTTCCCTGGGTACCTCTCTATAACTAGGAAGCTTCGCCCGAGCCTTCTCAATATCCGAGGCCTTCGCTACCACCTCCTCGTATGGCATGCCTCGAGTCCCCGCAATCCAGATGCCCATATAGATACCTGGCTTCAGGCCCTGTACAAACTGGTGCACCTTATTCTCGTCGAGGCTCACCAAATGCCCCGCAAATCGTGACAAAGCCTCGAAGTGTTGGACATACTCAGCCACAGTACCGGTCTACCTCAGCTGTGCAAACTACACCATCTTCCATGTCCTGATAGAGTGGCTGAAATACTTACCGAAGAACACCGACCTGACTCCTCCAAGGTCATGGTCCCCACGTCTCTCGTGGCCACTACGGTATACCACCAATGTCTAGCATCATTGGTCAGATAGAATGCCGCACTAGACACTTTGTCCTGCTCCTCCACCTTTGCATAACCCATCATCCTCTACATGCTCCATATCCACTGCTCAACACTGAGAAGATCCAGAGATGATCTGTCAAAAGTCGGGGGTCTAAATCTGTGCAATCTATCACCCCCTCTGTCATATGAACCCTGGGCGCTAGACGTGCCCTGGTCGTCCCTGCTCATAAATCTCTGTAGCTGTTGAGACTGGCGGTGGACTAACTCGGTAAGCTGCCAGACGGTATCATCCATATCGCCCACAGCTCTATGCGTCTCTTGTCATGGTTGACCCCTGCCTCTTGCCTCTCCTGATATTTTCTACCTTTAAAATATACAAAACTCACATTTGTCTTAGAATAAATTTAAATCTAAACACTTACAGTTGGTGGAGTGCTCCCGTGCAGCGGCTGGGAGTGTTAGTTAATCCTCTGAACGACATCGACCCCGTGGCTCGATACTACAGCCATTACGCCTCGAGAACCCACACGTTCCCGGTGCGCTCATTGCGTCTACACACCATGAGAGACTTAAGGCGAACTAACTTAATTTACTACCACTTCTATTTTCAAATCATATTCAAAATAACATTTGTAAGTATAAAAATTTTCAACTCACTTCAAAAACAACTCGCGCCCCGATGAGGGAACGTGAAATCTTCAATATAAAATACACAGCGAAAAAGATAATTTAAAGCAGTTCAAAAAAAATAAAACGACAAGACTCGAGGTTTTAGGATGGGGTCTAACACATGCCCTGAGCTACCCTATTCAGTGTCGCACGCCCTGCGCGCGCCGTGCACGCCCACGTCCCCACTTCGGCGCCCCGCGCGCACCCTCTCGATGCCGCGTGCCAACTCAATACTACCACATCACGCGCACGTCCACAACACCGCGTGTCCCACGTGCCCACGCGCCTGCAGCCACGCCGCACTTCCACGTACACCACCACTCCACTAGTATATCACCGCGTACACTCCGACCTGTTCCATACCTTCATGACACCCAATTTTTTCTCTTGACAATTCGGCAGAGTAATGTCTAAAAATTGGCTATCCCAAAAATCTAAGCCTGCACACAGTTCACCAAAATTTCCAGAATACCTATCTAGAAATTTCCTTAAAATCAGAGTTTTAAAAAGAAATAAAACTACAAAAATCCATCAACCATCAAATGAAGAAAATTCACAATATAAAGCATTACCAAGCTCCTATACGTAAAGAGTACGCCTGCGTCACAAAAATCACAAACACTGCATAAACCCCTACACTCCAACACTTATACAACTCGTCTAATCAAATATATATCGACACAACAAAAGAAAATATCCCAAAAGTCCAGTTATCACCTACCGTCTCCACGGGTCGAGTCGCCCTAACAATTCGTAGTCCGGTGCCTCAGTCGCACGCCACCAATCGTCCTACACCTCAGGACTAGGTTCTCGGGGCTCACCAGCAATATCGTCAACACCTACATCATAGAACACACATCATAAGCCTAAAGATCAGTAAGTAATACAATATGAAAGTAAAAGCTGACAATGCAATCCTATCACATACAGTCTCTACACTCACACTCATGTAGTCGTATCTGTGACGCGTAGTGTAGCCGCACCAGCTTGAGAATGAATCTATCGCCACCCCACACCCTGACACGTCGCCATCGTCCCGGACTCCACAGCAATGAGGCCCACAAGCTACACACACGCATCACCACACAGCAACCACATCAGGGTGAGGGTGCAGCTCGCGCCATAATACACTCTGACACGTCGCCCCGTCCCAGCCTCCCCAGCAACGGGGCCACAGTTGCCACACACACATTTCGCGACAGCACACCCGGCCCACTAATCGAGTGGAATCCGCGACTTGTGTTGCACCAACCCACACACTAGTAGGATCCGCGGTACCACTGTCCATCATCCTCACCGTTGACACATACATGCCACGTCACGGCCCAACCAGCCCACTACTCGAGCGGAATCCGCGATTGATTACGCATCGGCCCGTACACTAGCAGGATCCGCGGTACCATCGCCACGCGTCTCACCACTTACTCAAAATATGTTTAAAATCATTTTCGTTCCCTTTTTAAAACATGATGCATGTCAAGCAATACACACACACACACACACACACCACAATCAACAACATAAATCCTAAAGTTCTAAGGTGTAGGCCCACCTGGGCAAAACACATGCATGCACTACTTACCTGGCGTTCTAAGCTCACTCGGCGCACAGTTTTGCCAAAAATGCATCAACCTAAAACATAAACAATCATTCATTAATATTCGCTTCAAAATTCATTAAATACGCTACAAATCACATTCTTTAACTAAACCTGTGAAATCTCAACTAAAATGAGTCACTAATCCGATTCGGCCGAAAACTAGCCTAAAATTCGGATGCCCATAACTTTTCAGTCTGTTATCATAATCAACCGATTCAATCGGCTAAACGTTACCTCAGAAACCTAGTTTAACATACTAAGACGGATTTTAAAACGGTGAGCCGCAGCTAGGTGAAAAAATCTCGAAACCAAATCTGCCCTTCATCCAAATTTTACATTTTCGTCTAATTCAACCAAAACTCACTCAAAACTAGTCTTACATATTAAAAACAGCAAATGCTAATAACACTCATCACAATTTTACGAAAAATGCTCAATAATTTGACTTTGTTTAAAATTCAACTAAACTTCCTACGCACATAACTTTTGCGTTGGACATCGGAATCGAATGATTCCAGCGTCCAAACGTTCCTCTAACAACCTATTTAACCCACAAAAACAGAATTTAAAACGATCAACCGAAGCCACACCAAAACAGCTAAAAACAGAATATGCTTTTGCACAAAAATCCAAATTTTGATATCAACCCGATTTCCACAGATTTCTTCACCAAACAGCCACATTCCAAATCAATTTAGCATAATATGAACCAAAATCAGAAAATTCGAGCTTTAACCAGAATTCTGGCTCAACCTCTACTCGGTCCTTCTCCCCCCCACTGGACACTCACTGTCCATTCACTAAACATCCACATTCAGAGCCTAAATCGACTCCTATACCAAGCCAAACCCTCGAAAAACTAGAAATAATCGAGATCTCACGCTCAGTCGACAAGAGCCAAAACAGGAGAGAAGTTTACCTGTGGTTATCAGCTCGGGAAAACCCACCAACGTGCGAGTCTTTGGTTCGTCGGAACAGTCTAGCAAATTGGCGTGCGCTCTCCCTCTGCGGTCGGTCGTCGATAGCTCTCCCTCTCGGCCGCTTTCTCTCGCCCTCGGTCGCTCTCTCTCGGGTGTTCGCGGGTAGAAGAGAAGAAAAACTGAGTGGCTTCTTCGTGAAGCCATTCGGTTTTTCTTAAAATTCTTTTTGAAATAACCCAGAAAATTCCACCTGGCTGCGGCTTACCATTTTAAAATCCGTCTTAGTATGTTTAACTAGGTTTGTAAGGGGACGTTTAGCCACTTGAATCGTTCGATTCTGTTGACGAACGCAAAAGTTATGCTCGTCCGAAGTTGAGGCTAATTTTCGGCCGAAACAAATTAGCGACTCATTTTAGTTGGAATTTCATGAGGGTAGTTAAGCAATATCATTTTAAATTATTTGGTGTGTTTTGAAGTAAAGATTGATGAGTGAATGGTTTGCGTTTTAGGTTGAAGCATTTTTGGCGAAGCTGTGTGTCGAGCGCGCTTAGGACGCCAGGTAACTAGTGCATGCATGTGTTTTGTCCAAGTGGGCCTACAATATAGAACTTTATGGTTTATGTCATTGATTGTGGTGAGCGTGCATATTGTTTGACATGCATCATTTTTTAAAAAAAAAAGGAACGAAAATGATTTGAGCATATTTTGAGTAAGTGGTGAGACGCGTGGCGGTGGTACCACGGATCCTACTAGTGTGTGGACGGTACGTAACCAACCATGGATTTCACTCGAAGACTGGGTCGTCACGCGGCGTGTATGTGTTGACGGTGAGGATTGGGTAGTGGTACCGCGGATCCTACTAGTGTGTGGGCCAGTGCAACACCAGTCGCGGATTCCGCTCGAGGAGTGGGTCGGCTGGGTTGTCGCGAAACATGTGTGTGGCAACTGTGGCCCCGTGCTGGGGAGGCTGGGACGGGGCGATGTGTCAGAGCGTAGTGTGGCGCGAGGTACACCCTCATCCTTATGTGGTTGCTGTGTGGTGATGCGTGGGTGTAGCTTGTGGGCCTCGTTGCTGGGGAGTCCGGGACGGTGGTGACGTGTCAAGGTGTAGGGTGGCATTAGGTTCTTCCTTACTCTAGTGCGGCTACACTATGCGTCACAGATGTGACAACATGAGTGTGAGTGTAAAGACTGCATGTGACAGGATTGCATTGACAGCTTTTACTTTTTTATTGTACTACTCACTGAGCGTTAGGCTTATGATGTGTGCTCTATGGTGTAGGTGTTGACGATTTTGCTGGTGAGCTTCGAGAGGCTAGTCCTGAGGCATAGGACAGTTAGCAGCGTGCAACCAAGGCACTAGACGGCGGATTTTGTTAGGTGGTGGCTTGATTCTTTTGCGTGTATTTTTCTTTTGCTGTGTTGATGTCAGCTGATGAGATAAGTTGTATAGTCGCCGGTTGTATAGGTGTTTATAGAGTGCGTGTGAGTACGCGTATACTTTACATATAGAAGCTTGGAAATGCTCTGTATTGTGGATTTTATTCATTTGTAGTTGATAGATTTGGTTACCTTAAATTTTGATTTGGTTAGGAAGTTTTCTCTAAATGATTGATAGATAGATATTTCTAGTTTTCTGATGAACTGTGTGTAGGGTTTTAATTTTTGGGATAGCCAGTTTTTAGACTGCCGAAATTTTGGGAGAGGGGTTGGGAGTCGAAAGGATATGGAATAAGTCGGGATGTGTACAGTGAATGCTAGAGAAGTGTAGATGAGCATGAGAATGCGGCATGATCTCAGGTGCGCGGGGCACGCGGCCCTGCGGGTGCTCACGGGTCGTGCGGCGCCGAGTGAGGGCGTGCGTGCGAACGTGCTGTACGGAGGCAGGGTGCGTAGGGCACGCGGCGCTGTGAGCGTGCGCGTGACGCGATGATGTTGAGTTGGCACGCGCGGCACCGTTAGGGTGCGCGCGGAGCATCGAAGTGGGGACGTGAGTATGCGGTACCGATTTTGTGTAGTTCGATGGGTATGTTGGACTCCTTTCTAAGATTTCGAATCTTGTCATTTTATTTTAAAATTATTTTAAATCGTTTTCGTTTCCGCTGCGTATTTTTATATTGAGGATTTTGTGTTCCCTCTTCGGGGCACGGGTTGTTTTGGAATCGAGTCGAAACTTTTTCATACTCACAAATGTTCTTTTAAAGATGATTTGAAAACGAAAGTACTGTTAAACTGAGTGAATTGTGTCAAGTATTAGTGTGTCATAGTATGTAGACGTATTATAGCGCACCAGGAACGTGAGGTTTCTCGGGGTGTTACACTTTTTTTTAAAAATTAATTTACATAATTAAATTTACCAAAACGCCCTCACGTGTTTAATCGTTCGTATCTTTGTTAAATTCTTGTCCTCCCGACTTTAAAATTTCAAAAACCGTCACAAAAACTAGATTCCGAGTTTTATAACGTAATTTACTATTAAAATATTTCTCGAAACTCTGACTGAGATTAAATTAAAAATTTCAGAAATTAGATTTAAAATCCGAAATTTTCGGAGTTATTACAGATAGCATATTAGATCCTATTATCTACATTATAATAGATAAATATCTAATAAAAATAAAATAGAAAAATACTTCATACCTAGTCAGTAAATGCGAATAAATATCGTTGGAGCAAGTGTAGATGAGCATGGGAGTGCAGCGTGATCGCAGGTGCGCGGGGCACGCGACCCTGCGGTTGCTCACGGGTCGTACGGCGCCGGGTGAAGGCGTGCACGCGAACGTGCTGTACGGAGGCAGGGTGCATGGGGCACGCAGCGCTATGAGCGTGCGCGTGACGCGATGATGTTGAGTTGGCACGCGCGGCACCGCTAGGGTGCGCACGGGGCATCGAAGTGGGGACGTGAATATGCGGTACCGATTTTGTGTAGTTTGAGAGGTATGTTGGACTCCTTTCTAGGATTTCGAATCTTGTCATTTTATTTTAAAACTATTTTAAATCGTTTTCTTTTCCGCTGCGTATTTTTATATTGAGGATTTTGTGTTCCCTCTTCGGGGCACGGGTTGTTTTGGAATCGAGTCGAAACTTTTTCATACTCACAAATGTTCTTTTGAAGATGATTTGAAAACGAAAGTACTGTTAAACTGAGTGAATTGTGTCAAGTATTAGTGTGTCATAGTATGTAGACGTACTGTAGCGCACCGGGAACGTGAGGTTTCTCGGGGTGTTACACTTTTTTTTAAAAATTAATTTACATAATTAAATTTACCAAAACGCCCTCATGTGTTTAATCGTTCGTATCTTTGTTAAATTCCTGTCTTTCCAACTTTAAAATTTCGAAAACGTTCACAAAAACTAGATTCCAAGTTTTATAACTTAATTTACCCGTTAAAACATTTCTCGAAACTTCAACCGAGATTAAATTAAAAATTTTAGAAATTAGATTTAAAATCCGAAATTTTCTGGGTTATTACAGATAGCATATGCGATTCTATTATCTACATTATAATAGATAAATATCTAATAAAAATAAAATAGAAAAATACTTTATACCTAGTCAGTAAACGCGAATAAATATCGTTGGAGCAAACAAATAGTTGTCGCTAATATAGAGAAAAATATTATAAATATTAAAATAAATATAAATGAAATGTCTATATTTTTAGAATTTAAATAGAAATTGTAAAAAAATATTCAAATAAAAAATACAATGAACAAAAAATACGTCATAAAAAATTTAATCTCGGTTTAACACCTTAAATATGAATTTTTTTAAAAAAAATTTCTAAATTCTTGTCCTCCCGACTTTAAGATTTTGAAAACTGTCACAAAAACTAGATTTTGAGTTTTATAACTTAATTTACCCGTTAAAATATTTCTCGAAACTCCAACCGAGATTAAATTAAAAATTTTAGAAATTAGATTTAAAATGCGAAATTTTCTGGATTATTACAGATAGCATATGCGATCCAATTATCTACATTATAATAGATAAATATCTAATAAAAATAAAATAGAAAAATACTTCATACCTAGTTAGTAAACGCGAATAAATAATGCTAGAGCAAACAAATAGTCGTCGCTAATATAGAGAAAAATATTATAACTATTAAAATAAATATAAATGAAATGTCTATATTTTTAGAATTTAAATAGAAATTGTTAAAAAAACTTCAAATAAAAAATACAATGAACAAAAAATACGTCATAAAAAATTTACTCTCGGTTTAACACCTTAAATATGATTTTTTTTTAAATTTCTAAAGTAAATTGTAAAGTTAAGAAAAAAGTTCATAACTAGCTGGTAAATGCAGAGAAATATTGTCAGAGTAAGAAAATAGTCTAGAGAGTATTAAAACTTTTCGGTGTGATTTGAAAAACAAAGGGGGAGATGCTTAAATAGAAGGGGAGTGAACGGCTGGTCCAGTTGGACTGACCGACCTCTAGTACAAAGGACAACCCTTAGGACAAAAGTCGTGAATTTTGTCACGCGTTTTCCCCCCACAGATGACAGCTAGTTCAGTGAACCGACTGAAACGATCGTCCTCGTCAAAAGAGGACGACCGATTCTATTGAACCAGCTGTCCTATCCTCTAACCAAAAAAAAAAAATTAAGAACGGGCTGGCCGGTATAGTTTGAGAGAGAGAGGACGGTCTTCTCAACGTATTTTAGGGTTCAAATTACTTATTTATGATATTTTGAATTTTGGTTCGATAAATTGTAACACCCAGAATTTCCGTTTAAATTAATTTCAGATTTTTGTATTTATAATCGGTGTAGTTTTGGTCAGAATTGATAACGGAGAATTTCTGCCCTTAAATAAAATATTATTTTTATGCTAATGGATGAGAGAAAAATTTAAAAATCTAACCGGAATTGGACAGTGTGGCAGATTTACTAAACGGTTAATAGTAAATGACAGTTTATTAATTAGGTAATATTATTATTAAAATAATAAAATGAAAAAAAAAAAGAGAAAAAAGAGAACACCAGCGGTGTTCTCCCTCCTAACATTTTCTCCCCTCGTTTCCCCCTGTTTCTTCTTCTCCCGTGAGAAGCCTCAGCAACTCTCCTCCGTTCTGCTTTGAATCTTCAAATCTACGGTAAGTTTTAGTTAGTTCTGAATAAATAGTTAGTGTTTTGGTTGATTTTAACGACAAAAACAGAAGTTAGTGAGAGTATTTAATGATTTGGTGAAAACCTAGGAGGGAGATACGAGAAATTGAATGTAGAGTCGATTTTTATCCGCATGTTGGTGCCTAAACTAGAAATAGGAGTAGATTACGAGATTTGATGAGGAAGATTAAGTGGGTGGTTGGCCGAATATACGAATTTTGAAATAGTGTCCGTACGGCCACGTTCGGCCAAGTTGTGGATATCCAATTAGGAAATGAATAGGAGCATTGGAAACTAGACGTTCTGTGGAGTTTGTAGCACGTTGAATCGTCCAATTCAGACGAGTATTGAAGAAGTTGTGAATTTCTAAAGTTTGTTGGAAATTGAGTGGGATTTCGGATTTAGTGGGAACTTTTGGTTTTGGTTTAAGCTATGACTTTCAAGCAAGGAATTTATGAATTGAACGAGTTAGAATTGATGGATGTGTAATTTTATAGGTATTCCTAGCTACAGGACGAAGTTACAAAGTACGAAAAAATTTCAAGGACGCCAGGTAAGTGATGGATTAATTGTGGTTTGCCTTCAAGCCTACACCATGGAATGGTAGGATTGTTTGTCTGCTTTGATTTTCGTTTGGCTGTTTGGTCAGTGGGTCGTGCATATGTGTTGTCATGCATCATGATTTTGAACTACGAAATAACGAGTTTTGAGCATGTTTTGAATTGTGCATGTGAAATGTAATCAGATAAGAAAAGATGTCGCATGGGTGAACGCCTCATCGTTAACGTGCTAGTGAGAAAGCACTAGGGGATTCTCATGGATGAATGTATGTAAGATGACATGGTTTGTGAACTCCTCGTCGTAAACGTGTTAATGAGAGGGACTAAAGGGTTCTGTGATCGATGTTGGGAGAAGATTTGGTGTGGTTATCCCATGTATGATCACGATGTGTGCCTCCAATCTCGCTCCGTGGGTCATGGTGTGGCTGTCCTGAGTGGAACATGATGTGCGACTACTTGAATCACACGTGAAAGTGGAATATGATAATAATGAAAACGAAAACGAAACAAAGTGTACAAACTGCATGTGTTAGGGGTTGAGTTGTGCATTAATTTTAATTCATGCTCCATACTTACTAAGCATTAGGCTTACGTTTTGTGTTCTGTGGTATAGGTGACGACAAGTTTTCTGGTGAGTTGCTAAATGACAGACATGCCTAGGATGGTGTTGGTGGTGTACGCCGTATGCTGATGCAGACAGTTTGTTGGGGCGACACGACCATGGTGGGATAGGTGGTGGAATTTTGTAAGCGTTTTGTGTTAAACACATGTGTATAGATTTTTTAGGATACAGGTTGTGTGGTACGGTTATAGTCGAGATTGGAGTAGAGATTATGTCTTTTTTTTTTTTATCACTTGGAGAGATTATGTTTTAAAAATATAGGTTTTACTTCGTGGATTTAATCGTGAAAATGTTTGTCGTGTGTTTTCTCTGAACTGGTGTTATTTTTATATATACTGGTGCAAGGTGTCGACTGAAATCGATATGTGTCGACCGGTCATTGTAAAACGGAAGGTGAGTGTCGACCGTGGGGTTCGACCTGCGTGGGCAGAGTCGTAATAAGTGTCGACCCATGGATATAGGTGTTGACCGGTTAGTGTAAAAATGGCAGTGGTGTCGACTGCGAAGATCGACTTGCGCGGACAGAGAAGATCAAAGTGTCAACCTACAGCTGTAGTTGTCGACCGGGAATGAAGGGATGGTAGAGGTGTCAACTGCAGGGGTCGTCCGATGGAAACAGAGAGAATTGACGTGTCGACTGGCGTTGCCAGTGTTGACCGATGAAAAACCTGAGACGACCCAAGTGTCGACCGATACTTGCAGGTGTCGATCGGGTATCTCTATTTTTCGTTTCATAAAATGAAGTTTTATCTAAACTGATTTTAATTGAGTTTTCCGCTGCAATGTCATTTAAAACATTTTCAAAAATGTCGTTTAAGTCGAGAAATAAAAGTTTTAAAATTTTATGCGAATTTTACGATGCGAGTGAAATAGGGAGTAAGTGTTAAACTGGTCCAAGGTGGATCGGGGGATATGCGGAGATGGTATCAGAGCAGTGAGCGAATCGGGAATCGGGTAGGGTTTCCGGGACGCTACATAAATAGTAAACTTTAAGTATTTAAAAAAAAAACAAAACCAATACATTAGGGGTTAGACTAAAAAAACCCTTTTTTAGGGTAAATATATTGAAATTGAAGATTTAAATTTTTCAGGAGGCGTGTCCACTTGGGTTTTGATTCTAACACAAGTAGTAATCCTTTTTTACCAATTAATTAACTACCCTTTATAAAGTATTTGAAAAGTTTATGAAATAATATACTACTTCTAGTTTTAAACGTGTTCATAGAAATAATATCAGAAATAATATTATTAAAATATTTATGGATATGAAAAATGAATTAATTAAATTTTTTTCTAAATTCTCGTTCAATGTCTATTTACATCATTTCTGATTTATGAAGTGCATGTAATGTTATTGGTTATATAGTTGTAATATCACATTTTATTGATAAATCTTGATAATTAAATAAAAAAATTTGAGGATTTTATAATTGTGAATATTCTCATTCTGGCAACATCATCTATAAATTTATTACGATAATATTGAATGAATATTCTATTAAAAATAGAACTTTTAGCATAAATCTTGATAATATTTGTGATAATGATGTTGTTATTTCTCAATTTAAATATTATTTACAATTAGATGTTACTCGTAATTCTCTTTTTCACATGAAATGTTTGTGTCATATTTTAAATTTAGTCTATAATTTCTTATATTATTGGGTCTAATTCAAAATAATAATAATATAAAGATTTTTGTAAAACTGCCCAACTTAAACTAAAAAAATTAAAAATCGACGTAGATAATACGTAGAATTCAACTTATTTGATGTTGTAAAATGCTAGGTTATATTAACAAATTATTTGTGCTTTTATTAATGATAAGAAACAAAGTATTAATTTTGACAAATCTAGTTGTGATATTGCTAATATCTTTATTGATTTTTGAAAACCTTTTTATGATGTTACAAATTAATGTTTTAGAATTTATTATTTTACTTTTAACATTATTTTTTCTATTTGTGTAGATTTAACCTGTAATTTTGTAAAATATTGATTAGCAGATGAATTTAGTAATATATTTAATAAAATAGAAATAAAATTTAAGAAATATTAGCAGAACATTTCCTTTATTTTTTTTTATGCATGTGTCATCGATTCAAGATTTAAATTAAAAATAGTATGTCTTATGCTCAATAGAATTTCTATAAATTTATGTATTGCACATTTAATTACTAGTGATAACATAACAAATAAAGATGCTAATTTATATGTTTCTTAAAAAATAAAATATTATAATATTAATCGTTATTATGCACGACCTCCACATATCGAGAATTATTGTAGTAGTAGTGGCGGTAGTGGTGGAGATAGTTTTAGTCAACAATACAATATTGATAATATATGAAGTGAATTACAAACTAAAAATTATTTTACTTCTTTTACAAATTAACTAAATATTTATTTTGAAGTTTGTTATCAATTTTCTTGGGATGAGAATTTTGATATTTTTAGATTGGCGAAAAAGACATTCTACCTCATATCCTATTCTTTCTATAATGACAAGTGATCTATTAACACTTAATGTTTTTACAGTAACATCGGAATAAACTTTTATTGCAGGTGGACTTGTTTATTATGAATAAAGAGAAATACTTGCATCAAACCTTGTAGAGGTGTTCATTTGTATCAAAGATTATACCGACACCAACACGAGATATCAATAACGATAGGATGAAATTCTTGAAAAGTTTACAAATTTGGACATTAAAAATTATAGAATTTTTTTTATTGATTTTCTTTTGTAGTTTGAAGTAGTTTTTTTTTTTTTTTAATTTGTAAATTTTTTCAAATTTTAATTTCTTTTTACATGTCAAAATATTTTTAATGATTTTTATATACTTTAAGCCTTAACATAACTAATTTTTAAATTAAATGAGTAAATATCGTTAGGATATAATCATTAATACTTATATTATATTAATATAAGTTGAAAATATTTATATACGCTCTGTTCGTTAGGCTCGGCTCGTTGATCCGGCTCAGCACTGCTCGTTTAACTCGTGACTCGCTAGGGAGTTCAGATTGAAATTTTTTCAGACTAGCTCATTAGGTTTGACTCGTTTGGTTTGGTAAGCTTATAAGGTTCGACTCGTTTAACTCGTTAGGCTCGGTGAACTAGACTACTTCTGGCTCGGTGAACTAGACTACTTCTAACTAGTCTTGAATCAGCCGGCTCGTTTATCATCTCTATCTGGCACTGGCTCGTAATGCATAAACTCATTTGAGCGTAAAACAAACCAAAGTTAGAAAATCCATCTTAACCACTAAAAGAGACAAGGAAAGGTCTTTTACCAGGACTAGGTACCTAATCTGAAACTCTATAAATGACTATGAACTTTGCTGAGTAGCATACGCCTCGTCAACAAAATTTTTCAAAAATAAAATTGTGCGCTCGACACTTTAGGAGGCACTGATCGACACTTAAAACATTTAGGTTTGACCGCGGTAAACATTTCATCTTAACAGTCGACACTTTAAAGCTGTTGAGTTTTAAGTTAAAATGAATGGGCAGTTGACATATCATCCTAGCAGTCGACACTTCATATCCTTGGGTTTTAACCCAAAATGCACTAGTGGTCGACACTTCCTCAAAAAAGTGTCGACATCTTTTGAAATTAAAATTGTACGCAGTCGACATTTGTACTTCTCCATTCCATCATCGGGTTTGAAGTGTCAATCTATCTCCATAGCTGTCGACATTTGGGTGATTTTCTAGCAACTGAGAATCATGAAAATAGCTCGACTTCGCCTATTTCCACCACCAATCAGCCAAATAACTTAAATAAACTTTAAATATACTCCAATACATCATAAATCAACCGCATATTTGAGTTTCTGAGCTCCAATTTGATTTCTCATAAAAACTCTAAACTTTGAATTTAAAATAAGAGGTTGAAAACTTACAATCGTTCAAAGTCCCTTCACAAATGTTGTTGCTAGGCATTGAGAAAACACAATTTCCACCTTGAAAGTCTATGTTTTGCACAACCTCTCTCTCTCTCTCTCTCTCTCTCTCTCTCTCTCTCTCTCTCTCTCTCTCTCTCTCACCCCGAGGATCCATACGTTCCCAGTACGTTCACTACTATTATACACTATGGCATTTAGAAACTCAACGTAAACTCACTTAATTTAACACCACTTTCATTTCCAAATCATGTTCAAAATAACATTTGTAATTATAAAATTTTTCGATTTGATTCGAAAATGACTTGCGCATAATCCTCGATATAAATATGCAGCGGAAAAGGACAATTTAAAGGACTTTTAAAAATAAAAAGACAAAACTTTGAATTTCAGGAAGTAGTCCAACACAGCGCGCCTCACGGATTTAGCATTGCTCGTCCGAGGCCCTGCGCCATGCACTGAAGGCTCGGCGCAGCGTGCAGTGTGCGCACACATCTCCACTTTGGCGTCGTGCGCACCAACTTGACACTGTCGCGTCATGCGCACGCCCACAGCGCCCGTGCCCCACGCACCCTGCCTCCGCGCTGCACGTCAGTGTGCACGCCCTCACCCAACGCCTCACGACACATGCGTCCTCACAGGGCCGCGTGACCCGCACGCCTGCGGTCACGCCACTCTCCCACGCACACCGCCACTCCTTTTGCGCCTCATCGCGCGCACCCCAAACTACTCTGTATCTTCTCGACTCCCCGACTTTTCTCCTGAAAATTCGACAGAGTAACGCCTAAAAACTGGCTATCCCAAAAAGTCTATCCCCTGCACACAATTCACCAGAAAATTTCAAAAGTATCCATCTATGAAACTGTCCAGAGATCCCAATAACAAAATCGAAGTTTAAATACAACGAAATTCATCAAATACGAATGAAGAAGGCCCACAGTATAGAGTAATGACATACTCCAACATATAAAAGTACACACGCGTCTCCAAAACACCACAAACACACAATCCTGTACAACCGATGCCTATAGGAACTCATCTGACCACATAAACATTCCAACACGAAGCAAAGAAGCTGAGCAAATCTTACCACCACCTACCATCTCCACGGGTCGGGTTGCCCTAACAATCCGCCGTTTAGTGCCTCGGTCGCACGCCGCCAACCGTTCTACGCCTCAGGACTAGGCTCTTGGTGCTCACCAGCGACACTATCTGCACCAACACCATAGAACACACATCATAAGCATAACGCTCAGTAAGTAGTGCGATATGAAAGTAAAAACCGATAATGCAATCCTATCACATATAGTCTCTACACTCACACTTATATTGTCACAATCTGTGACGCGTAGTGCAGCCGCGCTAGGGTGAGGGTGAACCTCGTGTCACGCTACACCCCAACACATTGCCATCGTCCTGGACTCCCTAGCGACGAGGCCCATAAGCCACACACATGCGCCACCTCACAACAACCATACCATGGTGAAGGTGAACCTCGCGCCATACTATACCCTGATGTGTCGCCACCATCTCGGACTCTCCAGCAACGGGGCCATAGTTGCCACACACACACATTTCGCGACAGCCGGTCCACTTCCCGACCAGAATTCGCGACTGCTGATGCACCAGCCCACTCTCCGAGCAGGATCCGCGGCGCCACTGTCCATCATCTTCACCGTCAACACATACACACTGCGTGACGGCCACGACAACCCACTCCTCGAGCGAAATTTGGGGTTGTTTCGCACCGGCCCACTCCCCGAGCGGGATCCGTGGTACCACTGCCACGCGTCTCAGCACTTACTCAAAATATGCTCAAAACTAATTTCGTTCCCTTTTCAAAACATGATGCATGTCAAACAATACGCACGCACATCACAATCAAACAACATAAATCCTAAAGTTCCACGGTGTAGGTCCATCTAGGCAAAACACATGCATACACTACTTACCTGACGTCCTAAGATTTTTCCCAGTGCATGTTTTCACCAAAAATCTGGTTCACCTAAACGTAAACAATCACTCATCAATCTACGCATCAAAATTCACTAAATATGCTAAAAATCACACCTCTCAACTAAATCCATCAAATGCCAACAAAAATGGGTCACTAATTCGGTTCAGTCGAAAACCGGCCTAAACATCAGACGAGCATAATTTTTGCGTCTGTTATCAGAATCAAACGATTCAAGAGGCTAAACGCTTCTTTAGGAACCTAGTTTAACCTACTAAAATGGATTTTAAAACGATAAGCCACAACTAGGTGAAATACACCAAAAACCAAATCTGCCCTTCACCCAAAAATTTCACATCTTCGGTTCTTTAACAAAACTCACTCAAAACTCACCTTACGCACCAAAATCGTCAACATTAAGATGATATGTCACAATTTTTACCAAAAACGTTTACTAACCCAACTCGGCTCAAAACTCGACTTAACCTTCCAACGCTCATAACTTTTGTGGTGGTTATCGGAATCAAACGATTCTAATGGCCAAACGTTCCTCTAACAACCTAGTTTAACCCACTAAAATAGAATTTAAAATGAATAACTAAAGCTAGGCCGAAACTGCCGAAACAGAATCTGTTTTTACACAAAAAAGTCCAAATTTCAACATCAACCCAATTTCCACTAATTTCTCCACCAATCTATCACATTTCCACCATTCAGGCTTAATCTAATCAAATTCGAGTTTTCAAACCCGAGAAATTCGAAGTGGCTAAAGGAAAACTCCCTCTCAGTTCCTACCAAGCTTCAACCTTAACCGCGCACGACTTAAGCGCGCCCGCGCACACACACACACTTAACACTTGGTCAACTTTACAAAAAAAAAACGAAGAAGAATAGGTAACTACACGGTCGAAAAGAACTGAAATAAGGGAGGAGATTTCACCTTCGACCTTCTAAGCAGAAAAACCGGTCCACGCGCGCTCAGCTTGCTGGAATCCTCTGTTCTGCATCGTCGGTTCCCTTTGCACGGTCGGTCGTGGGCAGCTTGCTCTCCCGATCTCTCTCTCGCTCTCTCGGGTGCTCTCTCTCGCTGCCTCGACGAAGAACAGGGTGGAATGGCTTCCACCCGAAGCCATTCCACCTAATAATAAAAAAAATTTAATTTAATTACAATTTATCAAAACGCCCTCACGTGTTTTAATCGTTCGTATTTTTTGTTAAATCTGTGTCCTCCCGACTTCAAAATTCACAAATTCTTCTATGAATTAAATTCTAAGTTTTTATAAAATAAACTTCCCACCAAAAACTTCCCGAAAATCTTAACGAAAAAAGAATTTAAATTTAAAAAGTTTCTCAGTTATTACACTCTCCTTCTCTCTCTCTCTCTTAAGGGTGGGCACGATTCGGGTCGTTTTGGTTCCTAGCCAGATTGGTAACTGGACCGACCCTTTCGGTATTTTGCATACAATTCCAAAATTGGCCAAATGAGGCCATGTTCGAACCGATCAAAATTTTTGGTCCGGTTCCTCTTCGATACCGGTTCCTTCCAACCAAAAACAGGGAGCAATGCTACACATCCAAGGAATCCAAAAGTCTCTTGCTATTAATAGAACAAAACAATACAAGTAATTTTGGCAAAAAAAAGCAAGTCTATTTCTATCTCAGCTTTTTGAAATTGTACAACACTTGGCAATAGAAAATACGAGAGATTTTGCAAACAGAGAATAGAAGCTTAAAGAGAATCAAATCTAAGTGGAAAGTTTCTTGACAAATATAAGTTTTCATCGAGAGCTGCATCCTTGACAAATAGACCTATAGCAATAAAATTTTGAATCAACTTATCCAATAAATGATTTTGTCATATCCCAAAAACTTTCAAATTTTTAAATCTAAATTTCGAAATTTTTAACTTAATCTCGGTCTGAGTTCCAAGAAATATTTTTGACGGGTAAATTAAATTATAAAACTCAGAGTCTACTTTTGTGATGGTTTTTAGAATTTAAAGTCGGGAGGTCGAGAATTCAACGAAATTACGGACGATAAAAACCACGTGAGGGTGTTTAGGTAAATTGTCATTTGTTTAAATTAAATAAATAAAATAATATAACAACTGAATGGCTTCGGGAAGAAGCCATCAACTGTTACAAACGGTGCACCCGAGTGATAGAGAGAGCGACGGAGAGCGGAGCGCCATCGTGTGCTGATGTCCGAGCTCCGATCGGCAGCCGACGAGGGTGAGCATGAAAGGAGAGCTGCAAGCGAGTGCTACTACTCTGACAAACCGAAGCCATTCGATTTTAGCAACTCGAGCTTCCGAAGACAGAGAGCCCGAGCGCTTTCTCCCGACGACCGCGAGGGAGTGGGTTTCCGACCAATTCTGCCACCAACGATTTGGGCGCCTTACTGGAGTCCTTCTTCTTCTCCCGCCGTGTGCAGAACGACATTGCTCGGTAAGTCTCTCTCTCTCTCTCTCTCTCTCTCTCTCTCTCTCTCTCTCTCTCTCTGTCTCTGCTGTCCTGTTCTGTTTTGGCTGAGATTGATGGTCGGCTTCCTTTCGTTTTGTGGACTTGGCCGAAGCGTTGAGTGAATGTAGGGCTGTGAATGCTGGTGTTAGTGAGGGGAAGCAGTGGATGCTCAGTGAGAGGGAAAGTGACCGGGGGGGGATTGAGCAAAATTCGGGTTGGTCCTTGAATCTTCGATTTTTGAGTGGATTATGCATGAGTGAGTGGGATGTGGCCGATTACATGTGGAAATTTTGGAATTTGAACTGAAATCAAAATCGGATTGTTGTTTGTGTAAGAGCAGATTCTGTTTTCGACCGTTTCGGCCTAGCTTCGGTTAATCATTTTAAATTCTGTTTTTGCAGGTTATATTAGGTTGTTAGAGGGATGTGTGGCTGCTGGAATCGTTCGATTCCGGTATCCGATGCAAAAGTTATGCGCGTCGAAAGTTGATGTCGGATTTTTATCCGAGTCAAATTAGTGAGCGTTTTCGTAGAATTGTAACGTGTGATAGTAGCATGGCCGTCTTTGATGCGTAAGACTAATTTTGAGTGAGTTTTGGTTGAGAAAAACAAAAAGTTGAAATTTAATAAAAAGGGGCAGATTCGGTTTTAGGGTTTTTCCACCTAGCTGTGGCTTACCGTTTTAAAATCCGTCTTAGTATGTTAAACTAGGTTCCTAAGGGGACGTTTAGCCACTTGAATCGTTCAATTTCGTTGACGGACGCAAAAGTTATGCGCGTCTGAACTTTAGGCTGGTTTTCGACCGAACCAAATTGGTGACCCGTTTTAACTGGAATTTGATGAATTTGATTAAGGAATGTCATTTTAAATTGTTTGGTGAGTTTTGAAGTAAAGATTGATGAGTGAATTGTTTGCGTTTTAGGTTGAGGCATTTTTGGCGAAGCTGTACGTCGAGTGAGCGTAGAACGCCAGGTAAGTAGTGCATGTATGTGTTTTGCCCAAGTGGGCCTACACTGTAGAACTTTAGGATTTATGTTATTGATTGTGATGTGCGTGCGTATTGTTTGACATGCATCATATTTTAAAAAGGGAACGAAAATGATTTTGTGCATATTTTGAGTAAGTAGAGAGACGCATGGCGGTGATACCGTGGATTCTGCTAGCGTGTGGGCCGGTGCGTAACCAACCACAGATTTTGCTCGAGGAGTAGGCCGGCTAGGCCGTCACGCGGCATGTATGTGTTGACGGTGAGGGTGATGGCAGTGGTACCGCAAATCCTACTAGTGTGTGGGCCGGTGCAACATCAGTCGCGGATTTCGTTCGAGGAGTGGGCCGGCTGGACTGTCGCGAAATGTGTGTGTGTGACAACTGTGGCCCCGTGCTAGGGAGGCTGGGACGAGGGCGACGTGTTAGGGTGTAGTGTGGCGCGAGGTACACCCTCACCCTGATGTGGTTGCCTTGTGGTGATACGTGTGTGTAGCTTGTGGGCCTCGTTGCTGGGGAGTCCGGGACGGTGGCGACATGTCAGGGTGTAGGGTTGCGTTATCTTCCTCCTTATCCTGGTGTGGCTACACTACGCGTCACAGATGTGACAACATGAGTGTGAGTGTAGAGACTGCATATGATAGGATTGCATTGACGGCTTTTACTTTCATATTGTACTACTTATTGAGCGTTAGGCTTATGATGTGTGTTCTATGGTGTAGGTGCTGACGACTTTGCTGGTGAGCCTCGAGAGCCTAGTTCTGCGGCATAGGATGGTTGGCGGGGTGCAATCGAGCACCAGATGGCAGAGTTTGTTAGGGCGATCTGACCCGTGGTGGTGGTAGGTGATGGTGAGATTCGTTGGGTTGTTATTTTGTGTCGGGTATTTATGTGGATAGAGGGGTTCGTATAGACATTGGTTGTACAGGATTGTATAGAGTGGTTGTAGTGTTTTGAGAACGCGTACGTATTTTTATATGTTAGAGTATGATATTGCTCTATACTGTGGACTCTCTTCAATTATACTTGATGGATTTTCGTTGTCTTTAAACTCTGATTTTGTTATGGAGATTCTCTGGATGGTTAATAGATAGTTACTGTTACTTTTTGGTGAACTGTGTGCAGCGTTTAAATTTTAGGATAGCCAGTTTTTAGGCGTTACTCTGCTGAAATTTTGAGAGAGAGGTTGGGAGTCGAGAGGATATGGAATAGGTCGGGATATGTACAGTGAGTTTTAGAGAAATGTGGAGTGGAGTGGAAGTGCGGCGTGGTCGCAGGTGCTCGGGGCACGAGGCCTTGCGGGTGCTCACGGGTCTTGCGACGTCGGATGAGGGCGTGCGTGCGGACGTGTGGTACGGAGGCAGGGTACGTGGGGCACGAGGCCCTGTGAGCGTGCGCGTGACGAGGTGTTGCTGAGTTGGCACCCGTGGCACCGCGAGGGTGCGCGCGGGGCATCAAAGTGGGGATGGGTGTGTGCGACACCGATTTTGTGTAGTTCGAGGGGTATGTTGGACTCCTTTCTAGGATTTCGAGTCTTGTCGTTCTATCTAAAAACTATTTTAAATTGTTTTCTTTTCCGCTGCATATTTTATATTGAGGATTTCGTGTTCCCTCTTCGGGGCACGGGTTGTTTTCAAATCGAGTCAAAAATTTTTCATGCTCATAAATGTTCTTTTAAAGATGATTTGAAAACGAAAGTACTATTAAACTGAGTGAATTATGTCAAGTTTTAGTGTGTCATAGTGTATAGATGTACTGTAGCGCACCGGGAACGTGGGGATTCTCGGGGTGTTACAGATTTGCTAACCTAAACTGCAAGGGCCGAGGGGAGAGAGCAAGAGCTTCTCTAGGCTAGAGACTGGTGAGGACCACAGGGTGATGGCAAGGGCACAAGACAAGGGCGAGGGGTGAGGGCGAGGGCAAGGGCATAGGACGAGGGGACGAGGGCATAAGGCAAGGGCAAGGGCAAGCCGGCGAGGGGCGAGGCCACAAGGTGACTGGCGTCTGGCATTGTGAGAGTGTGAGGGGCGAGGTTTGGGCCTTTGAAACTGAAACTAAATATTTCAATCTTTTAGAGTCACTTATTGAAGGACGCTCAGCCTTCAGATTAAGTCCTTCATACCGGTTTTGGGTTCGGCATACTGGGTTTTCAACAGTTTCGATTCTCCACTAGTTTTTGAGAATTCGGCATCCGGACCATGGCCCACAATATATTTACTCTCAGAACCGATCCCAGACTCGGCAAAACTGGTTCGGTTTTGCCCCATCCGTACTCTCTCTGTCACTCATATTTCGCGCAATGCACCAATATGAAGGGGAGGAAAGGTTTTCTCCCTTCCTCCTCTTTAAATTAAAAAAAAAAAATTCTTTTTAATTATTTGATAAATAAAATATAAAGTAATATTTTATATATTTAATAAAATTCTTAAATTCCAAATCAAAGAAAATTGATCATTTCCCAAATTTCCAACTGAAGGTAAATCCAATTTACACAACTTTAACTTCCTTAGATTTATCAAACAGTAATTTCTTAAATTATCAATTTTGACCATTTGATCTAAATATATCCCTCATGGTTGCTAAACGACAAAACAGATCAACCCACGACCCATTAACCATTAAGAACATGATAACTTTATTCAGAAATTTAATTAACTTGAAAATACTAGTTTTTACATGAACTAACTAGTCACATTTACTAGATATGCTATATTAGTTCTTTTATCGTGTAACATCTGACAATTTCGTACATTTTGTCACAATAATAATATTCGATGAATTATTTAAAATGATAGATGGAAATAACAATGAAAGAAGGGAGAATTAGTAAAAGAGAAAAGAAAAATAAATAAGTGAAAAGAAGAAATGAAAATAATGAAAAATGTTGCATTTTGATGAGTTAAAAGTTATGTGTAGATTGAGTAATTAAGCTAAAGTAAAATTTTATTATATAAAGTATATAAAAACCACAACATTCTCTTCAATTCCCACGATTTCGTCAGCAGTTGCCTTGTCGCGACCCGAAAACTTATCCGTTTTCAGTTTGTTCACTGCTCTGATACCATCTCTGTCATGACCCCAGAAACTCTATACGATTCTCGGTTCGCATACTTCTACTACTCACTCACTACGCTCGAAAAATTTGAATAAAATTTAGAACTTTTATTTCTCGACTTAAAACGACATTTTTAAAAATATTTTAAATAGCATCGCAGCGGAAAACACGATTAAAATCAGTTTAAACGAAACTTCATTTTATAAAAATATAAAACAGAGAAACCGGTCGACACGTGTAAACATCAGTCGACACTTGTGTTGTCTCGGATTTTTTATCGGTCGATGCTAGCAAACGCTGGTCGACACATCGATCGACACAAAGAATACCGGTCAACACTTTGACACGATTTCATCTCGAATGAGTCGTGTTTTACCCACAAATGAAACAGAAAAACAAAATATAAGCAGAAAACCAAATGTTGTCTGATGAGCAACCTTTTAGGCTCTCAGCATAACGATCTTTCGAAGGAAGACGGCAGCAAACGAGACTGGTTTCTGGCCACTCTCTTCATGTATCCTTCTCTGGAAAAGAGAGGGAAGACGAGTGGAACGACGGCTATTCAAGCAAGCTCTGGCTTGAAAGCTCAAGGAGATGAACTCCTTCTCGGTTCTTGACCAAACCGAGCCTTACCGTTCACCAAGCTTCAACTACTTTGGTTGAACACAAAAAGGCTATTTCTCATATATTCAACAACTTTTACACACACCAATAGCCATGTATTTATAGAGCTAGGGTGGCTGAAGGGTAGAATGGGCTTAAGCTTCGAAATGGGCCACATGGTTGGCCATTCTTGGTCCACTTGCACACCAGATCACCTTCAAGCTTTGACCCATCTGTTGCATCAGTGGGCTTCTAAATTCCGGCCCAATTGTTACTTCTAACTATCATCTAACTTAACATATATCTAATCCTAATGTCTAAGGATGCATGCAATTATAAAACATTATAGGAAGGCGAATGTTTGCCAACAAAAACATAAGGCGAATGTTTGCTGAATAAAATTCAATTACAAATTAATTCCGAAGGAGACAAATCCTTTCTTCAAGTGTTTCCACCTTTAGCTCCCACGATAGCAAGTGCAAGGGTTGATCTTTGTCCTTTGTGCTCGGGTCTCATTCCAAATTCGCGAATAAGCATTCGACACCTGTAATTCCTGCAAAAGAAGTGAACTTGTTAGTGAACAGGTTGAATAGAGCCCGTGTCTTGGTTTGTGATCGAGTGACGGCCTTCTGGGGCACATCACACTTCTATGCTCATCTTAGAGAGTGGTGGACACTTGCTTTCATAGGTTGACACCTTGATTCTCTCTGTCCGCGCAGGTCGACCCTTGGGGTCGACACCGCTGCCATTTTTACACTACCAGTCGGCATCTACAACTATAGGTCGACACTTACTTCGACTCTACCCGCGCAGGTCGACACTCGCGGTAGACATTTGCAGGGTCTGGTCGACCACTAAGCCTATCGGTCGACACTTCCTCCCCAGAACTCTGTTTAAAGACCTTAAAAACTTCACAAAATCGATCGAACTTCGACTCAACGCTAATAAGAATATAACACACACTTTTCCATTAACTAAAAATCATAATTTAAGTAAAGAAAATGACTACTAAAGTTTGAAATCCGTCTATACAATCAATCAACTTAAAACAACTAAAATCATTTCAATTACACACCCAAAACCCCGTACCTATACCCACCATAGTCAAAACGCCCTAACAGCCGGCCAGATCGTCCACGTGCATACTCCTCCAACCGTCTCCTAGTTCTGGGCATGCTCGGAGTACTCACCAACTATGGCGTCGTCACCTACATCACAGAACTCAACTATTAGCCTAATGCTAAGTAAGTAATGCATAAAACATAATGCTGAAAACAACACATCCTAACATATGCAATCTCTACAGTTTCATCTGTACTTTTACTTTCGTCTCTTTCTTACATCTTCTTTATCTTCTTACTACTGAGTTCTTTTTTATGTGCTAGATCAAGGTGACACACCTCGTGATCCACCTCTAGGGACAATGCTAACCTTGATCTAGTAAGTGACACACCTCACGGTGCACTTCTAGGGACAAGGCCACCATGTAAAGCGGAGGAAGAGTGATATACCTCCCGATCCACCACTGGGGACAATATCACTCAACCCCACCTTTCTTATCTTCTTACGTATCTTCTCAATTTGTTTGTCTGATCACATCCTACTGTTTCACTTCGTAAAAATATCAAAATTCATTTTTCGTTTCGTTCTCTTATTTTAAAACAATGATGCACAACCATAAAAGCATAACATAAAATAAACGTGCAATGTATCCTACTGAACTGTGATGTAGGCCCGAAGACAAAACTCCTACTATATTACTTACCTAGCATCCTAGAAATTCCTCGCACTTCGTAACTTCGTACGCTAACTAGAAAAACCTATAAAACCACACATCTATTAGCTCTACTTCCCATTAAATTCGTAAAACTCTAAAGAAAATAACAACTAAACCCCTACTCGGCCTAAATCGAAATTCTAACTCAATTTCTTACTAACCTTCAAAAATTCATAACTTCTCCAATAATCGTCCGAATTGGACGATCTAAAGTGCTACAGGCTCCACAGGACGTCTAGTTTTTAACGACCTCATCCATTTCCTAATTCAACACCTACAGCTTGGCCGGACATGGCAGAGCGGACACCGTTCCACAATTCAAGCACTCGGGTATCCAAACATTCAATTTTCTCCATACAAACCTATAATCTACCCATGCTTCCAGTTTAATTACCAATATACGAATACAAATCGACTTAAACCTCTAAATTTTGTATCTCCCTCTTAGGGTTTACTAAAACTACCCACTACTTACTCTACTTCACTTTTTACAGCTCAAAATCACTAGAGAACTAACTATCTACTAAGAAATAAGAATAACTTATCGAAAATTGAAGAAACAAAGGAGAACGGAGGAGAATCGTTGGTTGCTGGAAGGAAAAATTGTCGAGAGATTCAAGCGGGGAGGGAGAAATTCTACGATTGAAGAAGGGGGGGTTGTTTTGCGCTGGGGAGAAAAACACCGTAAGGTGTTTTTGATATTTTATTTTTTTAATAATAATAATTCTAATTACTATTTCACCTTTAACCCTTAACCATTTAATAAATCTGTTATATGGTCCGATTCCAGTTGAACTATTAAATTTTTCTCTCCTCCATTAACCTCAAAATAATCTTTTACCCAATGGTAGAAATTGTTTGTTCTCAATTCCGACCAAAATTCCGCCAATTACAATTTTGTAAGTCCAAAAATTAGTTTAAATGAAAAATTCTGGGTGTTACATGCCTACTCTCTTCTCTCAGTTTTTCTTCAGCCGAGACTTACTCATTTCAAGGGATTAAGGTAAAGTTTAAATTAAGCTTGAGTTTTTCATGCAAAAGTGCATGTTTTAGTGATGTTTGTAGAGAGTTTTTAGCATGAGTTTTGGATCACCGGAAATTTAGAGTTAGGGTTAGTCTTTCTTCTTCTTTTGAATGTTCTAACTTAATTTTATAGGTTCTAAAGATTTTGGATGAAGCAAAATGGAAGATTATGCATAATGCAAGTGAAAATTATAGGTGAGTTTAAATTTTATGAAAAACAGAATAGATTCTGCTCTTGTGATGTTCGATCTAGTTATAAGTTCTCTTTTAGTAAATGGCTTGCACCATTAGAAAGTAGGCTATTAGAGGAGTCCATAGCACTTGGAATGACTTGATTTTGAGTTATATCAAGAAAGTTATAAGCATTTGAAATTGGACAAAAAACTATTATAAGAAAATCTGAAAGTTTCTTGTGTGTATGTTAAGTGTTTCAATTTGATGTTTTGTTTGCTTGTTTGAATTTCACAGTTAAAGCAAATGGACTACAAGTATAGTTACAAAGGACCCGAGGTAACTATTTGTGATTTGCTTGACCGATTGGGCCTATATCAAAAGAAATTTTGTTTTCGATAATTTGAGAATTTAGATTATTTTAATATAAATTGGATGGGTAGTTAGGTAGTTTAAGTTATAGAATGTCTTGTATGCTGTCATTAATTTTTTTATACATTTAAGCATTATGAATTGTTCACGCATCACGTTCCTTCAAAAATGACATGAAAACGAATTTCAGCACATGTTTTACCAAAAGAAATGAATTAATGAAAAGAAATGAATGCATTTAATCCCGATCATGTCGGGGTCGGGTTCAGACATGGCTGTCCCGTAAGTGGAGCATGTTTTCCCCCGACAAATAGAGAAGGCTGTCTAACTGCTTGAAGTGCCTTTTTTATCTGGTGAAAGTAAACCCTCGGTGACATCCCGCTATATAGCAAAATGAAATGAAATTACTGCATGTTTTACTAACTGCATACGCACAGCATGCATTTACATTTACGTTGGCTTGCTAAGCCTTTAGCTCATAGATGTTTCTGTGATGTAGGTGATTTAGAAGAAGGTGAGGACGTCTTACCTAAACCCAACGAGTGATGTCGTTGAAGAAGGATGGCCGTGGGAGAGCTCTTGTGGCTGTCGGAGCGTGATTGACATGTAGGCTATGTGATAGTGTTTTGGGAGTGATGTATAGAGGTTATGACATATGATCAAGCATTTAGGTGTTGAATTGTTTTGGATGCGTAGATAAGAGAAGTTAGGAGTTTGATTAAATGATTTTATGTTTAAATACATATTGAATATTTTGAATAGGTGAATTGGTTTAACGGTAAATGGAAGGGTAGGTTGCTCATTTTTTTATAAGAAATGGAAAATTTGGAGTTAAGTATGTTATAGATGCTCGTTAGAAAGTTTACGATGATTGCGGTCGTTTTTAGGGGCTCTCAGTTAAGTTTTCTAGTGATGAAGCATCGACCTATCTTAGCAAGGGTCGACCAATTTTGCAAGAAGTGTTGACTTGTCCTTGCAGGTGTCGACCGATGTCAAACAGAGAGGAATAAAGTGTCGGCCTATCTTAGTAAAGATCAATCAATTTTGTAACGGGTGTCGACCTGTCTTTGCAGGTGTCGACCGATGTCAAAATAGAGAGAAATGAAGTGTCGGCCTATCTTAGTATGGGTCAACAAATTTTGTAAGGGGTGCCAACCTATTTTTGCAGATGTCGACCGATGTCAAAACAGAGAGAAATGAAGTATCGACCTGTCCTTGTAGGTGTCGACCGATGTCAAAACAGAAAGCAATGAAATGTCGACCCGTCTCCACAAGTGTCGACCGAAACTTCTGTTTTACTGTTTTCAACACTTGGAATTAAGTTTACTTTATACTAGGTTTACACGAAAAGATTGTTATTTCGCTGTAAACGATTTAATGTTTTACAAGATGATGTTTTAAGATTTCGAATAGAAAAAGAAAAAAAAATATTTACGAGGTTGTAGGTATAGTGTCTAGAGCCGTGACAAGTTATGGTATCAGAGTAGGTTGAAAATCGTTTCTGTAGACTGCTCGACAACACAAGCCCCTACACGAACATGCTTCGTCAACTGTAAGTACGTCTATGAGTTTTAAGTTTATTTTCTAAAGTGTATATGTTTGTATAGGATAAGCAAAATAGTCAAAGGTAGGACTGAGAAGGACACCATCGATCGACTGACAGACCTACTCGATCGACAATCTCAGCACCTAGAGCGACAATCTCAGCAGTTAGAGAGATTTATGAACTGAGAAGACCTAAGGGACTGAGAATGGGATATTCCTAACAATCACAGTAGTGATAGATTCCAACGACTCCAACCTCCAGAATTTGACGGACAGTCCACGGATCCCACGTATGCAGAGGAGTGGATCTGAACGATGGAGGATATGCTCGGATATGCTAGGGTGGTTGTGTAACACCCCGAGAAACCCCGCGTTCCCGGTGCGCTACAGTACATCTACACACTACACACACTAGCACTTGACATAACTCACTCAATTTAATACTCATTTCGTTTTCAAATCATTTTCAAAAGAACATTTGTGAGTATGAAAAATTTTCGACTCGATTCGAAAACGATTCGCGTCCCGAAGAGGGAACACGAAATCCTCAACATAAAAACTACGCAGCGGAAAATAGAACCATTTAAAATAGTTTAAGATAAAACGGTAAGACTTGAAATCCTAGGAAAAATCCAATGCACCCCTCGAACTACACAATCCGGTACCGCGAACTCATGTCTCCACTTCGACACCCCGCGCGCACTCTCGCAGTGTCGTACGGGCCAACTCCACGTCACTGTGTCTCGCGCACGCTCACAGCGCCGCGTGCCCCACGCACCCTGCCACTGTACAGCACGTCCACGTGCACGCCCTCACCCGGCGCCACACGACCCGTGAGCACCCGTAGGGCCGCGTGCCCACATGCACCTGCGATCACGCCGCACTCCCACGCTCATCTACCCTTCTCTAGCATTCACTGTTCACATCTCAACCCATTCCATATCCCCTCGACTCTCAACCTCTGTCCCGAAATTTCGCCAGAGTAACGGCTAAAAACTGACTATCCTAAAATTTAAACCCTGCACACAATTCACCATAATCCAACAATATTTAACTATCAACCATCCAGAGAAAACCACCATAACAAAATCAGAGTTTAAGGATAACGAAAACCCATCAAATACAAATGAAGGAAGTCCTCAGTATAGAGTAATATCATACTCTAACATATAACAATACGTACGTGTCCCCAAAACACTACAACCCCTCTATACAATCTCAAAAAAAATCAACATCTATACAACTCCACTGTCTACACAAACACCCGACATAAAATAATAAATCCACTATCACCTACCACCACCACGGGTCGGGTCGCCCTAACAAAATCCGCCATCCGGTGCCTTGAGCGCACGCCGCCAACCATCCTACGCCTCTGGACTAGGCTCTCGAGGTTCACCAGCAGTATCGTCAGCACCTACACCACATAACACACAACATAAGCCTAACGCTCAGTAAGTACTACAATATGAAAGTAAAAGCCGACAATGCAATCCTATTACATGCAGTCTCTACACTCACACTCATGTTGTCACATCTGTGACGCGTAGTGCAGCTGCACCAGGGTAAGGAAAAACCTCACGCCATCCTACACCCTGACACGTCGCCACCGTCCCGGACTCCCCAGCAACGAGGCCCACAAGCTACACACACGCATCACCACACGGCAACCACATCAGGGTAAGGGTGTACCTCGCGCCACTCTACACCCTCAACCTAAAACATAACCAAATCTCTCATCAGTATTATCTCAAAATTCACCAAATAGCTAAAAATAACCTTTTTTAACTCTACTAATGAAATTTCAACTGAAACGGGTCATCGGTTTGGTCCGGCCGAAAACCAGCTTAAAGTTCGGACGCGCATAACTTTTGCGTCCGTCAACGGAATCGAACGATTCAAGTGGCTAAACGTCCCCTTAGGAACCTAGTTTAACATACTAAGACGGATTTTAAAACGATAAGCCGCAGACAGGCCAAGAACGCTAAAAACTGAATCTGCCACTTTTATCAAATTTCACATTTTCACTTTTCTTCAACCAAAACTCACTCGCAACTAGTTATATGCATCAAAAATGGCTATGCTACTCTCACACGTCGAATTTCCACGAAAAACACTCGCTAATTTGACCTGGACCAAAATCCGGCATTAATTTTCGACGCGCATAACTTTTGCGTCGGATATCGGAATCGAACGATTCCAGCGGCCATACGTCTATTTAATAACCTATTTTATCCCACAAAAATAGAATTGGAAACGATCAACCGAAGCAAGGTCAAAATGGCTAAAAACCGAACTGCCCCTGGACAAACAATGGTTGATTTTTTATTTCAAACTTCAATTTAAGAACTTCTACACACAACTAGCCCTATTTCGTTCATATCTCTCGGCCAAGCTCACCGCAATTGCAAGGAGGCCGAGCACTAAGCTCGGCCAAAACAGGAAACTGACAGGGCTCACCTTCGATTTCCTTAGACTCGCGGCACCCCCCTCGTGGTACACTACAACCTTGCGGCCAATTCCATCAATGAGTGTTCGGCCAAACCAAAAATAACAAGACGGGCAGCAAGAGGGGAAAGACTTACCGTGGCGTTGCTGTGCGCTCGGTCAAAGGGAGAGTAATGCACAGCCGAACACTCAGTAACCGGCAGTCTCCCCCACGCTCACTCCCGTCGGCCGAAGAATCAGAGCTCAAGGATTTCCTCCCCTCTCCCGCGTCTCCCTCTCGGTTTCGCTCTCTCGGCCGCGTACAGCACAGGGTGGAATGGCTTCCACCCGAAGCCATTCCACCTTGTTATTTTATTTTTTAAATTTTAATTTAATTACAAATTACCAAAATGCCCTCACGTGTTTCAATCGTCCGTAATTTCGTTAATTTCCCGACCTCCCGACTTTAAATTCCAAAAACATCGCAACAGTAGTCTCCAAGTCTTAAAATTTAAATTTTCCCATTGAAACATTTCTAAAAGTCTGGCCGAGATTAAATTAAAATTTTGAAAATTAAAATAATAATAATAAAAATATCCAAAATTTTTGGGTTATTACAGGTTGATGAAGAAAAAGTTGCCTGTGCCACATTTTAGTTTGCACGGGACGCGCGATTTTGGTGGGACACCATCAAAGCCCCCACGGATGTGACAGTGATGACTTGGGAGCGATTCAAGACGGCCTTTTACGACAAGTACTTCAGCCGTACTGTGCGAGCGAACAAGATGGTGGAGTTTTCACAATTACAACAGACGGGCTCCGTGGCAGAGTATGTCAGACATTTTGAAGCATTATCACGATTTGCCGTTCACCTGGTAAGCGACAATGACAACAAGGTACATCAATTCGTTCAGGGTCTGAACCCCGAAATTTATAAGAGGGTGAAGATATCAGGTACTCTGGATGTCCCTTATGCAAAAATCGTGTCCAAAGCCTCAGAAGTAGAGGAGGCCAAGACAAAAATAATCAAATCAAGGGAACCTGCAAGAGGATTCTTCTGAGAAATCAAGCCCCAGAACACAGGATGGCAACTGAGAGGTGGAAAGCCATAACAACAACAACAACGTGGTGTAAAAAGGCAATTTGATAGGAGGACTGATCAAGGGAAAGAAAAACAAGTATAAGGAACTTCTCAGAAGCCTTTGTGTCCTAAATGCCAGAAGGAGCATTCTGGCGATTGTAGGATGGGTACAAACAAATGCTTTTGATGTGGGGAGACTGGCCACTTTGTTAGAGACTGTCCGAAGCCACGAAGAGACCAGAAGGGAGTGATGCCAAGGATTTTTGCCTTCATAGAGCCTGACGAGGAAGAAAGTGATGTACAACATTCAGTGATGACAAGTACAATTTTAATTGTTGGTGTATCTGCGTTTACATTAATTGATACGGGTGCTACGCATTCGTTTGTTTCGACTACCTATGTAGTTAGAGTTAATATTATTTCAGTAGGAAATAATACCATTTATGTCAGTTTGATTGTAATGGACATGAAGGGATATGACATTATTTTGGGAATAGATTGGTTATCTCGCCATTATGCTACCATAGACTGCAGAACGAGAATCGTGTCTTTGCAACCTCCAGGTAAAGAAAAGTTTATTTTTCAAGCGATAAAAAGGGCCAACAAGATGCCTGTTTTGTATTCCATGATAGCCCGTGAGAAGTTTAAGGATGGACGCTCAGTTCATTTAGTCAGTCTGATCGACATGCAGGTACTCAGTTGAAGTGAAGTTGAGGGATATTCCAGTTGTTCGAGAATTTCCAGAAGTTTTTCTCGACGATCTTCCAGGTTTACCTCCGGACCGGGAAATCGAATTTGTGATCGACGTGTATCCAGTAGCTGAGCCTGTGTCAAAGAATCCATATAGACTGGCGCCTACTGAATTAAAGGAATTGAAGTCTCAATTAGAAGAATTGGTGAGCAAGGGCTTTGCTCGACCGATTTTTTCTCCCTGGGGTTCTCCTGTTCTGTTTGTAAAAAAAAAGGATGAGACACTCAGAACGTGCATCGATTATCGAGAATTGAACAAGCTTACAATAAATAACAAGTATCCATTGCCTCCGATAGATTATTTGTTTGATCAACTGCAAGGTGCTCGAGTTTTCTCAAAGATCGACCTACGCTCGGGTTATTATCAGCTAAAAGTTAGAGCTGAAGATGTTCCAAAGACTGCATTTTGTACTAGGTATGAGCATTTTTAATTCTTAGTAATGTTTTTCGGATTAACAAATGCGCTTGCAGCCTTCATGGATTTGATGAACCATGTCTTCTGAGAATACTTAGGCAAGTTTGTCATCGTCTTTGTCGACGATATCTTGGTATATTCGTGAACGGAAGAGGATCATAAGAAGCATATCAAAATTGTCATGTCGACTCTGAGGCAACATAAATTGTATGCGAAGCTGTCAAAATGCAATTTCTGGCTAGACAGAATTCATTTTCTAAGTCATGTGGTTTCAAAAGAAGGAATTTCTGTTGATCCAGCTAAAATACAAGCTGTTAAAGACTGGCAACAACCAAGAAATGTGAGAGATATGCGTTGTTTTCTTAGATTGGACGGATACTATCGAAAATTCATCAAGGGATTTTCACGTGTTTCGGTGCCTCTATCTCGATTGACGAGGAAAAATGTAAAGTTTGTCTGGTCGGCAGACTGTGAAGAAAGCTTTTAGCAGCTAAAGTAGAAGTTAACTACTGCACCCTTCTTGACACTACCAATTGAAGGTGACATGTTTAGCATATACTGCGATGCATCTAAGACCGGATTGGGATGCGTACTAATGGAAAAAGGGAAAGTTATTGCATATGCCTCTCGACAGTTAAAGACGTATGAATAAAACTACCCAACTCACGATCTCGAGCTAGCAGCAGTTATCTTCGCATTGAAAATATGGAGACATTATTTATATGGACAACAATGCGAGGTATATTCAGATCATAAGAGCCTGAAATATTTGTTTACGCAGAAAGAACTGAATATGCGACAGAGAAGGTGGTTGGAATTTGTCAAGGATTATGACTTTGAAATCAAACACCACCTAGGAAAAGCGAACAAAGTAGCCGATGCCTTGAGCAGAATGCCTACAACGAGCCAATCTTCAATTTCAACGTTACATGTAACATTACAATCTGAAATTTCCAGGTTTATATGGAGATTGTGTCAAACTTGTCGGCCATGCTTACTGCCATTTTGCTGAAACCAACAATTCTGGACAGAATTCGAGAAGCTCAGCAGAAAGATCTTGATTGTGAAAGCTTCATATTGAGCCTGATATCTAATGATTTCAACCAGTCAGACGATGACACATTAAAGTTTACAAATAGATGGTACGTGCCGAATGATGAGGAATTGAAGAAAGAGATCTTATCAGAAGCTCACTCATCGACTTTCTCTGTACATCCCGATAGCACAAAGATGTATAGAGACCTGAAACACCACTTCTGATGGTCTAACATGAAAAGGGAAATTGTTAGGTACGTGGAAACCTGTTTAATCTGTCAACAAGTCAAAGTAGAGCACTAAAGGCCAGCTGGAACTTTACAGCCTCTACTAATTCCAGAATGGAAATGGGAGCAAATTTCAATGGATTTTATTGTTGGACTTCTCAGAACTACGAAAGGGCTCGATGGAATCTGGGTTATAATAGATCGTTTGACAAAATCCTCCCATTTTCTACCAGTCAAGATGACGTATTCCATGGATCAACTTGCAGAGCTATATGATCAAGAAATTATCAGACTACACAGGATTTCTGTTTCAATTATTTCAGACATAGATCCGAGGTTTACTTCAAAATTTTAGAAAAGTCTGCATAAAACTATGGGAACTCAGTTGAATTTCAACACAACATTTCATCCAGATGGCCAAACAGAAAGAATGAATCAAATTCTGGAGAATATGCTTAGAGCATGTGTGTTAGAATTTCAAGGTACGTGGAGTAAATACTTGCCATTAATCAAACTCTCCTACAACAATAGCTATCAGGCTACCATTGGTATGGCTCCGTATGATGCACTTTATGAACGGAAATGCATATCTCCTCTTTATTGGGACAAAGTTGGTGAAGCTAGCTTAATTGGACCCGATATTCTCCAGCAAACTGCAGAGAAGATTGTCATTATCAGACAGAGAATAGAGGTAGCTCAAAGTTGACAGAAGAGCTACGCTGATAACAAACAAAAAGAATTGGAATTTCAGGAGGGCGATGAGGTATTCCTAAAGATTTATCCATTCAAAGGAGTTATGCGTTTCGGAAGGAAAGGAAAACTTAGTCCTCGTTACATAGAACCTTTCCCCATTGTGAAAAGAATCGAAAAAACAACCTACAGGTTACAACTTCCGGCAACTATGGAAAGCATCCACAATGTATTTCACGTATCTATGCTAAGAAAGTATGTACGTGATCCATCCCACGTCAGAGAATCAATAGAAATTGAAGTTCAACAAACACTGACATATGAAGAGAAACCAGTGAGGATTCTAGGGTCTTCGATTAAAGTGTTACGCAACAAGAAAATTCCACTGGTAAAGGTTTTGTGGCAGAATCACGGTGTGGAGGAAGCCACGTGAGAAAGACAACAGGATATGACGAATCGATATCCTGAACTTTTTGTATAAGTAAATTTTGGAGAAAAAATTTTGTTTAAGGAAGGTGGAATGTAACACCCGACAATTTCATATATTTTGTCGCAATAATAATATTCGATGAATTATTTAAAACGATAGATGGAAATAACAATGGAAGAATGGAGAATTAGTAAAAGAGAAAAGGAAAATAAATAAGTGAAAAGAAGAAATAAAAAGAGTGAAAAATGTTGAAAATAAGAAATAAAGTCAATTTTGATAAAGTTAGAAGTTATGTGTAGATTGAGTAATTAAGATAAAGTTAAACTTTATTAAATAAAGTTTATAAAAACCACAACCTTCTCTTCCATTCCCACGATTTCTTCAGTAGTTGACTACTCTCTTCTTTCAGTTTTTCTTCAACCGAGACTTCCTTATTTCAAGGGATTAAGGTAAGGTTTAAATTAAGTTTAAGTTTTTCATGCAAAAGTGCATGTTTTAGTGATGTTTGTGGAGAGTTTTTAGCATGAGTTTTGGATCTCCGAAAATTCAGAGTTATAGTTAGTTTTTCTTCTTCTTTTGGATGTTCCAACTTATGTTTAGAGGTTCTAAAGATCTTGGATGGAGTAAAATGGAAGATTATACATAATGGAAGTGAAAATTATAGGTGAGTTTGAATTTTATGAAAAACAGAACAGATTCTGTTCTTGTGATATTCGGTCTAGTTATGTGTTCTATTAGTAAATGGCTTGCACCATTAGAAAGTAGGCTCTTAAAGGAGTCCATAGCACTTGGAATTACTTGACTTTGAGTTATATCGAGAAAGTTATAAGCGTTTGAAATTGGACGAAAAACTATTATAAGAAAATCTGAAAGTTTCTTGTGTGTATGTTAAGTGTTTCAATTTAATGTTTTGTTAGGTTGTTTGAATTCCACGGTTAAAGCAAACGGACTTCAAGTACAGTTGCAAAGGACCCGAGGTAAGTCTTTGTGCTTTGCTTTGCCGATTGGGCCTATATCACAAGAAATTTCGTTTTCGAGGATTTGAGGATTTATATTGTTTTAATGTAAATTGGATGGATAGTTAGGTTGTTCAAGTTATAGAATGTCTTGTATGTTGCCATTGATTGTTTTATACGTTTAAGCATTATGAACTGTTCATGCATCACGTTCCTTCAAAAATGACATGAAAACGAATTTTAGCACATGTTTTACGAAAAGAGATGAACTAATGAAAAGAAATGAAATCATGTAATCCCGGTCATGTCGAAGTGGGGTTCAGACATGGCTGTCCCGTAGGTGGAGCATATTTTTCCCCCGGTAGATGGAGAAGGCTCTCTAACCGCTTGATGTGCCTTCTCTATCTGGTAACAGTAAATCCCCGGTGACATCCTGCTATGTAACAAAATGAAATGACTGTATGTTTTTCAAACTGTATACGCACATCATGCATTTACATTTACGTTGACTTGCTAAGCCTTTAGCTCATAGATGTTTCTGTGATGTAGATGATTTAGAAGAAGGTGAGAACGTCTTACCTAAACCCGACGAATGATGCCGTTGAAGAAGGATGGTCGTGGGAGAGCGCTTATAGCTGTCGGAGCATGATTGACCCGTGGGCTATGTGATAGTGTTTTGGGAGTGATTTATAGAGGTTATGACATATGGTCAAGTATTTAGGTGTTGAATTGTTTTGGATGTGTAGATAGGAAAAGTTAGGAGTTTGATTAAATGATGTTATGTTGAATTTTAATAGGTGAATCAGTTTAACGGTAAATGGAAGGTTATGCTGCCCTTTTTTTTTTATAAGAAATGGAAAATTTGGAGTTAAGTATGCTATAGATGCCCGTTAGAAAGTTTACGATAAATGCGGTCGTTTTTAGAGGGTCTCAATTAAGTTTTCTGGTGATGAAGCATTGACCTATCTTAGTAAGGGTCGACTAATTTTGCAAGAAGTGTCGACCTGTCCTTGTAGGTGTTGACCGATGTCAAACATAAAGAAATAAAGTGTCGGCCTATCTTAGTAAGGGTTGACCAATTTTGTAAGGGGTGTCGACCTGTCTTTGCAGGTGTCGACCGATTTCAAACAGAGAGGAATGAAGTGGCGGGCTATCTTAGTAAGGGTCGACCAATTTTTGAAGGGGTGTCGACCTGTCTTTGCAGGTGTCGACCGATGTCAAAACAGAGAGCAATGAAGTGTCGACTTGTCCTTGTAGGTGTCAACCGATGTCAAAATAGAGAGGAATGAAATATCGACCCGTCTCCACAAGTGTCGACCGAAACTCTTGTTTTACTGTTTTCAACACTTGAAATTAAGTTTACTTTATACTAGGCTTCTACGAAAAGATTGTTATTCCATTGTAAACGATTTAATGTTTTACACGATGATGTTTTAAGATTTCGAATAGAAAAAGAAAAAAAATTATTTATGAGATTTTCGGTATAATGTCTAGTGGTGTGACATATCGTATCCAAATATATTTCACCAATTATTTTGATTAGGACAAATTTTGCTATCTTCTAAATATTCAGCTCAATCAAGGCTTAATCTTCAAGCTAATTCTAAATCTTCGATTTGGAAAATTAAATCAACTTAAAACCCAGGGATAGATTCCCAATCAATGACCTAATGAAATAGTCATGCTTAAATTAAAAAACTTACAAAAATTTGCATTTAATATGACCAAGAATTTTGTTAGGTTCATTGAATTCTTTCTAAGGAAAGAATTGAGTACCTCCCTACAAATTACGGAGCTCCGTCCGACGGAGTGCACACCACAATCATCTCCCCTTTCTCTCTCCCAGAGGTTTATCCAATTTTTCTCTTTCTAACTTTGATATGATATCACTAAGCGAACATGGAGCAACCCGAGAAAAATACCATCAATAGAGAAACCACTACACTTCGAGCACTCCAAACATCGCACCACTCAGACTTGATCGAAATCCTCTAAAGAAGTATCACCTTCACCCTAGACGATCAAACGATTCCTACAAAAAAAATTCCTCCTTCTCTGCCGAATTGTTGTTGGCACCCAGGACTTTCATCAGATTGAACTCTCTCTTAGAGTGCTAGTCCCCTTCCATCGGTGGTCTCACACGCATCACACTAGCGCCAAGAGATGAATTCACCAATGTAGAGAAATCTTTTTGTAATCTCGCACAAAAATAAAGGTTCAAACGCTTATTCTAGATTGACTCACATAAACCGAACTTGTCCAGCCAACTCAAACTAAACCAAAATAAACTGATCTACCTGAGTTGAATTGAACTGAAATTGTCCAGTTGAGTTGAAGCAAACTGAATCAATCTAGTCGAGCCTAACCAAACCTTAGTTAAGCTAGGATCGATCCAGACTCAAATCTAGTTGAATTAGGACTTTATCATTAAGTAATTTCTATAATTTTCTTTTGAAAAGGAGATTATGTTAAGATTTAATAAGGAATTCAACCATAGTAATTGTTTAGGTAGGAAGATCATTCAGAAGCTAGGAAAATGCCTAAAACCATATTCTCACGGAATTCGGTAAGTAAAGACACTAGATTTTCAACGTTTTGATTGTTGGCCCTTTATAACAAATGTAGTATTTAAATTATTTTTTTAAACTTATTTTATTATTTAATTAGGATATTTTACTTAGACACACAACATTAGACATTGACGTAGCAATGTAGAAAGATAAAATTTGTAGAACATAATATATGCAAGTATGAATGCATGAATATGATGAAATTGGAGAAAAAAACATGATATATATTTATGAGAGGATTAATGAAAAGCTTAAACTTACCGTTTATAAGATGACAATGAAAATTTGAATGCAAGGTATATGAAGTGACTAATGAATGACTTAACACATGGTATATGAGATAACTTATGAAAGTTTGAATGAATGATAAGGTTGAAATGTAAATTCTACCAATATGTAACACTTAGGCATGAAATATGGGAATGAATGCAGTTAATTCACATAGATACATATTTTTACTTACCAAGTTTATCTTACAAATTAGTTTTGTAATGTAGGTAAATTTTTATCTGAGTAACTGACACTGATTGAAGATCTTCTAGAGACAAGCAAACATACAACAGAAGATGTTGAGAATATCGTTGTTGGATCAGAGAAATAGATTTAATTATATTTTTAGTGTTATTGTATTTTTAATAAATAAACTATACATAGTATTTTGGTTGATAGGTTTTGGAATTTGTATTTAAATTTTGTTTGCAGTTGGATTTAAAAAAAAACTATTTTATTTGATGAAGTTTTGAAGATATTTCAAATTTAATTGCATTTAGTATATGAGTTTTTAAAGGAAATTTATTTAATAGACTACTTGCATTAAATTAATTAGACAAATCCTAATAAAAATAATTAGATTTTCAAGGTTCCACTTAATTTTATTATTTTAAGGATTCATGAATTTTAGAAATTAAGGTTTATAATGAGATAATAAAACTTGATTTGTAATCACTTTTGAGGAAATATTTAGAATTTTAATTTGAGACAAATGAGTTTTCGGTCATTTCAGTTAATATCATAACACTAAATTTTTAAGATTACGTAGACAATTTGTTGCTCATCATATATCTAGAAGATTGTTGGTTATCAAATTAGCATAACTTTTTTTTTTTTTGGAAAAAAATTATGTTGTATTGATTTTTTAATACATTCATATATTTGTATTTAATTTTTTAAATAATTTCATGATATGTAAAACTGATATTCTAAGTAGAACAAAACTTAGTGATATGGACTCATGACCAATCGTAGAGGAAATACTGCCTAGTGTGATGCTGTTCTCTATCAAATCATAGTCATGATTGAGAGACAATATAGACAGATTGAACAACCAACACAGGCAACTATTGCCACAATCCAAGTGACCAAAATGTAAATATTGATTTCAAATAGTCATTGACCTTGATTACCAAAGATTTTGAAGATTAGATTCTCCAACATTTGATGGTAACTTGGTTGATATGGCAGCTGTTGCAAATTGGAGTAGGACCAATTGATGAAATTTTTGAGCATACCAAAATTGTGGAGACAATAAAGGTGGCTTGTGCAATCTTTATGTTTAGGAAGAAGACGGCTTACTGGTGGTACTCAGTGAAAATGATGAATTAAGTCACCATCGTTACATGATAGCAGTTTCAAAAGCTTTTATATGATAAATACTTTGCTGACACTATAAGGAAAACAATGATAAAAGAATTCATGACCCTAAACAGATTGAAAATATAGTCAACTATGTGCACAAATTTAACGAACTCTCTCGATTTGCCACTCACATGGTTAGTAATGAAGTGTTGAAGGTGAAATGTTTTGTTCAAGGTTCGAAGGCAGAGATATTCAAAGATATTTACTTTATCCCTTCTAATGATACTCTATTTGCAGTCGTGGTTGAAAAGACATTGAATGGAAAAAGTCATCAACGCAGAATAATATGGAAGAAGGTGTAGCCATGAAACACAAATAACAAATGATAAAATTTCACAACAACAATGAGCTGGATCTAAGCGAATGATGACCAATTGACCAGTTAGTGAAATCTCCAAGCATATTAAAAGAGAACCAATGAACAAGATGGCGATACCTACCATCCCCATGTGTCCCACATGCAAGAAGAGGCACATGTTGAAGAATGTTGTGCAACGGTACCTACTTGTTTCAACTGTGGTCAAACGGGTCATTTTATTAAAGACTGTCCTAAGAACTTCAAGGAATATACATGAACGGCTGCTATAGTCTTTGTCATGAAAAAGAGAAGGTTGAAGGGAATGCATTTGTAGTGACAAGTTCACTTTTAATTTCTGAAATACCTTCTTGCTTATTAATTGATTTGGGTGCAACCCACTTTTTTGAAATGTTTTCTTGCATATTAATTGATTTGAGTGCAACTCACTATTTTCTGTCCCTTATTTACTTTAAGAAATGACAAATCTAAGTAAAACATAATTCGGGAGTAGCCACACCGTTAGACAATGATTCTATTATTTAAGGATGCAAATATTCATATTGAGGATAAGCAAGTAGAGGCTGACATGATCATCTTAGCAATTCAAGACTACGTTATTAGTCTCGTAATGAAATAGCTAACCTGATATTATGCTACTATTGACGGTTGTAAAAAGATAACGAGATTTCAATTACTAAGGGAAGGATCATTCTATTTCACATTGACATGAAAGTTTGAGAATTCTAATTATATAAGCTATTCGACATCAAAGATTGTTAGATTTTGGATTCCTAATATATTTTTATGCTTGCAAAATATGTTTGAGAGTGAAGATATAAGGCTAAACAACTTCTCTAGCTTAACAGTCAACATATCATGTGGACCCATTCTTCTCTACCCTGAGGATATTTTTCGGTTCCTCGGACTGCCAAGGTCGGAGGCTCAAACCCCTTCGAAAATCACATCACCAAGGACAGGAAAAAAGAACCTCTTTTTATTATATGTTATAGCCATAACAGATCTACTAAACTAATAATGGTTGCGTTTCTTCCTCTGTTCCCCTTGTGCTTTCCCTCTTTCTCATCAGTTTCTTGTATTCCTTACCCCACATTTGGTAATTTCTCTTGGGCAACCTTCCATGGCCACGGATGGTTACGTGAACAGCCACCCAAACGTCTCCTTTTTTGGCACTCTGGGAGTTATCTTATCCAATGTAACACCGTTGGAGCGCTTTCCGGCGATCTTCACATGGATTTAGGTGAGTCTTTCTCGGAGGCAAAACACCGAACACCATGTAGTCATGAAATTTTTTCAATTAACGATCGACTTGTTACGTCTCAGGGTTAATTTCCTTATTTCGTGGTACTGGAATTGGCGAGCAAGAGGCTCGCCTACTTTTGGCAAAGAACCCAACCATTGCTGACTCCCATTTAGATTCGATACGTTCTCGCATGCTTTTGTTGCAGTTGGTTGGCATCCAAGGCCTTGATCTCGCTCACTTAATTCTGAAATGCCCAAATATATTGACAGCAGCTGAAGCGGATTCATTGTTATCTTTCTTGCTTAATGAGTTGGAGGCAGAGATTAAGCCCGCCCAGCTCACACGTCTTTTGACTGCCGTAGAACCGAGATTCTTGGTGGGGTTTGATGTAAAGGTTAGACTAGTTCTTGACCTTGGAATTCCCCGAGAAAGAATTGCTCACGTTCTCAATAATGTCAACTTATCGAAGGCGTTGTGCATGAAATCAGTGGCAGAAATAGACAAGACTCTGAAATTCTTGCACCCCTTTGGTGGCGTTGATCTGATAGTAAGGCGTCCTCAGATTCTCAACTATGATTTCAATACTCAGTTGGCTCCAAGAGTTGATTACTTATTGAAGCTTAGCGGGGGAGATGAGTTCGCCACCAGGAATGTATTGCGGAAACTGCCTGCTATATTGAGTTATAGCGTGCAGCATGTTGGGAGCCATGTTATGTTTTTGAGGTCTTTTGCAGGGCTGAGCGACCAAGAGATATTCAAGATTATCCTCGGGTACCCTACTGTGATTAGTGCTAGCAGGGAGAGGAAATTGCGTCCTCGGATAGAGTTTCTCAAACAATGCGGACTGAAGTCAGAGGAAGTTTTCAAGTTCTTGATCAAAGCTCCCCTGTTCCTAGGCCTCTCGTTTGAAAACAACATTGCTTATAAACTTGTATTTTTGGTGAAGATAGGATACGTGTATAGAACCAAGGAGTTGGCAGTGGCTATGGGATCTTTGACTAGAACAAGCTGTGAAAATTTGCAGAAAGTGGTGGGGCTATACCTAAGCTGTGGGTTTTCTTATACTGACATCTTAGCCATGAGCCAAAAACACCCTCAGATACTTCAATACAATCATAGCTCATTGAAAGAGAAAATCGAGTACTTGACCGAGGAAATGGGCCGGGATATCAGAGAGTTGCTGTCTTTTCCTGCATTTCTGGGTTACAAGCTTGATGACAGAATTAAGATTAGGTATGAAGAGAAGACGAAAACGACAGGGGAAAGAATGTCCCTCAATACGCTCTTGACGGTATCTCATGAGAGATTCTTAACCAAGAAAGAGAAAAAAACCAGTGCATCTACCGCATGATTTGATTCTTTTACATTATAGTAGGAGTATCCACCTCACTGTTTCAAGTCTTGACCGTAGATGTCTTCAAGAAAGCTACAGCAAAAACTAAGTGTGGGCATGGGTCGGTTTGGTCCGGTCTCGAGCCCGAACCGAAACCAGACCATGCCTTCGATCAGGGCCCGGTTCGGTCCCGTTCCTCCCATCTTTTTTTGTAACATAAAATTTTTTTAAATCAAACAACTCCAGATAACATCCGAACTCCATTTCAATTTCCTTTGCCCAATAACAAATAAAGTTAACAAACCATTTCTTGTTTTTTGTTATAACCCAAACAATCATCATCATCTCCGATTAATCATCCAACCACCAACCAACAGCAAAGTAAAACACAATTACCCCTAATTTTCACTTCCACAAAATTTACACAATACAGTATATTACATATACTTACAGGGAGGGAGGAGTGAGGACAATAACATGGAGACAGAGCTGAAGATAGAGACAAAGCTAGAGATGGAGACAGAGACAGAACGCCGGTTGCTGGGAAGGGAGTTGCTCGGGAGTCCAAACTTCGGATCTCGCTACTTGCTAGTCGCTAACTCGCCAGTCGGTCGTTGTTACTCGCTCGAACTGGAAGATGACGCTCGAGAGTCGGGAGTTTTGGAAGTCGACACTCTGAAGTTCAGAGTTTTGTAGCTTTTATAGCCTATAGAATATCCCCAAAAAATTGATGCATGAGCTCACGGTGTAAACTTATCTTGACCACTTGACAAGGTCGATTCAAAACATAGACATCCAAAAGCTTTTAAATGATTAGAAGACGGTGATTTTGGAAATAATTTTTCAAAAGAAGATATTTGATAGAATAAGTGAGGGCAATCTGTTTATTAAGTATAATGCAATTAATATACACTCTCTTCAAAACTTTAAAGGCAGATTAGATTGAAAAAAAAACAAGAGCTCAAACACATTCAAAATGTGTTGATGTTTTCTTTCAACTACAGAATTTTGTTAGGGTGTTTCAACAAATAATTTTTAATTGATTATTCCTTTTTTGTTGTGTAAATTAGTGAGTGAAAATTCTGAAGCATCGTCTGATCGTATTTCTTTGATCGTGACATGAAATTGGTTTTCAATCATGGATATAAATTTGAAAAATCCATGTATTGTTCTTCTACACCCAAGTTGTTCTTGTACAATCATCAACAATACTTAGAAAATATCAAAAATCATCATGAGTTAACATATGAAACAAACAGACCTGATGTAGTCAAAGGAGCAACCAAGAACAATCAAAAAACAATAGAGAGTCAAGATCCATTAATGAACATAATAGTACCAATGACGAGATCAAGAAAAAAGAAAATAAACAAAAAATTATAAATTTTAATCAAATACATCCAAGAAAATGAATCGTCACAAGATATGCAATGAATCATAATATTACTAAGTGTTGATGAAAAAGCAATTATTGAAAAATAAGCCCAAAACGTAAGAGATGTCTAAAAAAATAAAAACTTCTCACATGGTCACTCAATATGGCACTACTCTATCCCAAGTTTTTAAATTTCAAAGTTCTTACAAGTGCGACACCATTGGGCTACGCCCACAAGTTGATTTAAACTCGAGACTTACGGTACTTAAACTTAATTTTCGCGGCCACCATCCACTTGCACCACTTTCCAAATATCAATTTTCCTTTTCTTGTTTTTTAGCAACTTTCTTATTATCTAATTAGAGTATTTTATTAGTTTCTAAATTATGTTACTATATTATTAAATTTATATCTTTGTCTATTTAAAGAAGAGATTTAAGGGACTTTTGAGAATGAATTGATTTTGATGAAGTTTTTTGCTTTGAGGTGAGATCCTTATAATTCTCTTCTTAAGTTCTTGGATTAGAACTTAATATTCTTCAATTGTATTCTTAAAAAGATCAAACTTGATAGCTTAGGTTCAACCAACGAGTTTGGTTCGGATCTAGCTACTTTTTTTATAATTTCAGTTCCATCGCTAACTTTCGATTGGGGTCAAGTTCCTTCTTCTTGTTCTTTCGAATCAATAAAACCATAATTCTCTTTGATTTTCGCATTGCGTGTTGGGTCTAAGATTTTTAATATCTTAGGTTTACATCATTTGGTATCAGAGCGAAGGTTCTTTGATTCAAATAAGCTATATTTATCTCGTTAATTTCTTTGTTCTTCTTTTCTTCTCCACAAAAACTTTTGACTCTTTTACGTTCGTGTTAGTTTCGGAAAAAAAAATTTGAAAAATTCAAAAAAAAAAGGTAAAGAGCTCTTGTAACGAGAAACTCCTTTTGTAAAACCAATTGAGAAAAACATATATTTGCTTGTCTCGAATCCTAGCATCCGAATCTCAAGTCGGATTTCTATTTCTGCAAGTTTGCCGAGTTTCAAAAAAAAAATTCGTAAGAATACCTCATTAGTATCGAGGATTCACAACTGGAAACTATTCAAGCTCCTAAAAAATAGGATGTGAGTTACTTGCAGTGGCATTACGTCACACAAAATCTCATCTTTGTACTTCTCGATTGATAATGTGATGTTTACTTGTCTTGTTACTCTGATTTCGCCACAATCGCTCAACTATTGCAATTTGTACGGCTTTGGGTGTCGCTTGGTTTTCAAATTTAACTTTTGAACCAATAACGTACTAGCCACGTTTGTGCAACTTCCGCTATCGATGATCATGCTACATACCTTGTTGTTGACATGACACCTAGTATGAAAGATATTTTCCTTTTGGGCTTTGTCGACGTCCTCCTTAATTTGTACACTTAAAGCTCTCCTTGTGACTAATAAATCTCCTTTGACTGGTTCCTTCACGTCTACATCACTACAATCTTTAAGTGATGACATCTCGTTATCGCTTGAACTTAAACTTTCTATATCGCCATTCTCTAAGAAGACCATCTCATGCTTATTGGGACAATTTGATGCGATGCGCCCAAATCCTTGGCATCGAAAACACTTGACTTCTCTAGTCCGAGTTTGTGTTGAAATCTCGTTCTTTTCTTTTGGTACGTTGAAGTTATTAGCCGCGATTTTTTCTTTGTGGTCCTCCCTCGGGTAGTTGGCGCTTACGCCACACTGCCCCTGGGACGTCACTACTGTCCCAGCTCAACCAGCGACGGGGCCTAAGAGCTGCACACAAATCTCGTATCAACAATCCTCCTACAGAGTTAGGAAGCGGATCAGGTTTCCCAAGTCGATTCTTTGTCTGTATCGAAGGGCGAATCACTTCCTTCGAGGCCCCATAACGTTATCCTCACCATTCACATATCTCACTTCACATTCGTACTTAAAATCATACTCAAATTCATTTACGTTACACTTTTCAAAACATGATGAATGACTGAAACAAAACCTACAACACATACAAATCCTCCCTACCGTCCTATGGTGTAGGCCAATAAGAGCAACGCACATGTAAACACTACTTACCTAACCTCTTAAGCTTCTGTGGTGATCGACCTCTATCCAACATTCGGGATCAACCTATTACATAACCAATTCACATCAAAATTCAACCCAAAACTCATTTTGCGTACTAAAATTACAACTACTAACTCAACCCATCAAAACCCGACCAAAGCAGCTCAATAACTCGACTCGGTCAAAAATCAATCTAACTTCGAATTCGCATAATTTTTCCTACGGTTATCGGAATCACTCAATTCCAACGGTTAAACACTTTTTATGAAGCCTATCTCAACATCCTAAAAGAGTTTCTAAAACAAACATTTGCAGTTAGGGCGAGAACTCAAAATAGTTCTGTTTTGGGCCTAAAATCCTACATCCTCAGTTTTTCAGCAAAATTCATCCAATTCCTCACCAATCTATCACATTCTAATCTATCTCGACCTAATTTGAAAAAATTCAAGAGTTCCAAGCTTGTAAACTCGAAGCCTAGCTCATTCTACGCCTCAGTTTTCATCAAAATGTTGGACATTCATTGCCCCTTGCTTAAATACCATAAATTCGCCTCTAACCCACTCCAATTTCCTCACAGAATCGACCGAAAACAACACCCAAATGAGTCTCACACTCGGCTATCAAAACTTAACAATGCCGAGGGGAGAAGGGAAGAAGATCATACCTAAAGGAAGAATTGACTGCACCGCATGGGAGGAGGAGCTTGGATTGCCGGAGATTGGTCAGAAACGAGGAAGAAGACGTTGGCAAAGGGGAGGAATCGGCCAGAGCTTCGCGGGAGTTCCTTCGCTCGGTTGCCAGAACAGGGGAGTGGCTTCTTCATGAAGAAGCCACTCCTCTTACATTAAAATTTTATTTTAATTTCCTCAAAATTCTCACTTCACCCTTACGTTCTAAATATTTTGTATTGGCACCGCATCTCGTTGTTTCTTTCGCTCATTGTTCAAAATTTTATTTCTCCCTCGCTTAGGATTCTAGGTTTCATCGTTTAAAAGCTGGTCGTATACTTCTAGGTTTAAAATATTTCATTAATTAATTAATTAAACTTTATTAAATAAATTCATTAAATTTTTTAGGTTATTACACAATATGTTCGAAAGGAAGGAGACAGATGATGGTATGATAAAGAATAAAAAATATGATACTTTTATTTGGAAGTAAATGAATAGAAGGATTTATCAACATTGGCTAAGTAAAAATGATAGTCACTCAAATATAAAGGAGTTTTGAGCAATCGAGAAGAATGAGTTGGATTGATAGATAACTTTTCGTCATTTATTGGTGGCGACGAATGATGAACAATTTGAAGGGTCAGAAACCGGTGGAAAGATAGGTAGAACGGTACATGGATTTTGAGAATTGAGAACAAAAGGGAAAATTGTTTCATAAAAAATGATATTTTTGGAAATGATGATTTTATTTGATTGAAGATCAAGAGTTCTTTGGCTTTGAATGGATTAAGGAGACCTATGAAACCGACCCTGATTTTGGCCCTTATTACATCAAGTGTATGGACAAGGCCGAAGGCGAATATCGCCTCATGGATGGCTATTTACTTAAAGTGGGAAAGTTGTGCATTCCCCAAGGTAGTTTAAGACGATGCCTAGTAAAAGAAGCTCATTGCGGAGGCCTAGCAAGTCACTTCGGCGAGAAAAAGACCCTAGAATCGCTTAAGGAACACTTCTATTGGCCTCGCATGATGAAAGATGTGCATCGCATGGTGGAGACATGTGTGATTTGCAAGAAGGCTAAGAGTAAAGTTCTGCCTCAAGGTTTATACATGCCCTTACCCGTCCCATCACACCCTTGGGTAGAGGTTAGTATGGACTTCGTTTTAGGACTACCATGGACCGCCCGGAATAAGGACTCTATAATGGTGGTCGTGGACTGGTTCTCCAAGATGGCACATTTCCTTCCTTGTGCCACGACCGATGACTCTGTCTTAATAGCTAACCTATATTTTAAAGAGATCGTTCGCCTGCATGGTATACCACGTTCTATCGTGTCGGACAGAGACACTAAATTTTTGAGTGCCTTTTGGACCACTTTATGGAAAAAGTTAGGGACTAGATTGTGTTTCAGCACATCCTTTCATCCCCAAATTGATGGTCAAACGGAAGTCGTCAAGAGGACCTTAGGTACCCTCTTACGCACCGTTGTAGGTAAGAAACTGTCTAACTGGGATATAGTACTCCCAGGCTTGGAGTGTGCCTACAACCGCACCCTTCATTCCACTACTCAGCAATCGCCCTTTGAGGTTGCCTATGGATTTAATCCATACACACCGTTAGATCTTGTCCCATTACTTTTTACAGACTTAGCTAATCCATCAGGGGCGGACAAGGCAAAACGAATTAAGGAATTGCATGAGACTGTACGCAGAGCCATCGAGAAGAGCAACATCAAGGTCGCCAAACACGCTAATAAAGGACGACGCAAAGTTATCTTTAATGAAGGAGACTTAGTTTGGTTGCACCTAAGGAAAGAAAGGTTCCCCGCTAAAAGGAAATCCAAGTTGATGCCTAGAGCAGAAGGACCATTCAAGGTCTTAGAAAGAATCAACAATAACGCCTATAAGATAGAGCTACCCAGCGATTACGGAATTTCCTCCACTTTAATGTCCAAGATCTCTCGCCATACAAAGGAGACGATGATGACATCGAAGTGACCCCATTAACGGATTTGAGGTCAAATCCTCAATCACCTGGGGAGGATGATGTGCCCTAGAGGGCCGTCACTCGATCACAAACCAAGGCACGAACTTTATCCAACCTGTTAACTAACAACTTCAATTCTTTTGCAGGGATTACAGGTGTCGAATGCCTCTTCGCGGATTTGGAATGGGACCCGAGCACAAATGACAAGGATCAACCCTTACACTTGCTATCGTGGGAACTAAAGGTGGAAGCACATGAAGAAGGGATTTGTCTCCCTCGGAATTAATTTGTAATTGAATTTTATTCGGCAAACATTCGCCTTATGTTTTTGTTGGCAAACATTCGCCTTCCTGTAATGTTTTATAATTGCATGCATCCTTAGGCATTAGGATTAGATATATGTTAAGTTAGATGGTGGTTAGAAGCAACAATTGGGCCGGAGTTTAGCAGCCCACTGATGCAACAAATGGGCCAAAGCTTGAAGAGTGATCTGGTGTGCAAGTGGACTAAGAATGGCCAACCATGTGGCCCATTTCGAAGCCCAAGCCCATTCTAACCTTCAGCCAACCTAGGTCTATAAATACATGGCTATTGGTGTGTGTAAAGGTGGTTGAATATATGAGAAATAGCCCTTTTGTGTTCAGCCAAAATAGTTGAAGCTTGGTAAACGGTAAGGCTCGGTTTGGTCAAGAACCGAGAAGAAGTTCATCTCCTTGAGCTTTCAAGCCCGAGGTTGCTTGAATAGCCATCGTTCCACTCGTCTTCCCTCTCTTTTCCAGAGAAGGATACACAAAGAGAGTGGCCAGAAACCGGTCCTGTTTACTGTCGTCTTCCTGCGGAAGATCGTTATACTGAGAGCCTAAAAGGTTGCTCATCGAACAACATTCGGTTTTCTGCTTATATTTTGTTTTTCTGTTTTGTTTGTGGGTAAAATACGACTCATTCGAGGTGGAATCTTGTCAACACCTGTGAACACCGGTCGACACCTTAATACTCTATGCCCGCCCCGGTCGAACTTCATGGTCGACACTTCTACGCACATAACGAAAAGCGGTCGACACCTGCCTTAAGCGGTCGACACCTTATTTCTCTCTGCCCACACAGGTCGAACCCTGTGGTTGACACTCTCACTGATTTCTCACTAACCGGTCGACACCTACAGACACCGGTCGACACTTCATTTCTCTATGCCCGCACAGGTCAAACCCCCGCGGTCCATACTCTAACCGATCGACCCCTAAAGGCGCCAGTCGACACTTCATTTCTCTCTGCCTGCACAGGTCGAACCCTGCGGTCGACACTCTCATCCCATTTTACACTGACTAGTCGACACCTATGGATTTCGGTCGACACTTTGCACCAGCAGTATAAAAACAACACCAGTTTGAAAGAAGGTGGATGACGAAAACCTCCACGATTAAAACCACGAAGTAAAGACCTGTATTTTTAAGACAAAATTTTCTCAAGTAGTTTCAAAACTCGACTATACACCAATCCCGACTATTAACGTGCAAATCAACTTACACTTACAAATTCTCTATAGACTTGACTTGGATTCCACAAAATACAACCCCCAAAACCTACCATCCGGCTTCGCTCCACGGGTCGGGTCGCCGTGACGAACTCCACCTGCCGGCACATGGTAGCACGCTGCCGACTGCCTAATCATCCTGCATGGGCTCTCGTGACTCATCCGCTGGAATCTCTGCACCTACACCACGGAACACACAGCATAAGCCTAACACTCAGTAAGTAGTGCAATATAAAACGTAAAACCTAACGATACAATCCTATCATATGCAGTCTTTAGACTCAAGCTCATGTTGTCACAATTGGTGCCGCGTGGTACAGCCGCACCATGGTGAGGTTGGACTCTCTTGCCATCTCACACCCTGGCACGTCGCCATCGTCCTGGTTCCTCCAGCAACGAGGCCCTCAAATTGCGTCACACCACCCCCTGGCACGTCACCACCATCCCGGTTCTTCCAGCTACGGGGCCATAGTTGCCAACCACCACACACACATTGCAGCAGCCATCCTAGGGTGAGGCTGGACGTACTCGCCACACCACCCCCTGGCACGTTCGCACCATCCCGGTTTCTCCAGCAACGGGGCCGTAACTGCCTACAGACATTCTCACCGCCACACATCACACTTCACATTCGCACATAAAACCATGCTCAAATTCATTTTTGTTCCCTTTTCAAAACATGATGCATGTCAAACACTACGCACGCACATTCCAATAAAACCATATAAATCCTAACATTCAACGGTGTAGGCCATCTTGAGCAAAACACATGCATACACTACTTACCTGGCGTCCTAGCTTTCCGTGGTACTCGTTTCACTAAAAACCTGCTCAACCTACAACATAAACCGTTTTCCCATCAAAACGCATCCCAATACTCTACTCACGCTAAATCATCATACTAGCACAACACTTCACGAACTCGCCAAAATCACTCACTAACCCAGCTCGGCTCAAAATCAGCTTAAACTTGCAATGCGCATAACTTTTGCGTCTGTCATCGGAATCACTCGATTACAGTGGCCAAACGCTCCAATCATAACCTTGTTTAATATACCACAACAGAATTTAAAATGATTAACTACAACTAAGCCAAAAATCCAAAAATAGAATAGGCCATAGGGTCTAAAATCCTCCCTCCTCAGCCTTTCAGCAAAACATAACACATTCCTCATCAATCTATCACATTTATTGTCAACAATTCTACAACAATCGATAATAACTTCAACGAACACTCCAACACTAAAACTCTAATTCCCTATCAATCAAATTTCTCATCAAACTCTTCCATTAACCAAAACTAAACCATAAACCATTAAAAATTTACCTTACCGTTGAAATAAAGTGGAAAACTGAGATCGGCTAGTTGAACATCGTCGGAAGGGAAGATTGTCGCAAGAGGGCTTCCCTTCCTTTCTTTTTCTCTCGGTGAATGAACGAAGAAGGGGAAGATTTCTTCTTCCCCTTTCATTCACTTATAATAATTATATTATTAATATAATTAATTCAAATTACCATTTTGTCCTCACGCTTTAACCGTTCAGTTACACTATCATTCGGGTCGCGTTCGGCCAGAATTCTACAAACTTTTCTTGCCCATTAGTCTCGAATTAATCCTCCACCTAACCTTACAAATTTTTTGCTCTGCATTCTGACCCAAACCCCGCCCGCTTATCGCCCTGACAACCCAAAAATTGATAGCACGAAAATATGGGGTGTTACATCTTCCTCTTCTTAAAAGAATTTTGTGCCCAAAATTCACGTACCGAATAACTCCGGATACTGTTGTTCCATGTCCTGCCGCCTTTCCCAAGTAGTCTCCTCCACGTTGTGATTGCATCACAAAACTTTAACCAAGGGAATGTTCTTGTTACGCAACACTTTCAAAGCTGATCCCAGTATGCCCACTGGCTTCTTTTCGTAAGATAGCGTCGGCTGTACCTCTATATCGTGCTGTGCAACCACCTGAGAAGGATCACGAATAATACAATTTCTCAGCATGGAAACATGGAAGACATATTCATTGAGGAAGGTAGCTGAAGCTTGTAGGCAGTCTTCCCAATCCTGTCCACAATAGGGAACAGTCCAACAAAACGAGTGTTGAGCTTTCCTTGCTTCCCGAACCTGACCACTCCCTTGAACAGGGAGATCTTCAGAAATAACTCATCACCCACGCCAAACTCTAGTTCTCCCCTTCTCCGATCGGAATAGCTCTTTTACTGACTCTGAACTGCCTCGACCCTCTTCTTTATAATAGCAATTTTGTCGACCGTCTGTTGTAGTATTTTCAGGTCTATAAGTGTTGCTTCTCCAACCTCGTCCCATTACAATGGTGACCTGCATTTTCTTCCATACAAAGCCTCGTACGGCGTCATGCCAATGGTAGACTGGTAACTATTATTATATGAGAATTCGACCAATGACAAGAACCTGCTCCAGGCCGCCTGAAACTCCAACACAAAGGCTCTGAGCATGTCTTCTAGTATCTGTATGGTTCGCTCCGATTGCCCGTCAGTCTGAGGGTGAAAGGCTGTACTGAATTCCAGCTTGGTACCCATGGCCTTATGCAAACTTTTCCAAAACTTAGACGTAAACCTGGGGTCTCAGTCTGACACTACCGACACCGGGACCCCATATAGTCTGACTATCTTCTGCATGTACAACTGAACGAATTGATCCATCGAGTAAGTCATTCTCACCGGTAAAAAGTGAGACGACTTCGTTAGTCTATCTACAATCACCCAAATTGTATCGTGGCGCTTAGCAGTCTTTGGCAGTCCGACCACAAAATCCATAGCGACCCGCTCCCATTTCCACTCAGGAATAGGTAGTGGCTGAAGCGTACCTGACGGTCTCTGATGCTCTGCCTTTACCTGCTGTCATACCACGCAGGTCTCAACGTGCTTGGCTACCTCCCGCTTCATATTAGGCCACCAATAGTGTTGTTTTAAATCTCTATACATCTTAGTACTTCCTGGATGCACAGAGAGGGAATACAAGTGGATTTCAGACAATATCTCCCTTCTCAGCTCCTCATTCTTGGGGACGTACCACCTATCACGAAACTTCAGTATCCCATCCTCCGAATAGCTAAGCTCAGTGCTAGCTTTGGCCCCCATACCTGCCTTCAGTCCACTGCACTCAGGGTCAGTCTCTTGGGTCCGCTTAATTCTGTCCAAGATGGTCGATTTCAATGACATCGCTGACAGTGTGGCTGCCAAATCAGAAATCACTTCTAAGCCAAACTCCTGCACCTAAGCCCTGAGCTTGGTAGGCATCGCTGACATCCTAGTAGACATCAAAGCTGACACTCGGCTCAGGGCGTCTGCTACCACATTTGCTTTCCCCGGATGATACTTGATTTCTAGGTCGTAGTCTTTAACTAGCTCGAGCCACCTCATTTGTCTCACGTTTAGCTCCTTCTGCGTGAAGATGTACTTCAAACTCTGGTGGTCCAAGAAGATTTTGCACTGTTGTCCATACAAATAATGCCTCCAGATCTTAAGTGCGAAGCCCACTGCCGCCAACTCCAAGTCATGCGTGGGATACTTCTGCTCGTAGGGCTTCAGTTGTCTTGAGTCATAGGCAATCATCCTTCCACTACGCAACAACACGCAGCCCAAGCCTACCCTGAAGGCGTTATAATAAATGCTGAACTTCTCCCCCTCTACTGGCAGTACTAACAAAGGGGTTATAGTCAACTTTCGTTTTAACGCCTGGAAGCTGTCCTCGCACTGATCATATCAACTATACGTCACGTTTTTCCTAGTCAATCGAGTCAAAGGGGTTGCAATCTTGGAGAATCCTTCAATAAATCTGTTGGGGTCCAGCCCTTGCTCGGTCACTAGAACACACAATGGATCGGTTAGGCCCTCGAATCTTGGCCAAGCCAAGAAACCCTTGAGAAAAACATAAAAATGAACAGCCAAATGTGCTTGGAATGAAACGAAATTTGGTGTGAGTTTAGTGGAGTGAGTGAGGTGTGTGATGGTGGTGGTCGTGGTCCAAGTTGATTAGAAATGACAAAGTTATGCACACAAACCCGCAAGTCAGCCGAAGAGACAATGTAATGTTGTTCTTGGCAATCACAACCTTTCCATGGAAAGATTCTCAACTTAGGGAACCGGTTTTGGCCACTCTCTTTTTGTTTCCTTCCCTTGAAAAGGAGGAGAGAAAAGTGGAAAACAAGCTCGAGCAACAACCTTGAGTTGCCAAGCTATGAGGCTTCTCCTAAGCGGTTCAAGGAACCGAGCACTAACCTTGAAAAGGTGATGGAAAACTCCCTTGGTTTCCTCTAGAAAATATGCCGATGCTCATTAACTTTGCCAACCAAAATACAAACAGCAATGCTATGCTTATATAGGCCTAGGATGGAGGGGTTTAGGGCTGTGCTTTTGGTCTTCAAAACTTGGAGAATTGTAGCTTGTAACCGGCTCCAAAGTGAGGCATTGTGTGACCGAGATGGGGGCAGCCAAGAGGTGATCAATGGCTTGTTGAATGCCATGTCATGGATCTATGTTTCTTCCACAAAAGGTAAAGGGGACAAGCATCTCAAATGGTAGACCAATGGTGTGACCAAATCGGGTAAGATTGGCCACCACTTACGGCACTTCCTTCTTGGCGCGTGCGGGGCCGAGAATGGCATGTTTTGCATGCCCGATTGATGCTTCAAGTTAAGCCAATTCTGAAACCCTTTCCATCATCTATCCTAACCATTCAACCTAATCCTAAATGTCTAATGCATGCACATAATAATAAGTTAAACAAGAAGGCCAATGTTTGCTCAATAAGTTCAAATAAAATATTACATAGAATTTGGCTCGGGAAGACAAATTCCCTTAAGAGCATCATGATCTTCAATGGTGGCTTCTCATGCAAGGATGTGTCTCGGTTGCTCCATGTCTTGAATCTCCACTTCCCACTTTAAGATTTCAATTCCCGGCTCCATCAAATCATTACCTGCACAAGAAACAAGCGTGTGGGAATGTAAGTTAATTAAAGTGTGTGCTTGGACTTGAGATCGTGTGACGGGCCTATGGGGCACATCATCCTCCCTAGGTGACTGTGGATTTGACCTCAAATCCAATAAGTTCGGGTCGTGAAACTGATCTTCATCGCCTTTATAGAGTGAGAATTCTTGGACGTTGAAAGTCGCGGATACTCCGTATTCACCCGGTAATTCAATTTTGTAGGCATTATTATTGATCCTCTCAAGTACTTTAAATGGTCCATCCACACGAGGTAGAAGTTTAGGCTTTCTCTTGTCAGGAAACATTTCTTTTCAGAGATGCAAGCATACCAAGTCTCCTGCTCGATAAATGACTTCTTTGCGACCTTTGTTCACGTGCTTAGCCACACTCTCATTTCTCTTTTCAATAGGCTTTCGCACGGTTTCGTGCAACTTCTTAATTTGTTTGGATTTATTTGCACCTGATGGATTGACTAACTCCTTATAGGTAAAGGGACAAGGTCCAACGGTGTAAATGGATTAAACCCATAAGCAACCTCAAAGGGCGATTTCTGAGTAGTGGAATGAAGGGTGCGGTTGTAGGAAAATTCCAAATATGGAAGTATGATGTTCTAGTTAGACAATTTCTTGCCTACAACACTGCGTAAGAGGGAGCCTAGAGTCCTGTTGATAACTTCCGTTTGCCCATCAGTTTGGGGATGAAAAAAAGTGCTGAAGCACAACTTAGTCCCTAACCTCCTCCATAAAGTGGTCCAGAAGGCGCTTAAAAACTTAGTGTCTCTATCTGACACTATTGAGTGTGGAATGCGGCGAACGATCTCTTTGAAAAATAGGTCGGCGGTTAAAGTAGAGTCATTTGTCTTGGCACAAGGAATAAAGTGTGCCATTTTGGAAAACCTATCCACGACCACCATGATTGAATCCTTAGCTCGGGGGGTCCGTGGTAGTTCTAAGACAAAGTCCATACTGACTGCAATCTAGGGGTGCGAAGGAACGGGTAAGGGCATGTACAAGCTTTGAGGTAGAACTCTACTTTTGGCGTTTTTGCAAACTATGCACGTCTCTACTAGGCGATGCACATCTTTCATCATGTGAGACCAAAAGAAGTGTTCCTTCAGCATATCAAAGGTCTTCTTTTCTCCAAAATGATTGGCTAAACCCCTACAATGAGGTTCTCTCACAAGGCATCGTCGTAAACTTCCTTGAGGGATGCACAATTTTCCCGTTTTGACCAAATAACCATCCATGAGGCAATAATCTCTTTCAACCTTGTCTAGGCATCGGGCGTAATGAGGTCCAAAGTCGGGGTCAGAGGCGTAGCTATCCTTAATCCATTCGATCTAAAAAATCTCACTGCTAGCTCGGTGAAAAGGATGCACTTCCTATATAAGGCGTCTGCTACTACATTATTTTCTCCCTTGAGATACTTCAAGGTCTATGGAAACCTCTCTTGAAACTCTACCTATGTTGCAAGCCTTTTGTTCAGCTTATGTTGGCTCTTAATGTGCCGTAAGGTTTGGTGATCCGTATTGATGACGAATTCTCTTGATAAGAGATAGTGCTCTAATGCTCGTATAACTGCGTAAAACTCTTTATCATAAGTAGAATAATTGAGCACGACTCATTTCATCTTCTCACTGAAATATGCAATGGGTCGTTGGTCTTGCATAAGTACTGCTCCTATTCTAACTCCTAACGCATCACTTTTGACTTCGAATACCTTGTTGAAGTTGGGAAGAGCAAGTACGGGGGAATGACATAGCTTTTCCTTAATTAACTCAAAGCTCTTTTGACAGATCGGGGTTCAAGTAAACTCTTTTCCTTTCTTGGTACAGTCTGTAAGAGGTGCAGCTATTGAGCTAAAGTTTTGGATAAATCTCCTATAAAATGAGGCTAGCCCGTGGAAACTTCGTACTTCCGATATAGAATTGGGCGTAGGCCAGTCCTTAATGGCTTTGATTTTATCCTCGTCAGCTTCCATACCATTTTTGGAGATTATAAAGCCTAAGAAATAAACCTTGTCCTGGGCGAAGGAGCACTTGCTAAGGTTCCCAAATAATTTGGCCTTCCTAAGGGTATGGAAAAGTGTACTAAGGTGGTTAAGGTGTTGTGGAAGGTTAATGCTATACACTAATATGTCGTCAAAGTAGACAAGAATGAACTTACCAAGGTAGTCTTTGAGTACATGGTGAATGAGTCGCATAAACGTGCTTGGGGCGTTAGAAAGCCCGAAGGGCATGACCATCCATTTAAATAAGCCATACTTGGTTTTAAACGCTGTCTTCCACTCATCTCCTTCCTTCATGCGTATCTGATGATAACCACTATTAAGGTCCACTTTGAAAAAGTTCGAAGCTCCACTGAGCTCGTCTAACATGTCCTCGAGCCTAAGGATGAGAAACCTATATTTGACTGTAATGTGGTTCACGGCTCGGCTATCGACACACATCCTCATGGTGCCGTCTTTCTTAGGGACTAATAATGAGGGAACTGCACAATGACTCATGGACTCTCTTATGTAGCCCTTATCCAATAATTCTTGCACCTGATCTTGCAGTCTTTCGGTCTCTTCGGAGTTCATTCGATAGGCTGGTCGATTGGGTAGGGCAGCTCCTGGTTGGAGATCAATTTGGTGTTCTATGCCACGTAGAGGTGGCAAACCTTTAGGTAAATCTTCGAGAAACACGTCTTGGAACTGATGTAGTAGAGTATTAACGGGGTGAGGTATGTCTCCTAGCTCCATCACTCTATCCCGGTATAGTATCAAAATCATGGGATCCCCTCTAAGTACGAATGCTTCTAATTCAGCCTTAGGCATGAAGAGACTCGCTTTATTCTTTTCTTCTCTACCCATGTTGCAAGCCTTTTGTTCAGCTTATGTTGGCTCTTAATGTGCCGTAAGATTTGGTGATCAGTATTGATGACGAATTCTTTCGATAAGAGATAGTGCTCTAATGCTCGTATAACTGCGTAAAACTCTTTATCATAAGTAGAATAATTGAGCACGACTCCTTTCATCTTCTCACTGAAATATGCAATGGGTCGTTGGTCTTGCATAAGTACTGCTCCTATTCCAACTCCTAGCGCATCACTTTTGACTTCGAATACCTTGTTGAAGTCGGGAAGAGCAAGTACGGGGGAATGACATAGCTTTTCCTTAATTAACTCAAAGCTCTTTTGACAGATCGGGGTTCAAGTAAACTCTTTCCCTTTCTTGGTACAGTCTGTAAGAGGTGCAGCTATTGAGCTAAAGTTTTGGATAAATCTCCTATAAAATGAGGCTAGCCCGTGGAAACTTCGTACTTTCGATATAGAATTGGGCGTAGGCCAGTCCTTAATGGCTTTGATTTTATCCTCGTCAGCTTCCATACCATTTTTGGAGATTATAAAGCCTAAGAAATAAACCTTGTCCTGGGCGAAGGAGCACTTGCTAAGGTTCCCAAATAATTTGGCCTTCCTAAGGGTATGGAAAAGGGTACTAAGGTGGTTAAGGTGTTGTGGAAGGTTAATGCTATACACTAATATGTCGTCAAAGTAGACAAGAATGAACTTACCAAGGTAGTCTTTGAGTACATGGTGCATGAGTCGCATAAACGTGCTTGGGGCGTTAGAAAGCCCGAAAGGCATGACCATCCATTTAAATAAGCCATAATTGGTTTTAAACGCCGTCTTCAACTCATCTCCTTCCTTCATGCGTATCTGATGATAACCACTATTAAGGTCCACTTTGGAAAAGTTCGAAGCTCCACTGAGCTCGTCTAACATGTCCTCGAGCCTAAGGATGGGAAACCTATATTTGACTGTAATGTGGTTCACGGCTCGGCTATCGACACACATCCTCAGGTGCCGTCTTTCGTAGGGACTAATAATGAGGGAACTGCACAATGACTCATGGACTCTCTTATGTAGCCCTTATCCAATAATTCTTGCACCTGATCTTGCAGTCTTTCGGTCTCTTCGGAGTTCATTCGATAGGCTGGTCGATTGGGTAGGGCAGCTCCTGGTTGGAGATCAATTTGGTGTTCTATGCCACGTAGGGGTGGCAAACCTTTAGGTAAATCTTCGAGAAACACGTCTTGGAACTGATGTAGTAGGGTATTAACGGGGTGAGGTATGTCTCCTAGCTCCATTACTCTATCCCGGTATAGTATCAAAATCATGGGATCCCCTCTAAGTACGAATGCTTCTAATTCAGCCTTAGGCATGAAGAGACTCGCTTTATTCTTTTCTTCTCTTTTAATAGCTTCATCCTTAGCTATCTGCTCAGGGGTCATAGGTGCTAACTTAAAAGCTTCGCCTTCGAATTTGAGGGAATAGTAGTTGGAATGCCCATCGTGGTTCGCTTTTCGGTCAAATTGCCAAGGTTGGCCTAAAAGCAAATGGCTTGCACTCATAGGCACAACATCGCAAAGCAAACTTAACTCTTACTTGATTGGTAACTTTAACATCGTCTCTATCATCTAACCATTTAAGCTTATATGGGTGGGGGTGAGCACTAGTCTCTAACCCTAACTTAGACACTAAGTCTTTAGAGGCCACGTTCGCACAACTTCCTCCATCAATAATGAGAGAACACAACTTATCCTTGATGAGGCATTTACTATGGAAGATATTCTCACGCTGGCAATGCTCTCCTGAACTCTTGGTTATGAGAACTCGTCTTCTCACCATAAGTTAAGGGCCATCAGGGGCATGAATAACTTCTTCTATTGAATCACTCTTGTCCTCATTCTGTCCTACTTCTTCTACTTCTTCTTCACACTCGCCTTCACTTATGAACTCACCGGTGTCTTCCTCAATGATCATGACACGACGGTTCGGGCATTGGGCCATGAAATGACCTAGGCCGTGACACTTGTAGCACTTGAGGTCTCGTGCTTTCTGTCCAGTGGGGTTGTCTTTCTTGACCTCTGATCCTTTAGGGTTTATTGGTTTACTAGTTGATTCTTTGGGAGACCAATGTCTTTGAAAAGGCTTTTTCCAATCAGCCTTGGTCACTGGTTTGTTAGCCTCAGGTAGCTTAGGGGTGTATTTGGGGAGTTGATTAATCTTAAATGATTGGGTGGCTTTCCTCTTCCGCTTAAGTTGGTGTTCGATTTTAAGGCCATCTGAACTACCATGTCCATGGATTCTATGAGATGCAATTCTACGGCGTCAGCAATGTCATAATTCAAGTCATGGATAAACCTAGCTATGGTCTTCTCTTCGGGTTCTTCTAGTTCTCCTCGAATTTTGAGAGTCTCGAACTCTGTAAGGTACTCCTCAATGGTTAGACTTCCCTGTCTGAGGTTATGTATTTGTATGATCAACTCTTGTTTGTAATGACTAGGGACAAATCTCTTCGTCATGATAGTTTTCATCTTTCTCCAAGTATCAATAGAGTTAAATCCAGTCTGCGCTCTTTGCGTCCTTACATTAAGACTACCAGAGTAAGGCATAGCCGGTAAACTCTACAGAAACCAACTGAATCTTGACTTTGTCGGAGTAGTTATAACAATCAAAAATCCTCTCAACCTTCTCTAACCATTCTAAAAATGTTGTCCCGTCGCATGTTCCATTAAAGGGGGGTATTTGTATCTTAACGTTTCGAAGGTCATCAGTCTCTATGTCGGTCTCGTCTAAACTCATCATGATTCCTATGAATTGGTGGCCGAAAGTTTTCTTCTTCATCTAAGGTTCATTCATCATCCTCATCGTAATCATAGTTAGGGTGCCTATCCCTAGAATACTCAATCTCCGCTTCATCATCTAAGGGCTCTTGGTCTCTGACTCGTCTCCTAAGATTGTCATTTCGTCTCCTAGGTATAGTGTCTTGCGAGGAATCTCTACGGTGGGTAGGACGACGTCCACTCATAACTTGTTCAAATTTTAGGATCATGTCATGAAGTTGTTTACTTAGTGTTCCAACCATTCCACTTAAACTATTTAGTTGACCGTGCATACTTGACTCTCCCTCTTAGTGGGTGTGAGTCTCGTTTTGGGGAATGTCCTTGCCCCGGCTCGGTGGATTGGGTTCGGGGGTCATATTTGGGTTTGGGCCAATTTGGAATCCACTTCTTGTTTTCATATTTAAGTCTTAGATAAAGGGGACTTTAATCATATTTAAACCTTAAGTCTTAGGGTATTATGATGGGTGACCTAACTAAGGTAATTGACTTAATCTCCCTTTTAGTTTTCGTTTCTTTCTTTTGTTTTGTTTTGTTTGTTGTTTTTTTTTTCTTTTTTTAAGAAAATACTAGCAAACAAATACTAATGAGCAAAAGGAAAGGAATTCATCACTTTGGGCATCATGCAATTAGATTAAATTATCAAAGTTAAAACAATGATCACTAACTCTCGGATGTGTGAAAAGTTCACTAAAATGAGGCAATAGTCTTAACCTCGGTTTGCTCCAAGAGATTTAACAATAAATGAGCAACATAAAACATCAAATTAAAGTTAATAATATGCAGCACAAATTTCGTGCTTTGGAACAACCCTAAGCCATGCACAAAGTGGTCCCAACTATCAACATCAAACTTGCCATTTTTGTGCACACAAAACTGTTTTTTGCAAAAGTATGTTTTCCTTTAACCAAAACAGCATCTATTTGAATTTTAAACCACAACAAACCGAAAAGGAACACATGATTCAGCTACATAACATGTTAACTTAAGTCTAAAAAGTTATAGGCTCGGTCTTGTGCAAAAAAAAATAGGTCACAACAACAAAATATAACATGCTATTCTCGGCAATGTCAAAAACAGAAATTTCATGCTATTGTGTCTCGGTTTTTAGGCAAACTTTAAACCAAATCACATGTAACATTTGACAAGCCTAACATTCATTCTTAGTAGAGGATATAAGCAGCAATATGCATAAAATGTTCATTTAAATCAAGCTGCAAGTTTCTGTTATTAGTGCACACAAACCGGTCATCAAAAGAAATAATAAACCTTGAACTATGCGGTTTTCTAACAAAGTGCATTAAACATTTTAAATCGATGCAACCATCAAGCTAACCATAAGATTTTAAAGCTAAACATGCATGCTTAAGTACTTAACAAGCTATGTGAGGTGCTGGAAGTGTTAAAATACAGCAAGAAAAAGTGTTGTTCCCGAAATAGAAAAGAAGACAACAAGAACTCAAGTGGTTAGCATTTGTTTAACCAAAAGGGGAAGGAATTTACAGCCATGAAAATGGAGTCTAAGGGCTGATATTTCTTCATGTTTAGATGTTTAACAACTCAAGAAACATGCTGGAGATGATTTTAGCTCAAAAGAAATTGGAAATAAAACAAGGAAACCGCAAGCGCATCAATAACCCGAATAGGTGAGCAATGAAACCCGGTTTTAGGCTTTAAGGTGCAGCCATCCAAATGAGTTTGGAAAACCAAACTAACTTGATTTCTAGCACTCCCCGGGGACCTCCTATGCTCTGATACCAAATGTTGGGGTCTAGCCCTTGCTCGGTCGCTAGAAAACACAATAGATCGGTTAGGCCCTCGGATCTCGGCCAAGCCGAGAAACCCTTGAGAAAAACAGAAAAATGAACAGCCAAATGTACTTGGAATGAAACGAAATTTGGTGTGAGTTTAGTGTAGTGAGTGAGGTGTGTGATGGGTGGTCATGGTCCAAGTTGATTAGAAATGACAAAGTTATGCACACAAACCCGCAAGTCGGCCGAAGAGACAATGTAATGTTCTCGGCAATCACAACCTTTCCATGGAAAGATTCTCAACTTGGGGAACCGGTTTTGGCCACTTTCTTCTTGTTTCCTTCCCTTGAAAAGGAGGAGAGAAAAGTGGAACACAAGCTTGAGCAACAACCTTGAGTTGCCAAGCTAGGAGGCTTCTCCTAATCGGTTCAAGGAACCGAGCACTAACCTTGAAAAGGTGATGGAAAACTCCCTTGGTTTCCTCTAGAAAATATGCCGATGCTCATTAACTTTACCAACCAAAATACAAACAGCAATGCTATGCTTATATAGGCCTAGGATGGAGGGGTTTAGGGCTGTGCTTTTGGTCTTCAAAACTTGGAGAATTGTAGCTTGTAACCGGCTCCAGAGTGAGGCATTGTGCGGCTGAGATGGGGGCAGCCAAGAGGTGATCAATGGCTTGCTGAATGCCATGTCATGGATCCATGTTTCTTCCACAAAAGGTAAATGGGACAAGCATCTCAAATGGCAGCCCAATGGTGTGGCCAAATCGCGTAAGATTGGCCACCACTTATGACACTTCCTCCTTGGCGCGCGTGGGGCTGAGAATGACATGTTTTGCATGCCCGATTGATGCTTCAAGTTAAGCCAATTCTGAAACCCTTTCCATCATCTATCCTAACCATTCAACCTAATCCTAAATGTATAATGCATGCACATAATAATAAGTTAAACAAGAAGGCCAATGTTTGACCAATAAGTTCAAATAAAATATTACATAGAATTTGGCTCGGGAAGACAAATTCCCTTAAGAGCATCATGATCTTCAATGGCGGCTTCTCATGCAAGGATGTGTCTCGGTTGCTCCATGTCTTGAGTCTTCACTTCCCACTTTAAGCTTTCAATTTTCGGCTCCATCGAATCATTACCTGCACAAGAAACAAGTGTGTGAGAATGTCAGTTAATTAAAGTGTGTGCTTGGACTTGAGATCGTGTGACGGGCCTATAGGGCACATCAAAATCTCCGGTAATATCCCGTAAATTCCAGAAAACTGCGTATCTCGCTGGCATTGGTTGGTTGTGGCCATTCTTTCACAGACTGAACCTTCACCGGATCCACTGAAATACCATCACGAGAGATGACGTGCCCTAAAAATTTGATCCTATCCAGCCAAAATTCGCACTTAGAGAACTTAGCATATAGTCGGTGCTGCCCTAGAGTCGTCAGCACGATCCTCAAGTGCTCTTTGTGCTCATCTTCACTCCGAGAGTATATCAGGGTGTCATTAATGAATACTATCACGAATCTATCTAATTGCTCCCTGAATACTTGGTTCATCTGGTCCATAAGGGCAGCTGAAGCGTTAATCAGTCCGAACGACATCACTAAAAACTCATAGTGCCCGTACTGCGTTCAGAAAGCTGTATTCGGGACATCTTCCTCCCTAACCTTCAACTGATAGTAATCGGATCTGAAATCAATATTAGAGAACACCCATGCACATTGAAGTTGATCAAACAAGTCATCTATCTTTGGCAACGGGTACGTATTCTTCACTGTCAACTTATTCAGTTCCCAGTAGTCAACACACATGCGTAGAGATATGTTCTTCTTTTTAACGAAAAGTACCTGCGCACCCCACGATGAAAAACTAGGGCGTATGAAGCCCTTATCCGTCAACTCCTCTAATTGTGCCCTTAACTCTTTCAACTCGGTAGGCGCCAACCTGTACGGGTTCTTGCACACTGGTTCAGCCCTAGGATACACGTCGATAATGAACTCCATTTCCCTGTCAAGGGGCAGACCCTGCAAATACTCAAGAAACACGCTCGGAAAATCCTGCACAATGGGGATGTCCTAGAGTTGAGCCTCACTTTAAAACTGCGCATCCATGACACTAGCCAAGAAGCCCATGCATCCACCTCGTAACAACTGTTGGGCTCTTATAGGTGACACTACCGAAATTCTACTCAAACCCTTTCCTGCCCTGAATGAGCAACTCTCTCCACTCGGGAGCCGAAAGTGGATCTCTCTGGTTCTGCAATCTATCATGGCATAATATCTAGATAGTCAATCCATCCCCAAAATAGCCTCATACCCCTTCATGTCGAGTATGATCAGATCAGCGTACAACCATTTTCCTCCCACTATCACAATATCAACTTGTACCACTTGATTTGAGTATAGACGCTCCCCCGATGACAACAACACATCATAGAACTGCCCAGAATAGCTGGACACTAGATTTTTCTTGACCACGAAGGCAGTAGAAACAAACGAATGAGTAGCACCCGTATCGAAAAGAGTATAAGCTGCCATGCTTGAAATAAGAATACTACTGGAAATCACCGATGGTTGGACGGCATCATCCTGCTCAACGAGGGCAAAGACTCTTGGTGCCGCTTTTGCTGGGGCCTTGCTCAAATTCGGGCAACTTCTAGCAAAATGCCTCACTTCATTGCAGTTGAAGCACCAATTCTGTTGCGCCTTCTGACAATCTCTAGACATGTGGCCCGCCTCGCCACAGTTGTAGCATCACTCCGCACCTACTCTGTACTCGCCAGAATGACTCCTCTAACACTTTGGGCACACTGAAAACTGCCCCGATCCCTGAGGTCGCTTGTTGCTTCCCTAGCTGCTAGAGCTGTCGCTAGCCCTCTTCAGGCCCTTCCGCTATGACGACTCTTCTCCGCTTGGCTAAGGTAACAATTCTCTAAAAAATTTTCTGGGTTGTTCCTTAGGTAGCTCTCGACAACTGGGATGCTTCGTCCTGGCCTCTTCAATGTCTAAGGCCTTCGCCACCACGTCCTCGTAAGGCACCCCTCGCGTTCCCGCTATCCGTATAGCCATGTATACGGCTGGCTTCAGGCCCTATACAAATTAGTGTACTTTGTTATCGTTCAGTCTCACCAGGTGACTAGCAAACCGAGATAGCGCCTCAAACTGTCTCACGTATTCGACCACAGTACCCGTTTGTCTCAACTGGGCGAACTCAACCATCGTCTGGGTCCTGAATGAGTGGCTGAAATACTTACCAAAAAATATTGCCTTAAACTCTTCCCAGGTCATGATCTTCACATCTCTTGTGGCCCTCACTGTATTCCACCAATAGCGGGCATCCTTGGCAAGGTGGAATACTGCACTGGATACCTTGTCCTGATCGTCCACCTTGTCATAATCTAACATGCTTCCATACTTCGAATCCACTCTTCAGCACTGAGTGGGTCCGAAGATGATTCGTCAAATACTGGGGGTCTGAGCCTGTGCAACCTATCACCCCCCACGATCCGTCGAAGTCTGGGCACTAGATTGGCCTTGGTCTTTTCTACTCATAAACCGCTTAAGCTATTGAGACTGGCGGTTGACCAACTCGATAAGCTGTCTAACGGTGTTGTCCATATCGCCTACAGCTCTACGCGTCTCTCTAACCATAATGCTAAACTTGTACACCATAACATCTAGTGAGTCTAAACGAAACTACGAGGGCTCTAAGAAATACTTACAGTTGGTGGAGCACTCCCATGCAGCGGCTGGTGGTCATAGAAGATCCATCGAATGACGTCGACCCCGTGGCTCTGACAGTCGTACCATATCCTCTTCCCACCTATTAACTGTCCCCTCTACCTTTCCTCAAGCGGTGTGGGAATTGTGACAGCCCCTCCTGCCTTCACAATTTCACCCCTTCTCCGAGGGGTCCGATATCCTCGTCGGCCACACTTATAGTTGGTTAAATGCTCTGATACCATAACTGTTACGCCCCAAAAACCCACACGGTCTCCGGTTCACACTTCGCCATTACCACCCTTGCAGTGCCCCTAAGTCATCCCCGGTCCCGGGTCGCCAACCGTACATTTACTGCTCACCTCGATAGAATTCGTATAAAATTTAAAACTTTTGTTCCTCGACTTAAATCAACACTCTTTGAAAACGTTTAAACTTATAGCAGCGGAAGACTCAATCAAAAATCGGGTTAAATGACACTTCACCTTTCAAAACATTCTAAAAAAAGGTATCGGTCGACATCTGTGAACACCGGTCGACACCTTAATACTCTCTGCCCACCCCAGTCGAACTTCATGGTCGACATTTCTACGAATATAACTAAAAGCGGTTAACACCTGCCTTCAGCGGTCGACACCTCATTTCTTTCTGCCCGCACAGGTCGAACCTCGCGGTCAACACTCTCACTGATTTTTCACTAACCGGTCGACACCTACAAACACCGGTCGACACTTCATTTCTCTCTGACCGCACAGGTCGAACCCCGTGGTTGACACTCTCAGTGATTTTACACTAACCGGTCAACCCGAAAGACGCCGGTTGAAACTTCATTTCTCTCTGCCCGCACAGGTTGAACCACGCGGTCGACACTCTCATCCCATTTTACATTAACCGGTCGACACCTATGGACTTCGGTCGACACTTTGCACCAGCAGTATAAAAATAACACCAGTTGGAAAGAAATAGGATGACGAAAACTTCCACGATTAAAACCACGAAGTAAAGACCTGTATTTTTAAGACAATTTCCTCAAGTAGTTTCAAAACTCGACTATACACAAATCTCGACTGTTAACATGCAAATAAACCTATACTTACAAATTCTATACACTTGACTTGGATTCCACAAAATACCCCAAAACCTACCATCCGGCTTCACTCCACGGGTTGGGCTGACGTGACGAACTCCACCTGTCGGCACATGGTAGCACACCGCCAATCGCCTAATCACCCGCTGGAATCTCTGCACCTACACCACGGAACACACAACATAAGGCTCAATAAGTAGTGCAATATGAACGTAAAAACCAACGATGCAATCCTATCACATGCAGTCTCTACACTCAAGCTCATGTTGTCACAACTGGTGCCGCATGGTACAGCCGCACCATAGTGAGGCTAGACTCTCTCGCCACCTTACACCCTGGCACGTCGCCATCGTCCCGGTTCGTCCAACAACAGGTATCCCAGGGTGAGATTTGACGCACTCGCCACACCACCCCCTAGCACGTCACCACCGTCCTGGTTTCTCCAGCAACGGGGCCGTAGTTGCCCACACACATCATTCTCATCACCACACATCACATTTCATGTCCGCACATAAAACCATGCTTGAATTCATTTTCGTTCCCTTTTCAAAACATGATGCATGTTAAACACTACGCACGCACATCCCAATCAAACCACGTAAATCCTAACGTTCCACGGTGTAGGCCTTCTTGGGCAAAACACATGCATACACTACTTATCTGGTGTCATAGCTTTCTGTGGTGCTTGTTTTACCAAAAACCTGCTCAACCTACAACAAAAACTGTTTTCCCGTCAAAACTCATCCCAATACTTTCCTCGCGCACTAAAACCACAATACGAGCACAACATTTCACGAACTCTCCAAAATCGCTCACTAACCCAACTCGACTCAAAATCAGCTTAAACTTCCAATGCGCATAACTTTTGCGTCTGTTATCGAAATCGCTCGATTCCAGTGGCCAAACGCTCCAATTATAACCTTGTTTAACATACAAAAACAGAATTTAAAATGATTAACTGCAGCTAAGGTCAAAATCCGAAAACAGAATAGGCCATAGGGTCTAAAATCCTCCTCCTCGGCCTTTAAGCAAAACACAACACATTCTTCATCAATCTATCACATTTGTCGTCAACAATTTTACAACAATCGATAATGACTCCAACGAACACTCCAACCCTAAAACCCTAATTCCCTATCAATCAAATTTCTCATCAAACTATTCTGTTAACAAAAACTAAACCATAAACCACTAAAAATCTACTTTGTCATTGAAACAAAGTGGAAAACTGAGATCGGGGTTGGTTGAACGTCGTCGGAAGGGAAGATTGTCGCGGGAAGGCTTCCCCTCCTTTCTCTTTCTCTCGGTGAACGAACGAAGAAGGGGAAGATTTCTTCTTCCCCTTTCATTCACTTATGATAATTACATTATTACTATAATTTATTCAAATTACCATTTTGACCACACGCTTTAACCGTTCAGTTACACTATCATTCGAGTCGCGTTCGACCAGAATTCTACAAACATTTCTTGCCCATTAGCATCGAATTAGTCCCGCACCTAACATTACAAATTTTTTGTTCTACATTCCGACTCGTACCCCATATCTTATCGCCCCGACAACTCGAAAATCGATACCACAAAAATACAGGGTGTTACACAGACTGCATGTGATCCCGATGTCGATAGTATCAGATTGAGACCATGGTTTACGTCCAAGTTTTGGAAGAGTCTGCATAAGGCTATGAGTACCAGATTGGATTTCAATACGACCTTTCACCCTCAGACCGATGGGCAGTCAGAGCGAACTATACAGATCTTGGAGGATATGCTCAGAGCCTGCGTATTGGAGTTTCAGGCAGCTTGGTGCAGGCTCTTGCCTTTAGTGAAATTCTCGTACAACAACAGCTATCAGTCCACCATTGGTATGGTACTGTACGAGGCTTGATATGGGAAGAAGTGCAGGTTGCCTTTGTACTGGGACGAGGTTGGGGAGACACGATTACTGGTCTGGAGATATTGCAGCAAATTGACGACAAAATTGCCATCATACAGAAGTGGTTTGAGAGAGCTCAGAGTCGCCAGAAGAGCTATGTAGATCAGAAGCGGCGAGAGATGCAGTTCAATGAAGAAGATGAGGTGTTTTTGAAGATCTCCCCATTTAAGAGAGTTGTCAGATTTGGGAAAAGAGGGAAGCTTAACCCTCGTTATGTTGGGCTGTTTCCGATCGTGAAAAGGATAGGGAGAACCACTTACACACTTCGATTGCCACCTTCAATGGACGCCATTCATGATGTTTTCTATGTTTCTATGCTAAAGAAGTGCATGCGTGATTCTGATCAGGTGGTAGCACGGGAGGATATAGAGATCCAGCCAACACTGACTTACGAAGAGAAGCTAGTGAAGATTCTAGAGTCAACCGTGAAAGTACTGCACAATAAGGAGATTCCCTTGGTCAAGGTTTTGTGATGCAATCATAGTGTGGATGATAACACCTGGGAGCAACGGAAGGACATGGAGCAGCAGTATCCCGAGTTATTCAGTATGTAAATTTTGAAGACAAAATTTTTATAAGGAGGGTAGGATGTAACACTCGAGAATTTTTCGGGTGAATTAAAAAGTTTCCGCTCAACCTAAGAGGAATTTTAAGGAAAATATCTGAATTTCAAAAATTGAAAGAAAGACGAATTGACGAATATTTAGAGAATTTAAAACGTGAGAGTATTAAGGTAATTTACAAAAAAAAATAAAAAAATAAAAAAAACAACAGAAGAGTGGCTTCTTGTGGAAGCCACTCTTTTTCTTCTTTGGACGAACACCCGAGAGCGAAGCCTAAAGACGAGCTCCTCCCTTTGACGTCAGTGCCTCCTCCGGCGACGTCCACATTGTTTTTGTGTCTTTTCCCAGCCGGCGAACGAAACCCCACCTGTGGTTCTTCATTTCCCGCACAGAAGAGCTCTCTGTTAGTTGCTCTTCTCCCTCTCTGTTGATGACCGATCATAGGATTCGATTTGGTTTCGAATTATGAGAATTTCATGCTAGAAATTAGAGTGTTTAGAATGAGAATAAATGGTGTTTAACCGGTTGGAGGAGGAAGGCTTCGAATTCTCGAAAACCAGAGAACATCAAGGGTGTGATTTAGAGTTTTTTGAATTTGGAAACCTCCAATTATCTTAGTTTATGCTTAAATGGATTAGAATGTCATTGAATGGAGGGAGAATTAGTTGAATTTGAGTAAAAACCAAAAACGTGGAATTTTGAGACATAAAATCGATTTTATTTTGGTTTTTTTTTTCACATAGCTGCGGTTAATCGTTTAGAAACCCTTTTATTATGTTAAAATAGGTTCTTTGAGGAGCATTTAGATGCTAGAATCAAGCGATTCCGATAACCGTAGGAAACGTTATGCGTGTTCAAAATTTTGGTCGATTTTAGGCCGAGATGAGTAGTGAGCCATTTTGGTTGGGCTTTTACGGGTTGAGTTATCAATTGCAGTTTTAGTGCGTAGAATGAGTTTTGGGATAAATTTTAATGAGAAATGGTTTTATTTTAGGTTGAGCCCGAGTATTGGTAGAATCGAGTACCACAGAAAGGTAAGGGCGCCAGGTAAGTAGTGTTTGCATGTATGTTGCCTTTATGGGCCTACACCACAGGACTATGGGGATGATTTGCATGTTTTGTTTCAGTCATGCATCATGTTTTGAAAAGTGTAACGAAAATGAATATGAGCATGGTTTTAAGCACGAGCAAGTAGTGTGACATGTAAACGGTGAGAATAGCGAAAACAAGACTCGAAGGAAGTGATTCGCCCTTCGATGCAGAAGAGAATTGACTTGGGAAACCTGATCTGCTTCCCAACTCAGGATGAGGATCGTTGTGAGGAGATTTGTATGCAACTTGTGGGTCCCGTCGCTGGTTGAGATGGGATAGTGGCGACGTGTCAGTGGCGGTGTGGTGCAACGGCCAATTGACCTGGTGGCGGTTTGCATTACAAGCCTCTAAGGAAATGATTTGCCCTTCGACGCTGACAGAGAATTGACTTGGGAAAACTAATCTGCTTGCCAACTCAATATGTGGATTGTACGATACAATGTCAGGAAAACAATATTAAGTGTGAGAGAGTAGAGATTGTATATGTTAGGGTTCCATGGACAGTTTTTACGTTTCAGTATACATTACTTACTAAGTATTAGGCTTACTTTATGTTCTGTGGTGTAGGTGTAGACTAGCAGGATGGTGAGTATCAGGAGTCTAGTCATGAGTAGTGAGCAGTTGGCGGTGCACGATAAGGGTACCGGTTTGGTGGACCGTGTCAGGGCAATCTGATCCGTGGATGGTGGTATGGTATGGTAGGGGTTTATGAGAGACTGCTTTTTAGGGTCTTTTGTATTTTGAATGATCTTTCTTGATGGATTTCATGTATAAATTTTGATATATAGTGAATTTTATCGTTGATAGTTTTGATGAAAATGTTTGTTTTGAAAACTAGAACTTTGGTTTAGTGATTCTGTTTCAAACGTGGTCAGATAGATTTGAATGGTGTTTTAAAGATGTACATAGATGATTTTGTTGAAAAATCATGTACTGTGTTGTTTTTGGGTTTGATTTTCAAATTAGGGTTGACATTTTTAGGCATTACTCCGTCGAAATTTTGAGAAAACGCCGTGGCATCGGGTAAGTAGAATAGAAAAGGTGTGGAAGGTTAGATGTAACACCCCGAGAAACGCCGCGTTCTCGGTGCGCTACAGTGCACCTACACACACACACTAACACTTAACATAATTCACTCAATTTAATACCCTTTTGTTTCCAATTTACTCTCCTCTCTTTTTTTTTTTTTTGACTCGATTCGAAAACAACTCGCGTCTGCCCTTCGACACCTCACGCACACTCTCACGGTGCCGCACATACCACTCAACGTTACTGTGTTTCGCGCACGCTCACAGCGCCGCGTGCCCCACGCACCCTGCCGCTGTACAGCACGTCCGCGCGCACACCCTCACCCGGTGTCGCACGACCCATGAGTACCCAACAGGGCCGCATGCCCCGCGCACCTGCAATCACGCCGCACATCCACACTCATCTAAACTCCTCTAGCATTCATCATACACACACCTTGACCTATTTCGTATCCTCTCGAATCTCAACCCCTCTCTCGAAATTTCGGCAGAGTACCGCCTAAAAACTGGCTACCCCAAAATTTAACCCTGCACACAATTCACCAGAATCCAACAATATTTACCTATCCATCATCCAGAGAAATCATCCCAACCCAAATCAGAGTAAGAAGACGACGAAAATCTGTCAAATACAAATGAAGAAAGTCTCCAGTATAGAGAAATAACATACTCTAACATGGAAAATATCCGCGTACGTCACCAAAATCACACGCACTCCATATACACCTATACATTGACGCATATACAACAATCAATCCCATCCTCCGTACATAATCACCGCAAAAGAAAGAAAACCCACAAACCGACCAGGCCACAACCTACCATATCCACGGGTCCGGTCGCCCTAACAAAAGTCCGCCATCCGGTGCCGCAGTCGCACGCCGCCAACCATCCTACACCTCAGGACTAGGCACTCGAGGCTCACCAGCGGTATCGTCAGCACCTACACCACAGAACACACAACATAAGCCTAACGCTCAGTAAGTAACGCGATATGAAAGTAAAAGCCGACAATGCAATCCTATCACATGCAGTCTCTACACTCACACTCATGTTGTCACATCTGTGACGCGTAGTGCAGCCGCACCAGGGTAAGGAGGAACCTCACGCCACCCTACACCCTGACACGTCGCCACCGTCCCAGACTCCCCAGCAACGAGGCCCACAAGCTACACCCACGCATCACCACACGGCAACCACATCAGGGTAAGGGTGTACCTCGCGCCACTCTACACCCTGACACGTCGCCCCTGTCCCAGCCTCCCCAGCACGGGGCCACAGTTGCCACACACACACGTTTCGCGATAGCCCAGCCGGCCCACCCCTCGAGTAGGATCTGCGACTGTTGTTGCACCGGCCCACACACTAGTAGGATCCGCGGTACCACTGCCCATATCCTCACCGTCAACACATTTACGCCGCATGACGGCCCAGTCGGCCCACCCCTCGAGTAGGATCCGCGACTGGTGAAGCACCGGCCCGCACACTAGCGGGATCCGCGGTACCACCGCCACACGTCTCACCTCATACATCAAAGCATGCTAAAAATCATTTTCGTTCCCGTTTTAAAAAAAATATGATGCATGTCACACAATACGGACACACACCGCAATCAATCACATAAACACTAAAGTTCTACAGTGTAGGCCCACTTGGGCAAAACACATGCATGCACTACTTACCTGGCATCCTAAGCTCGCTCGATACACAGCTTCGCCAACAGAAAGCCTCAACCTAAAACACAACCAATTTCTCATCAGTATTTCTCCCAACATTTACCAATTAGCTAAAAATAACCTTATCTAACTACACTCATTAAATTCCAACTAAAACGGTCCATTGGTTTGGTTTGGCCGAATACCAGCTCAACGTTCAGATGCGCATAACTTTTGCGTCCGTCAACGGAATCAAACGATTCAAGTGGCTAAACGTTCCCTTAGGAACCTAGTTTAACATCCCAAGACGGATTTTAAATCGGTAGGCCACAGATAGACGAAAAACGCCAATAACCGAATCTGCCATTTTATTAAAATTTCACATTTTCACTTCCCTTCAACCAAAACTCACTCCCAACTAGTTATATGCATCAAAATGGCTATGCTACTCTCACACGTTGAATTTTCCACGAAAGACGGTCACTAATTTGACTTAAACCAAAATCTCGCATAAACTTTCGACGCGCATAACTTTTGCGTCGGATATCGGAATCGAACGATTCCAGCGGCCACACGTTCCTCTAACAACCTATTTTTAACCCGCAAAACAGAATTTAAAACGATTAACCAAAACTAGGCCAAAATGGCCAAAAACAGAATCTGCTTCTAACCTAAAAATAGCCGAAAATTTAAATTCGATCCAATTTCGCAAATTCCTTCACCAAGCAGCCGCATTCCAGTCCATTATGCATAACTCATAACAATTTCGAAGCTTCTCGATCAGAAAGCTCGAATGGCAGCAAAACTTCCCTGGTTTTCGTCTCGAAACCAGGGCACTACCAGCTCTCCCCTCCCCCACCCTTTATCCTTGCTGCAATTCCTCCATACCATGGCACAACAAGCCGAGGTAGGAACACAGGTAGCCTACATCTTCGGCCACCACGATTAGAGGAGGAATAGGAGACATTCCCACCTCTCCTCGGCCGGGTTTGGGGCGGAAATGCCGAGCCCCTAGCGCGCCCATCCCAGCCCCCCTCACACCAGGAACCGAGCTCAAACCAGGCGAGAGTTCGGAAGTAACCGAACTCCCCACTTGCTGGCGGAAAAACGAAAAAGGCAGGGCAGTTTACCTTGGGTCTTCAGCACGAGAATGGCTGGGTTACAAGTCGTTCCCGGTTTGTCGGAGCCCTTTATCCACGTCAACTGCCGAAATCCTTCTCCTCCGGTCGTCGGCCGTCGTCGGAGCTCGAATCTCTCCCCTCTCCCGCGTCTCCTTCCCTCTTGGCTCTCTCGAGTGCACAGAGGAAACAACCGAATGGCTTCATCGCGAAGCCATTCGGGTGTTTACAATTCTTTTTTTTTTTATTATTACAAAATAAATACAAATTACCAAATTGCCCTCACGTGCTTCAATCGTCCAAAATTTCGTAACTTCCCGACCTCCCGGCTTTAAATTCTGAAAACCAATCGCAAAAGTAGGCCTCGAGCCTTATAATTTAAATATTTTCCGTTGAAATATTTCTCAAAATCCGACCGGGATTAACTAAAAATTTCCGAAAACTAAAATTAAAATTCGAAATTTCCGTGTTATTACATTAGAGGAATATTTTGGAGTTAGGAAAAGAGGGAAAGGTGCGCGGCGCGCGAAGCACTCGTATGGAGACGTGCAAGGCGCGCGACGTCAGTGAGGGCACGGTGCGCAACGAGAGACCGTAGTGTGCACGTGGCGCACGCAGTGGGGCGAGCACGTGCAGCCTGGTGGGCACGCGCACAGTACGGTGCGCACGCGGCACCAATGTTCAAGCGCAGCGCCTGGGGCCAGGGCCCACGCCAGCGCCAACGCCAACGACTGAGTTGTCTTACCAACGGCAGGCGGCAGTGGTTTCTTTTCAAAAAAAAAATTTAGTTCTCACTTTTACGCTCGGTTTTCACACAACAGTTTTATCGTTCCGTTTTTAAATGTTTAATTTATCTTCAGCCACGTGTGTCTTTTCGAAAGTGTTTTCCCCTTACTTATCTTTTATATAAAGATTTGGGTGAGTCGGGGAGTCGAATCATATTAGCCTCGTCGGCGGCTCGAGAACCAGGAGATGGCTCTAAGGTTCTCAACAAATGTACCTAAGCAGTAATTTCCGCTTGACCCTAAATTGATTGATGCCACGCCTTGGCTGGATCTTTAGAAAAAAAACCCCTAGCCTCAAACTCAACTTCACATCTCTTGAGATTGACATAGCTTTTTTTCCCACTCTGTATTGTCTTCAGCCTGACCCGGATCAGTTGGTTCTTCTCCGTGATTTTCTGGATCAACTCGGGCCCAAGAGTAACCATCTCCTCCGTCTCGTCCCAACACAAGGTCAAGCGACAAGGCCTCACATACAACACCTAAAATGGATAAACTCTAATGTTGACCTATTAACTATTGCTATAAACAAACTTAACCAACAATAGATGATTGATCCAACTATTTGATTAGAATGAAAAGACCTTTTCTTTCTAAAGCATATTGATCTTTCTTGGTTTTGATTAGTAAGGGGTCAACGTAATTTCTTTCCATTTGTTAGATCTCTAGTTGGGCTTGGAAAATAGGACCATGTACATACATTGCATAATAAGTTCTTTCTTTGATATATGTTAATCCTAAATAATCATTCACAAAAATTTCCTTCTTAGAATTAACAGAAAAAAGGCCATGCATTAATACATTCTTGAAAATTCTTAAGTGTTGGAATTCCTTGGGTGTGGCCTCTATCTCTGAAAGTTTAGAAGCTACTATAGTTTCTACTATGTGCTCGCTTCTATCTTCTAAGCGAAATTTCTCAAATAGTTCAAGAATTCCAAATTCTTTAATGGAATCAATGGGTTAGGATTCTGTTTCTAGGGGTTCAAAGGCTTCTATGATTTCCACCATTAGCTCATGTTTATCCTCTAGAAAGAATTCCTCAAATAGATTCATGATTCCATAGTCTTCATTGATGTCTAAATCTTAGAAGTCTTTGGGTTTGAATTGGGAAAACGCATTATCTCTTGATCTTTGAGCATCTTCATTCATGCTTTCCATGCAAGGTTGAGTCACGTCTTGTGCTACTTTTTCATCCAAGCCATTGATGACATCATCTCCTATAAAAGATTGAAACTTGTAAGTAAAATGTATAAACATAGCTTGAACCTTGTGTAACACCCGAAAATTTTACCATATGATTTATTATATGTGCTTAATAATTGAGCTTTCTCTTTTCCATTTCTTAGCTCATTTGATGTTTTAATGAATTATAATGTTTGCTTATGGTTTGAAATGGAAGAAATCATCAAGTTATTCAATTATGTTCAAAAATGGTGATTTTATAGGGCAGTTTGGGTTTTTATTTTCTGATTTCAACCAATTAGTTTTATTTGATAATTGAATATGACATGTTAAAGTAAACTCTTTGAGTGGATTATGGGCGTATGAATTAATACATTTGAATAAGAATATTTAAATTTATGATTTTTCAAAGTTGAGGAAAAAACTGTAATAAGTTTTCTGGGCATGTTACGGTTTTGGTACTTTTAAACCCTTTTCATGATCTTATCTTGCAAAACTATTTTTGTAGAATATAGTAGACACTATAATGGAAGCATGGGCATTGGAATTGCATGAATTGAATAAGTATGGTGAAAGTTATGAATTTTGAAAGTTGAATTAATGTTCAAAGATGGAGATCTGGGCATGTTTTGGTTTTGATATATTGGATGAACCTATGTATTTCCACTTGGTAAATGATTTTTGTATGAGACAATAGACACCTTGAGGGAACGTTTGGTATTCGAAGTGAAGCATTTGGATAAGTATAGTATAAGTTGTGGAATTTTGAGGTTTGGGCAAATTATAGGTTAATTCCGAATTTAATTTAGGGATTTGTTGATTTGGATTGCTTTATGTTTATACTATCATGTTTTGGATGCTCATAATGAGCTTTGATATGCCTATACGTATACTTGGCGAATATTTGGATTTGAAATATTAATCAAATTGGATGATATATGTATATGTCTTAATCTAAAATTTTATGGATGATATAGATTTTCAAGTCTCAAAGATTTATCATTAATTGCTTAAAATATCTCTTAGGACTTGAGGTAAATGATGTTACATGTGGTTGGCCTATGGGCCTACATCACATGGTTTTAGGAATTTGATGTTTTATATGAATTGTTAGGGTATGTAGTCATGGGTAGATAATGTTTTAAGATTTTTGGTTTGTTGATATTATGTCATTTGTTTGAATGATGATCTTGTTTAGATATTTTAACATATGATGGTTGATGATATATTTATACGCTATATCTTTGAATCATGTGTAACGCCCCAAAAACCAGTCTCCGGCTCACACTTCGCTATTACCACCCCTGCAGTGCCCTTGAGTCGTCCCCTGACCCGGGTTGCCAACGGTACACTTACTCCTCATCTCGACAGAATTCGTATAAAATTTAAAATTTTTGTTATTTGACTTAAATCAGCACTCTTTGAAACGTTTAAACTTGTTGCAGCGGAAGACTTAATCAAAAATCGGCTTAAATGACACTTCATTTTTCAAAATATTCAAAAAACGAGGTACCGGTCGACCCCTGTAAACGCCGGTCGACACCTTAATACTCTCTGCCTCACCCGGGTCGAACTTCGCAGTCGACAATTCTACGCACATATGAAAAGCGGTCGACACCTGCCTTAGGCGGTTGACACTTCAATTCTCTTTGCCCACACAGGTCGAACTCCGCGGTCGACACTCTCAGTGATTTTACACTAACCGGTCGACACCCATAGTCACCAGTCGACACTTCATTTCTCTCTGCTCACCCCAGTCAAACCCTGTGGTCGACACTTACATCACATTTTACATTGACCAGTCGACACCTACAACACCGGTCAACTCTTCATTTCTCTCTGTCTGCCCTGGTCGAACCCGACAGTCGACTCTCACATCACAGTTTACACTGACCGGTCGACACCTGTGGACTTTGGTCGACGCTTTGCACCAACAGTCTGAAAATAACACCAGTTCAGAAGAAAATGGACGGCGAAAACTTCCACGATTAAAACCACAAAGTAAAGACCTGTATTTCTAAGACAAAATTCTTCAAGTAGTTTTAAAAATACAACTGCACCCCAATCCCGACTATAAATCTTACCCGCATATGCCTCAAAATCTATACACTCGACATAGACTCTTCAAAACACAACTCCCAGAACCTACCATTCGGCTTCACTCCACGGGTCGGGCTGTCGTGACAAACTCCACCTGCCGGCACACGGTAGCACGAAGTCCATTGCCTACTCATCCTGCCGGGGCTCTCATAACTCACCCGCAGGAATCTCTGCACTTACACCATGGAACACACAACATAAGTCTAACGCTCAGTAAGTTGTGCAATATGAAATGTAAAACCGACAATGCAATCCTATCACATGCAGCCTCTACACTCAAGCTCATGTTGTCACAACTTGTGCTGCGTGGAACAGCCTCACCACGGTAAGGCTAGACTCTCTCGCCACCTCACACCCTGGCATGTCGCCATCGTCCCAGTTCCTACAGCAACAAGGCTCTCACATCGTACACACGCGTCAGTTCACATACCGCAACAATTCCAGGGTGAGGCTGGACGCACTCGCCATACCACCCCCTGGCACGTCACCGCCGTCCCGGTTCTTTCAGCAACGGGGCCATAGTTGCCCACCATTACACACACACCGCATCAGCCATCCCAGGGTGAGGCTAGACGCACTCGCCACACCACCCCCTGTGTAACGCCCCAAAAACCTACCCGTTCCGGTTTGCTACTGCTCCGATACCAAATCCTTACATTCGTATCGTAAAATTTGTGTAAATTTAAAATTTTTGTTCCTTGATTTAAAACGACGTTTTTGAAAATATTTTTTTTTGACAGCTCTGCAGCGGAAATTCAATTAAATTCACTTTGGATAAAATTTCATTTTGTTAAACATGAAACAAAGACTTCCGGTCGACACCTATAGGCATCGGTCGACAGCTGAGTCGTCTCGGGTTTCTCCGCAGTCGACACCAGGAACACCGGTCGACACCACGTTTCTCTTGGGTCTGTACATCGGTCGACACCGGGAACACCGGTCGACACTTCTACGCCCATCTCAGAAAGGGGTCGACACTCGCTTTCACAAGTTGACACTTCCATCCTCTCTGTCCATGCAGGTCGATCATTGTGGTCGACACCGCAACCGTTTTTATAGAGACCGGTTGACACCGACAGGCAGGGATCGACACCTATTTCGGCTCTGCCCACACCAGTCGAGCCTCACGGTCAACATCTACCTTCTAATTTACACTGACCGGTCGACAAATATCGACTTCGGTCGATACCTCACACCAGTATCAGTAAAATCACCAGTTCAAAAGAAAACCAAACACACGAACGTATCTCCTCGATCAAATTCACGAAATAACACCTATGATTTTAAAACATACTTTCTTCAAGTAAACTTCAAAACATCAATATCCTACTTCAATTATCCATTGTACTCTTCGTACACCGCCTAAATTCCTCAAAAATCTACACAACTCTATTCGACTCAAAACACATACAAAATTACCCCCTTTTACCCGCCATGGTCACGTCGCCCCAACATTTTCTTGCACCGGCATGCGACATCTCCCGCTAACTCTGATCTAGGCCCGCTCGTCAACTAGCAACTCACCAGATAGCCCGTCGCCACCTACACCAAGGAACACAAAACGTAAGCCTAATGCTTAGCAAGTATGGAATATGAATTCAAAAAACCAATGCATAACTCAACTCCCTACACATGTAGTTTCTATACTCGATTCTGTTTTCTTTTCGTTTTATTATTTTCATCTTCCACTTTTCGGTTTGAGTCAGGCCGGCACCCATCCCTTCCACACTCGGGATGGCCAATCCATAACCCACGGAGCGAGGTTAGAGGCACACATCATGTTCGCACACGGAACGACCCTACGTAACCTCCTCCTAACATCAATTGTTGAACCCTCTAGTGCTCTCAATAGCACGTTAACGACGAGCCGTTCACCCATGCGTGGCAAGTCTTTTTTTATCTGGTTACGTTTCACATACACATTTCAAAACATGCTCAAAACTCACATTTCGTAATTCAAAACCATGATGCATGACAATCACGAATGCACGACTCAAACGACAAAACAAACAAGCAAGCAAACAAGCAATCCTACCATTGCAAGGTGTAGGCCAGAAGGCAAACCACATACGTTCCACCACTTACCTGGCGTTCTCAAATTCTTTTCGCGCTTCGTAACTTGGTGCTCTAACTGGAATACCTACAAAATTGTAAATCCGTCAATCTTAACTTATCAAATTCATAACTCCTGAACTTGAAAGTCCTAATTCACATCAAAACCGAAACTTTCCACTAAACCCAAAATCCCGCACAATTTCCGTCCAACTTAAAAAATTCACAACTTTTTCAATACTCGTCCAAATTGGACGATACAAAATACCACGGGTTCCTGTGGACGTCTAGTTCCCTATGGCTTCATCCACTTCCCATTTGGATGTCCACCACTCAACCGCATGTGGCTGAACAGACACCGTCCCGAAATTCACGTACTCGGCCAATAAACCTCCCAATCTTTCTTACCAATTCTCATAATCTACTACTATTTCTATCCTAAGCACCAATACACTGATGGAATTTGGCTCTACGCTCAATTTATCACATTACCCTCCTAGGTTTTCCACCAACTCACCCTAACTTTTGCCAAACCCGGTTTTCACCACTAACAACACTAACGTATCAACTAACTACGTAAAACTAAAGAGAACTTACCGTGATTTCAGAACATTCGTGGAAGGACGAAAGAAATTCACCAAGGACTTCACGCGGGAGAGAAAACAAAGGAGAGGGTTGCTAGGAAGAAGAACACCGTTTATTCTTCTCAGTTTTCCCCTTTTCTTCCATTTATTATTATTTTATTTTATTTTTTATTTTATTTCATAATTACCAAATTGCCCTCTACCATTAACCGTTTCACAATTTCGTGATTTCGTCCGATTCTGGTTAGATTCTTAAATTTCTCTCTCAACCATCGACCTTAAAATAACCTTTCACTTAGGGGCCAAAATTTTCAGTTACTAATTCAGCGTAAAACTCCGCCGATTAAAATTTAAAGATCCGATATAATTTCCTAACGGAAAATTTTCGGGTATTACACCTTGGCACCTCACCACCGTCCTGGTTTCTCCAGCAACGGAGCCGTAGCTGCCCACACACACATCATTCTTCACATTCGCACATAAAACCATGCTCAAATTCATTTTCGTTCCCTTTTCAAAACATGATGCATGTCATACACTATGCACGAACATCCTAATCAACCACATAAATCTTAACGTTACACGGTGTAGGCCCTTCTGGGCAAAACGCATGCATACACTACTTCCATTTTATTCCATTCAAGATCTTTAGAACCTCTAAAATTAAGTTAAAACATCGAAAAGAAGAAGAAAGACTAACCCTAACTGTGAATTTTTGGAGGTTCAAAACTCATGCTTAAAAACTCTTCACAAAACCACTAAAAACATGTATTTTGCATGAAAACTCAAGTCTATTATAAACCTTACCTTAATCCTTTGAAATGAAGGGAGTCTTAACTGAAGAAAAGTTGGAAGAAGAGGGAAATGGTGGCTGGAGTTAACCGTAGCAATGAAGAGGGGAAATGGGGTTTTTATAAACTTTATTTAACTTTAGCTTAGTTACTTGATTTACACATAACTTTTTATTTCATCAAAATTCGCCCTATTTCTTATTTTCCAACACTTCCCACTCTTTTCATCTCTTTCTTTCACTTATTTATTTTTATCCTTTAAACCTAATTTTATTCATTTGAATCTCCCTTTTTCCATCAATCTTATTCTTTACCGTAGAAGATGATAAATGAGGTATAACTAGTTTGACATAAGATTACACTTGAGGTCCTGATAAAAATTTCGGGTGTTACACCAACAATTGTTGAGAAATGGGTGTATGAGTTTCTTAACCAGTATGATTGATACCCAAAGGTAAAGTGTAGTAAAACTTTAGAGTATTCAAGTAGTTCAAAATTTTCCAAAAGTCTTTTTGGATGATTTGCCATGATTACTCGCAGATAGGGACATTGAGTTTGTAATTGACGTTTATCCAAGTGCAGTACTCGTATCTAAAAATCCTTATCGAATGATGCTTACAAAATTGAAAGAGCTGAAAGTGTAATTGAAAGAATTTGTGGACAAAGGTTTTATAGGCCCTAGTTTCTGTCTGTTCTTTTTGTTAAGAAAAAGGATGGATCCTTAAGAATGTGCATCAACTATAGGGAGTTGAACAAGTTGACTATAAAGAACAACTACCTTCTGCCAAAAATTGATGATTTGTTTGATCAACTTCAAGGTACACGGGTATTTTCAAAGATTTATCTATGCTTGGGATATTACCAGTTGATAGTTAAAGCAGAAGACATTCCTAAGGCAGCATTCAGAACCAGATATAGACATTATGAGTTCTTAGTAATGTCTTTTGATTTAACGAATGCTCTGGCAGCTTTTACGGATTTGATGAACCGAGTATTCCAAGAATATCTAGATATGTTTGTGATTGTCTTTATTGATGATATTTTGGTTTACTCTCGAACTAAAAAAGAACATATGGTGTGATGCCCCAAGTAGTTATCCGAACTTGATTCGCTGATCTGAATTACTAACTCGTACCAACCCGAGTTGTCTGAACCCGAAATCGACACTCGGCTACGTGCTCGTACAAAAAAATTCAAGAAATATTTAAAATTTATTCATTGCCTTAAGATGGTATCGTTTAAAACATTTAAATCCTTTTGCAGCAGAAAACAACACTTGCGTGGAGAACTCATTATATGAAAAACCAAACAAATTTCAAGTTTTAAAACAAAAAGGGGTCCCGGTCGACCTCTGTAAGCTTCGGTCGACACCTGACCCGTTCTGCACACAAGGGTCGACACCTATATACAAAGGTCAGCCCTCGTTTTCCTCTGTTTGCATCGGTCGACACCTTCACTATTTTTACACTAATCGGTCGACACCCACACACACAGGTCGACACCTAATTTGGTTCTGTCTTCGTAGGTCGACCCTCGCGGTCAATATTCACCTAGTTCAGTCGACACCTACGCATACAGGTCAACGTTTTATACCTGTAACCTTAAATAAAATTTCAAACTCAAGAAAGGAAAACGAACAACATAACGTTTCAATCATTTTAAACAAAAAAGCTGGATTTTCATACCATAATCTCCCATATAGCTTCAAAATATGACTATACATCAACACGACTACTAGCGTTTAAAACTCATCTATACATCAAAATCTAGGCACAAGACCTATACATATGACATGGACTCTTCAAAATGAATTCCTAAAAAAAACCTCACCATACCCAAAACATGCTCCATGGGTCAGGTCACCCTAATACAGTCCACCAAGCCAATGCGCTGCCAACTACCTACTCACCCTAACTGGACTCTCGGAACTCACCGGCTGTATCCTCAACACCTACACCACATAACACAAAACGTAAGCTTAATGCTCAGTAAGTAGTGCAATATGAAATGTAAAACAGTTAATGCAATCCTATAACATGCAATCTCTACTTTCTCACATATGTTGCTGTTTTCTATCATCGTTCGTATGATTCTCCTACAGAGTTGGGAAACGGATCAGTCTTCCCAAGTCGATTCTCTTACTGCGTCGAAGGGCGAATCACTTCCTTCAAGGCCACGTCATACAGCCGCCCCAGGTAGTTGGCCCTAACGCCAAATTGCCCCTGACACGTCGCCACCATCCCAGCTCAACCAGTAACGAGGCCCAAAAGCCACACATGAATCTCGTATCAACGATCCTCCTACAGAGTTAGGAAGCAGATTCGGTTTTCCAAATCGATTCTCTATCTGCGTCGAAGGGCGAATCACTTCCTTCGAGGCTGAATAATCGTTATCCTCACTGTTCACATATCACACTTCACATTAGTACTTAAAATCATGCTCAAATTCATTTTCGTTACACTTTTCAAAACATGATGCATGATTAAAACAAAATATGTGAAACATACAACACATACAAATCATCCCTACTGTCATATGGTGTAGGTCCATAAGGGCAAGGAACATGCAAACAATACTTACCTGTCCTCCTGAGCTTCTGTGGTGCGCGGTTCTATCAATACCTGAGCTCAACCTAAAAAACATAACCAATTCATCAACATTCATCCCAAAACTCATCCTGCATACTAAAATTACAACTACTAACTCAATCCATCAAAATTCGACCAAAACAGCTCACTAACTCAACTCGGCCAAAAATAAACCTAAACTTCGAACACACATAACTTTTGCTAAGACATTTGGAATCACCCAATTCTGGCAGCCAAACGCTTGTCTAAGAACCTAATTCAACATACTAAAAGGGTTTCTAAAACAAACATTCGTACCTAGGGCAAAAACTCAAAAAGGGTTTTGTTTTAGGGCCTAAAATCCTATACTCTCTGTTTTTCACTCAAATTCACCCAATTCTCCATCCTTTCAACCACATTCTAATCCATCCAACACATTCTAGCATAATTTGAGGGTTTCAAATTTGAAAACCCAAAAACATGGCTTGAATTCATCGACCCTCCCAATCGTTTCAATGTATTCATTAGCCAATGACACAAACACCATCAATTTAACATCTTGAACACCATAAATTTGTTGTGCGTTTACAGAAAATAAAACTCAATCTCCTAACCCTAAACTATCGATCAACTGAGGAGAGGGGAGAAAATGATTACCGGAGAGAGAGAGAGAGAGAGAGAGCGCGACCGTGTTCTGCGTGTGGACGAAAGGAGGGAAAACCGAAAATGGCAAGCTTCGTTCGCAGGCGACGAGGAAGAACGAGGCATGCACAACCTCCACGCGGGAGAGAACTAGACCAGGGGGGAAGAGAGAAGAAAACGCGAATGGCTTCTCGCCGAAGCCACTCGTGTTTTAAATTTTTTTAATTAAATTGTAAATTACCTTAATGTCCCCACGTTTTAATCGCTTCAAAATTCCACCAATTGACGTCCTTTCGTCTTTAAAATTCTGAAATTTTCTTCCGAATTCATTCCAAACTTTTCTTTAATTAATTAATCCGTTAAAATCTCTTGCAGAATTTACACGAGACCTTAATTTATTTGGTAAAATTTTTGGGCTGTTACATATGGAGCACTTGAAGATTGTTCTGACGACCCTAAAGATACATCAACTGTATGCAAAGTTTTCTAAGTGCGAGTTTTGGCTTGATATAGTTAATTTCTTAGGGCATGTCATCTCTGAGGAAGGTATTTCTATCAATCCAACTAAGATTCAAGTTGTCAAAGATTGGCCACAACTAAGAAATGTGGGTGAGATACACAGTTTTCTTGGGTTAGCGGGATATTACAGAAGATTTATAGAAGGATTTTCAAAGATAGCAATGCCTCTAATCTGGTTAACCAGAAAGAATGTGAAGTACTGGTTGTCTGAAGAATGTGAGAGTTCCAAAAGTTGAAACAGAAGTTGACAATAGCCTCTATTTTAGTATTTCCAGTTGAAGACAAAAAATTCAGTATTTATTGTGATGCTTCCAAGATTTGTTGAGCTGTGTTTTAATGCAAGATGGAAGAGTAGTGGCTTATACTTTAAGACAATTAAAGAGATATGAACAGAACTACCCCACTCACGATCTTGAATTGGTAGCAGTTGTCTTTACGTTGAAGATATAGAGGCATTATTTGTATGAACATCAATGTGAAGTATTTTCAAACCACAAGAGCCTAAAATATATCTTTATGCAGAAAAAGCTAAACATGACGCAGAGATGATGGTTGGAATTCGATAAAGACTATGACTTTGAAATTAAATACCACATAGGAAAAGCAAACATGGTAGCTGATGCGTTGAGCAGAATGTCACCATCAGTGCCATCTATGGTTTCAGCCATGTTTGTACCGCTAAAAACAGAAATTCAAAAATTTGAGGTGGAAATAGTTTTGAAGCTAACAAATACATTTTTTGCCTTATCACTGAAGCCAAAAATTTTAAACAAAGTCAAAGCAGCACAACAAGAAGATCTTGAATGCAAGGATTTCAAATCAAGCAAGTTATTTGAAAAATCTTCTGATTTTAGCTATTCTGATGATGGAGAGTTAAAATTCAGAAACCGGTGGGTGCGTTCCAGAGAACAAGGAATTGAAAAAGGAAATACTATCATAAGCACATTCTTATGCCTTTTTAGTGCACCCACGAAGTACCAAGATGTACCACGATTTGAAACAGCATTTTTAGTGGCCTAATATGAAGAGAGATGTAGCAAATTATGTGGAGTTGTGTATGGTATGCCAATAAGTTAAAGCTGAACATCAAAGGCCAGTAGGAACTCTTCAACCTCTAGCGATTCTAGAATGAAAATGGGAGAATATATCTATGGATTTCATTGTTGGACTACCAAAAACTATGAAAGGACATGATGGTATTTGGGTGATTGTTGATAGACTAACGAAATCAGTTCATTTCTTACCAGTCAAGATGACATTCTTTATGGATCAGTATGCAGATATTTACATTCAAGAAATTGTCACATTGCATGGGATTCAATTTCTATTGTGTCAGATCAGGATCCTAGATTCACTTCTAAGTTTTAGAAGAGGCTACATGATGTGCCCCAAAGGCCATCACTCGATCACAAACCAAGGCACAAGCTTTATCAAATCTATTCACTAACAAGTTCAATTTTTTTGCATATATTGGGCTTCAAATGCCTATTCAAGAACTTGTATTGGGATCTAAGCACAAAGGACAAGGATCAACCCTTGCATTTGCTATCGTGGAGCTAAAGATGGAAGCACGTGAATAAGAGATTTGTCTCCCTTGGAAATAAATTGTAACCGAACCTTTATTTGGCAAAATCTTTTTAGCCTTATGTTTTTTGTTGTCAAACATTAGCCCTCATGTAATGCTTTATAGTTTCATTCATCCTTAGCCATTAGGATTAGATGTATGTTAGGTTAGATGGTGGTTGAAAGCAACAATTGGGCCAAAGTTTAGCAGCAAATTGATGCAACAATTGGACCAAAGCTTGAACAGCGTTGTGGTGTGCAAGTGGGCCAAGAATGGCTAAGCATTTTGGCCCCATTTTGAAGCCCAACCCCATCCCCAACCTTCAACCACCCTAGATTTATAAATGCATGGTTATTAGTGCTTGTAAAAGTTGTTGAATCTATGAGAATAGCCCCTTTTGTGTTCAGTCGAAGCAACCTTGAAGATTGGTGAACGGTAAGACTCGGTTCGGTCAAGAACCGAGAAGGAGTGTATCTCATTTGAACTTTCAAGCCTGAGGTGGCTTGAATAACCATTGTTCGACTCTTCTTCCCTCTCTTTAGGAAGCAGGATACACGAAGAAAGTGGTCATTAACCGGTTCCATTTGCTGCCATCTTCCGTTGGAAAAATGTTATGTCGAGAGTTTAATGTATTGCTCATCGGATAGCATCTGGTATTTAGTGCATAACTTTTTATTTTGTCAACATCTTGACTTGAAAATTTGAGACAACATTCTTCACTCACATATTAAGGACCCTTTTAAAATTTCATTGCATTTGGATTTCATTTGCCTTTTTAAATCGTGGCTAGATTTTGAGGTATTCTTAGCCTCGTTGAGCTGCCGAGCTGCTGGATTTTCTAACCATTCTGCTGTTTGTGGGTAGAACACGACCCCCTTGCAGGTGGAATCGTGTCACTACACAAAGCAATGGGAACCCAATTAATTTTAGCACAGCGTTTCATCCTCAAATGGATGGACAGTCTGCACGAATGATACAAATATTAGAAGATATGTTAAGAGCGTGTGTGTTGCAATTCCAATGGGGTACATTTTTGTCATTGGTGGAGTTTTCCTACAATAACAGCTATTAGTCCACTATTGGTATAGCTCCGTATGAAACGCTATGCGGTAGGAAATGCATATCTTCTTTGTATTGGGACGAAGTCGGCGAAGCAAAGCTAATTGGTTCAAAAATCTTGCAGCAAATGACAAAAAAGGTTTCAATTATTAGACAACGGATTGAAACAGCTCAAAATCATTATAAAAGTTATGCAGATCAAAGGAGAAGAGAATTAGAGTATAATGTGAATGATGAAGTGTTTCTAAAGATTTCGCCATTCAAAGGGGTTATGAGATTTGGAAGAAAAGGAAACTTAAGCCCTAGGTATGTTGGACCGTTTCTTATCACGAAGAAAATAAGAAAAACTGTCTACATGTTGCAACTACCAGCATCAATGGAGGGTATTCACAACGTTTTTTATGTATCCATGCTAAAAAAGTGTATACGTGATCCATCTCAGATTGTGGAGGAAAGGGATATCAAGATTTGGTCAACATTAACCTACGAAAAAAGTCAATGAGAATTCTCGAATCAACTGTGAAAGCGCTACGTAGCAAGGAAATCCCATTGGTGAAAGTTTTATGGGGCAACCATAACATTGAGGAGGTAATATGGGAAAGACAACAAAACATGATGAGTCGATATCCAGAACTATTCGGAAAGTAAATTTTAAGGAAAAAATTTAAATAACGAGGGTGGAATGTAACACTCAAAAATTTTACCATACGATTTATTATATGTGCTTAGTAATTGATGTTTATATATTAATTGATATTAGTGAAGGATGTTATTGAGGTATTATGAGCCAAAACATTTGAGGTAAATGCCACCTTGGCGTTGAGAAATAAGAAGAAGAAAAGAGGTTATAGGGTTGAAAAGTCAAAGGAAAAAGGTGACAAATTTTGTAATGTTTGGCGTGGAATGAAAAGGGTAATAAAAAGAGAACAAAGAGGTTAAAAATTTAGTTATTTTTAGCCTAACTAGTAGTTAGGAGTTAAAAGGAAAGTTATAAAAAGGAAACTAGGTTTTTCCTTCAAATGAGAAGATGACACTTCATCAAATTTTGTCTTTTTTTCTTTTAAAACTCTACTTTTTGATGAAAACACCAACTTAAAAGCCCTAACCTCACGTAAACTCTCTCACTCTCTTTTTAAAGTTCTTCCACAAAAAAGTCATTCTTCCTCTCAAGAATTCAAGGTAAAAATAAATTTGAGTTAAAGTTTATGCATCATGATTATGAGACACATGCTTAAGAGTTGAGGTTTTGATGAGTTTAATTGATGTTTGATGAATCCTAAGATGGATGCACGAATTTGAGCATTCACTTCTTCACGTCTTAGCTCATTTGATGTTTTAATGGATTATAATGCTTGCTTATGGTTTGAAATGGAAGAAATCATCAAGTTGTTCAATTATGTTCAAAAATGGGGATTTTACAGGAGAGTTCGGGTTTTGATTTTTTTTATTCGATCAATTAGTTTTATTTGATAATTGAATTTGACATGTTAAAGTAAACTCTTTGAGTGGATTATGGGCATTGGAATTAATACATTTGGATAAGTATATTTAAAGTTATGATTTTTAAAAGATGAGATAAAAACTGTAATGAGTTTTCTAGGCACGTTAAGGTTTTGGTATTTTTAAACTCTCTTCAAGATTTGATCATGCTAAACTATTTTCGTAGGATATAAAAGACAATTTAATGGAAGTATGGCCGTTGGAATTGCATGATTAAATAAGTAGGGTGAAAGTTATGAATTTTGAAAGTTGGATTAATATTCAAAGATGGAGATCTGTGCATGTTTTGGTTTTGATATATTGGATCAACCTATTTATTTCCACTTGGTAAATGATTTTGGTATGAGAAAATAGACACCTTGGGGGAACCTTTGGTATTGGAAGTGAAGCATTTGGATTAGTATAGTATAAGTTATGGATTTTTGAAGTTTGGGCAATTATAGGACAATTTTGAATTTGATTTAGGGATTTGTTGATTTGGATTGCCTTATGTTTATACCATCATGTTTTGGATGCTCATAATGATCTTTGACATGCCTATATGTATACTTGGAGAATATTTGGATTTGAAATATTAATTAAATTGGATTATATATGTATATATATTGATCTAAAATTTTTGGGATGATATAGGTTTACAAGTCTCAAAGATTTGTGATTAATTGCTCAAAATATCGCTCAGGACTCGAGGTAAGTGATGTTGCATGTGGTTGGCCTATCGACCTACATCACAAGATGTTAGGAATTTGATGCAATAATTTGATGGTTTATATGAATTGTAGGGGTATGTAGTCATGGGTAGATTATGTTTTAGGATTTGTGGTTTGTTGATATTATGTCATGTGTTTGAATGATGATCTTATTTAAAGATTTTAACATATGATGGTTGAGGATATGTTTATACGCTTATCTTTGAATCATGCATCGTGCTTTACGAAATCATAGTAAACGTTTTTATGCATACGTCTTATGTAAGAAAAACGGAAAGAATGAAACGAATATGAAATGTATGTAAATGGTTATTTATAGGGCTAGGCTTGAGTTAGGTTGTCCACACCCATGACCATGATACGTGTACACGCCCAAGACCAGAACTTTGTTCAAGCCCAGGACCATGATATGTACCTACTTCCCTTAGTATGTCCTCCAATAACTAATGTCAAGTGAAAAAAAAGAAATAAAAAAAAATAGAAACTAAATGGTTTTACGAATAGCATGTGCATGACCATTCATTTTATTATGCATCATTTGATGAACATTAGACTTATTAGTTTGAACTTTTGTGATGTAGGTGAAAAACTTACAGGTGAGGATTTCGATCCTCGACTAGGATAATGAGTGCAGTTGAAGGAGTATGTTCATAGTAGATGTTTGTGACTGTTAGAGCAACTTTTGACTCTTGGACAGCTCTTAAGTTTTTCAGTACAGATTTTGTATGGATTTAAAATGTTTTGTTGAAATGAATTTGGTAGATGTTAGTATTGTTTTTATGTAAGAAAAGGATTGATGTTTTCATAAACAATTAAATATTTTGTTTAAATATAACTTGATAGAAAAATGGGTCTGAATTAAGGGTTTACTACGTTTAAAGACTTTTGCTACGCCTTACAGGAATTACAACTTAAGATGGATGTTGTGAAAATATATGGTTTGATGGTTTAAGAATATGGTTTGATGGTTTTTAAAAATAAATATTGTGTCCTATGTTTGCAACTCAAAGTTTAACCACTTTTCAACGATCCTTTCACAATGCGTTTTAAAAATGTTTTTGATTATTTGTAAGCGTTTTAAGTGAAGTTAAGATTCCTCTTAAATATTTTACGAAAATGTGCTTCCGATCCGGGTTTCACGATCCGGGTTGTGATACCTTGGTTTGAGTAATAGAACTATGGGGCACATCATTATCCTTCTAGAGCAAAGTAGCAATAGCGACAATATTTTATGCACAAGTTGTTCTGTCGTCCTCGTAATACTATAGATCAAACTCTCCAATGGTGATCAACCATTCCACTCATCAAGAACAAGGCATGTAAGAGATCCTTGAGGATTTCATCTCAAAGCATCAGTCATCACGTTACCTTACCGGGATGATACTCCAAGTTGACATCGTAGTCTTCCATGTACATTGTAATAACTACAAGAAAAAAGGAGAAGAAAGATTGTTTTTTGTTTTTTATTAATTTCTTTCTATGTTTCGTGGGAATGTTGAAGCCAAAGGTAAACTTTCCTTTTCTATCTTTTCCCATTAAAACCCCATCAAAACAAATTTCCTTTCCCTCTGTAAAATTCTCCTCACAACAAGCTCATTTGCCATCCTTGCACTCTAGAGATTCTGCATGCCTTGGAAATCTTAAAGTGAATTTAGAAGTTCAGTTTCTACTGTTGCAGCATCAATCGATCAGAAATTGGAGCTTTGATGTTGGCGTTCGAGTATAAAAGAGTTCGGGATATTTAGGCGATCGGTGGCAGGATTGGTGGAAACACCGGCAAATAGGACTAGGTAAATCAAAATTTTAAGGCTTCATTTTTCTTTTTTCAAGTAAATAAGATTAAGAGTTGTACGGTTTGACTTGAGTTTCAGGTTAGTCATTACTCACTCTGTCTTAGGTCCCCTTTGGGGTGTGACGAAAATTTTGGTATCAGAGCCAGGTTCCCATCTTGAAAAATGACATTTGTAAGATGATTATGTGATGATATACGAGAATTATTATTGTGTAAAAAGACGTATTGTAACCTAAAAACGTAAATTATTTTTTTTTAATTTTTTTCAAAAATGCCCTCAAGAAGAGCCCCTAGAAACCGCATCCCTACGGCACCTATTGTGCAATCAGCTGAATCATAGTCTATTGATCCAATCATAGCTCTAAGAGACGCAGTGCAGAATATATCACAAGGATACGACAATCAAGACGTAGAGCACTGCCGCATGAATTACTTTATATAGTAGAAGCAGATGAACTTACTAGTGTTTGTGGGCGATGTTGACCCTCAAGTTGTAGAGAATTGGTTAAAGGTAATTCTTAAGAAGTTGATAGCTTTCAGAGCTCTGACAGAATATTTGGTTGGATTTACAACCTACCAATTCAAGAAATGGCCGAACTCTGGTAGAGGTCTTTGAAGTTGGACTACCCTTTGGAGAATATGACCTGGACTCAATTCGAAACTATTTTTAGAGACAATTATTGCAATGCCAAACATTTTCGAAAAACGATCACGACGTATCCTAATTTGGAGCAAGGAAATCTTATCATACTCGAATATTATGCCAAGTTTATGGAATTCTCTTAGTATATTAGTATCATGGACCCGATGGATGTGCTGATGAAGTTTCGATTGAATTAAGGTCCAAGATCAGACACCATTTGTCAGGTTTTGCATTCAATTCCCTTCCTGAGGTAGTTGCTAGTGCTCTGCGTGTTGAGGCAGATTTAGAAAAAGAATTCGGTGTGTAGAAAGGGTAAGTGAAGGATGATCAGCCTGTGGGAGGCAAGATAACCAAGAGAAAGGGAAAAAATCGTGAAGGTCATAATCAAGATAACTTTAGTGGATCCTCTATGACATGCCAAGGAGGCCGATCACCCGTTCACAAACAAAGGTCCTAACTTTACTCAATCTCCTTACTAATGACATTGTTTCTTTTACAAGTGTTGATCCCGTTGAAGATGCGGCATGGGAGCCAAGCTTGATGGATATGGATCACCCCCTTCACCACCTAACATGGAATACCTCCTTAGAGAGCTCAGATTGCCATGAAGAATTCAATAAAGCACCAGCTGGAGAATCAGAACTCGAAATTTGTCTTCCGGGAGACAACTTCATGTAACTTAGCATTTTTTTTCTCTTTTTGTCAAACTCTAGGTCATTAGTTATGATTTCATTACTACTTAGACTTAGTCATTATGGTGGCTTGATTTGGGTTGACCATCCATTGGCTCTCACATTAAGGGGCCGTCATTTGGCCTATCACTTAACCCACTTTGTGAGGCCTTGCTTGAAGCATTTGGGAGTCATCACATGGAGGAGCACTTGGAGGCATCATATAGAGACTTGGATTCGGCCCACTCTGGGAGGCCCATTCTACCATGCACAATTTGGAGCATTACACTTTCACTTGGACGCAAGGAGAAAATACCCAAATGAGACCTAAAGCTTGAGTTTTCATCCAAGCAAGCCCAAGTAGAGAAGGCCCAAGGAATGATGACTTAACAAAATTTCCTTCCTTGGATCAAATTGGGCTAGGCTCACATGGATTGGTGCCATATGGAAGCATCCCATCTTTCCATGTTTTTCCATCATCCATGGCCCATATCCATTCACTTTATGAAAACCCTAAATCAACCCTAGGTCTATATATAACATACTTATTGTAATGGATGCACTTTTTGTTCAAAATTGAATAGGATTGCATTTGTTTTTTAGCATTGCTCTTTAGAGTCCACGGTTTGCATCAAAATCGTGAAGGAGTGTGACCTCCATTAATATTCAAGTTTCAAGGTGCTTGAATATCTCTTAAACGTCTTCTTCCTCTCTCTTTGGAGAGCTTATAGGTTGAAGAAGACAAACCTTCCCCAAGGTGGTAGTGGTTTCCTTTGAACACATCAGACGCCAATCAGTCGCGCCCCAGGGGCGATCGATTGGCTTGGCGTGCCTTGCGTGCAACCCACACATGTTGTGCATGCCTCATGCCTACACGTGCTCATCCCACGCGCATACCGCGCTACCCCACGCGCATAGACATTTTCTCCTCTTTTTCTCTTTTAACACCTAAAAACACTTCATTCACTTCTCATATCAATTTCAAACCTTCAAAGCACTACATCCCATTTCAAGTCATCCATTTTCCAATCAAAATACTTCTGAACATCAAAACTTACTTTAACAACATTAAAACTTGCTGTTGAAGCATTTTCTAATAAAACGCATCCAAATCCCAAACAATTCTAGTATTTTCCAAAATCTAAGTTCTTCTATGTGTAAACTTTAAATCAAAATCATTTATACCCCATAATAGACTTGAGTTCACCCACGGGTCAAAAATAGCGTGACAGCCATAAGCACCCAGCCATGAGCTCGGCCCCTCCAACTGCACCTACGCATCGACTTGAAACTCGAAGTCCTCACCTGTAACGTCTTCACCTATATCATGAAGTTTAAACTATAAGTCTAATGCTTAGTAAGTAGGTACAAATACAATGAATGCTCTTGCATGCATGATTGTAAAACATGTTCTTTTCCACATTACTTTTACATTCCCATAACATGGGTTAAAGGGGATTTACGTGGCAAGTATGCACATACATAACATAATATGGACTACCAAAGTAGACAACATAACATGTACCACCGAAGTGAACAAACATAACGTGGACCATTGAAGTAGACAAACATAAGTCATACTCAACCACGACCCACGACTTAACCATTTATGTGCATGACATGTTCTCGTCTTTCTTACATAAAACATGCATATAAAACGTTTTGTATGCCTTTGTTAAACATGATGCATGGTCTATAAAGATGCATATATAACATAACATAACCCAAACATAACATGTCATCTAAACAGAACAAAACATAATTCAGGATGTTAGGCTAAACTTAGACACATAACATTTCCTACGACTTAACTACCCGTAGCTCACACCCCATCTCAACATGCAAGTCCCTAAGCAAGACTCGTAATTCCTAGTACTATTGCAATGTAGGGCTGTAAGGGCCGAACCTGCGCGCTCATTTACCTCATGTCCTTTGCGAGTTTCGTTCACTTTTCCGTTGTGAAGTCGAACCTAAAACATCACAATCCAAGCATCAATAATTGACCCTAATAAAACCACAATCCAAGAAGCCAATTTAATTTCCTATCGAACATTCGCCAATCACACTAAAACTCCCAAGGCATTTCCCTAAAAATTTTATCATAACCTACCTGTATTATGCATTATCCTCAATTGCTCCAACAAAATCAATACTCAACAATTAGTCAATATTTATCCAACAACACATCTATTCCCATTCCAATTCATCAAACATCCATGCAATATCAACGTATAACATTCAAGAGTAACTAATCAAGTCATAAAACATTAACTTCGTGCATCTACTTTCAAGTCATCAAACTCCTAATTTCCACAACTAACTACTAACCCAATCAATGCCTTTTAGTTCTACAACCATCAAATGCAAAAGGGGAAGTGATTTTACCTTAAGTTCTTCAAGGAAGGAGGAGGATTTTGGTTAATCTTTAAGAGGGAGGGGAAAAATCAAAACCATAACAAGTCCATGAGGAAATCATCTATCAAAACTCACACTTCTAACCAATTAACTAAAATACACCAATAAACACTTAAACCTTACCCTTTTTATCTTCAAAATCTGAGGAAGGAGATCGACTGGTGTGAAGGAGAAAGAAGAAGAAATGGAGGGAGGGGGAAAGCTTACTCACTGGAGGAGGAAGAGAATCAGAGAAGAGATGAAAGTTTTACGTGAGAGGGAGGGAAAGTGAGGGTGAGTGGTGGTAGGTGGAGAATGGGAGTATATGGGCATGGAGATAGAGATGGCTTCCTCAAGAAGTTTTGCCATTTAATCCAAAATTTTCCCCTAGTTCGAATTGTTAACTCATAATTATATACCTTTAAATTCCCTCTTCAATTATTTTATTTTCTCGGTCTTAAAATTTTTTATATTAAACTCCTTTTTGTTTTAATTGGTAAGTCTCTAAAAATCTAACGGGAATTTTATGCACCTAAGTTAAAATATTAGGAAAAATCTCGGGTATTGCATGCGCTAACCGACATGTCATGATTATCAAAGACGACACTAGAGAATTTATAAGTGAGGATGAACAAGAAGAAGAAGAGGAGGAAGAGGAAGAAAGTGAGGAGGAAAGTGAGTCTGAAGATGAAGTTGTTCACCTTTTGGAAGGACCATTACTCATGGTTAGAAGACGAGACCTCATTTTCAAGAACATTAGAGAAAATTGCCAACGTGTTGCTTAGTCAAGGACAAGATGTGTTCGTTAATCATAAACAGAAGAAGTTGTGCTAATGTAACCTCCAAGGAAATGGTTACCAAGCTAGGATTAGAGACAAGTGCACATCCCCACCCTCATAAGTTGATATGGTTAGATGACATGGATGATGTCAAAATGACAAAACAAGTGACTGTTGAGTTTGCATTAGGCAAGTACAAGGACACCGTCCTTTATGATGTAGTGCCCATGAGTAGGTAGACCCTAGCAATATAATCATAATGTCAACCATGATGGTTTTACCAACTACTATTGACACGGTGGTACTTAGAGAAGGGACCGTGTATACCCATAAACCGTAATGGAGAAGAGAAGAGATAAAGGGTGTGAATGTGTGTGCCGACGGTGAACAGAATATTATAATAGAATAAATGCATGAAATGAAAGATGCGTAAAATGAAAAAACCTTAGGTGGACCCGAGAGCTATCTTACATTATGCTCATGAGTACATGTCTTCCCTTGGAAATACAACCACCGTTGGGACTGGATTTTCATCTTCAATCTTTTAGACTCTCAAGAGAGAGAGGGAGGGAATATAGTAAGAGTTCACCAAGCAACCGTGAGCTCGGGGAACAATGGAGGCACACTGCTCATGATTCAAGAATTGTGGCTTACCTTTCGGCAATCTCCAACTCGCTTGTAAGGAAAATAGGGTTTTCTATTGATTTCGACGAAAGTTCTTTACACCCACTAATAGCAATGCTTAAATAAAAATATAAGGTGGATGATTAGGGTTAGGTTTCGAAAGAAGATTATTTGAGCCGTTGGATGAGAGGATAATTAGTGGCCAAGCTTGCTCCTTTGTGTACCCAATCCAATGGTGTAAATGATGGCCAAATTTTGATAAGAGATAGTGTTGTCAGTGCTCAATAGCTCGTGTGGCTACGTAAAACTCCTTGTCATACGTGGAATAGTTAAGTGATGCTCCTTTTAGCTTTTCACCGAAGTATGCAAGTGGTGTGCCCTCTTGCATCAGTACAGTGCCAATGCCAACTCCGGAGGCATCACTTTTGATTACAAACACCTTGTTGAAATCTGGTAGTGCCAGCACGAGAGATTGACAAAGTTTTTCTTTAATCAGCTCGAAACTATTTTGACAAGCTGGTGTCCAAGCAAAATCTACTCCCTTTTTAGTGCAGTCCGAGAGGTGAGCTACGATTGAACTTAAATCCTTAATAAACCTCTTGTACAAAGAGACTAGTCTATGAAAGCTACTGACTTTGGTTACTCCATTAGGTGTAGCTCATTCCCTGATGGCCTTAACCTTTTCTTCGTTGGCTTCTAGACTGTCATTCGAAATAATGAATCCCAGAAAGTATACATTTTCCTAGGCGAAAGAATACTTACTTAAATTGCTGAAAAATTTAGCTTGACAGAGAGTTTGAAATAGGATACCGAGATGATTGAGATGTTGTGGTAGGTCGACCCTATACACTAATATTTCATCAAAGTAAACAACAATAAATTTTCTTAAGAACATACTGCATCAACCTCATGAAGGTGCTCGACGCATTAGTATGTCCGAATGGCATAACCATCCATTTAAACAATCCGTATTTCGTCTTGCAAGCGGTTTTCCATTCATCACTCTCTTTCAAGTCAACTTTAGAGAATATGAACGTTTCACTGAGCTCATCCAGCATATCCTCCAGTCTAGGAAACAAAAACCTATACTTTATAGTAATCATGTTTATAGCCACGGTTATCGACACACATTCTCATTGTGTCATCTTTCTTAGGAACAAGAAGAGTAGGCACAGCATAGGAACCCATTGATTCTCGAATATATCCCTTGCCTAACAGCCCTTGTACTTACTCCTGTAATTCCTTAACCTCTTCAGGTCTCATCCTATAGGCTGGTCTGTTGGGTAGCTTGGCTCCAGGTTGGAGGTCCATCTGGTATTCAATTCCACGTAAGGGTGGTAGGCCAGGTGGGAGTTCCTCAGGAAAGACATCTTGGTAAGTCTTAGGAAGGTCTTGGACAGACGAAGGTATCTTACCATGCTCCATAACACGATCTCTTAATAACACTAGAATCAGCATCTCTTCCTTCGTCAATGAAGATCTCAACCCGCGTTTGGATAAGAGAAGACTTTTCTTGAACTTCTCTTCTTTGCGAATAGTGTCATCTTGGGCTACTTGTTCCGGAATCATGGATAATAGATTGATTGTTCTGCCTCCGAACTTCAAGGTATAGTTGTTGCAGAACCCATCATAGGTCACCTTGCGATCGTATTTGTAACACCCCGTAATTCGGTCGTTACTAACTTGACTTTTTGTAAAACTTTATAAGAAAATTCTTTGCAATTATGATACATTTTTAAAAGAACTGAAAATGTGTAAACTTCCTTTATAAAATTTCGTACAAAAATTGTGTAAAATTTTGTTAAAATTTTTTTTTTTATTTCGTGAACAGTGCTCGCGATGGGTATTGTTCAATCGCCCCCAAGAGGTGATGTATCCCACCTGGGGCGGTTTGTATCCCTCCACTCCAGCAAGTGGGGCGAGGCAACGTCCCACTAGGGCGATACAACACCCCACTGGGGCGATACATCGCCCTGCTCTTGGAGGGGCGATCATCCCTTTCTACTCTTTTCTATACGTAATCTTTTCTTGTTCAACCTATAGTAACATAACTCTCCCAATTTATATAATCATATTGTTTTTCCAAATAAGCAAACAGAAGTATTTAAAGCAAATATAAACCTATTTTTCTAAACATATTTAAACCAAAAGCTAAGTTTAAACAAATCTTTCAAAACACAAATTCGTATTTCTATCTATACACATTCGTCAAAATACCTACAAGCTTGTCCACAAGTCAAAATCGCCCTAACAGCTACAAGCACACCCCATGGACGTCCTCCTTCAACTGCACTGTCGACCGTACTGAGGATTGACGTCCTCACCTGTGATAATATCACCTACACAACAAAGTAAACTAATGAGCCTAATGCTCAGCAAGTGATGTCAAATAAAAGATGCATGTTCATGGATATGCTATGCTGCTTGTAAAACATGCACTTGATCTGTTCTTTACTTTCTTGCATAACATGAGTCATTGGGATCCTGCTTCTAGAGGGGAGATGACCTGACTGATTGTCCACCTAGCGAGACGACCAACTCGCTCTAGAGGAAGTGAAATGGCACAGCTGACGGTCCATCTGACGGAACGGCCAAACTCATTTCCCTACCCACAATGACTATTTACGTACTTTACTTTACTGTATTCTTTCTATTCTGTTCACATGAAAACATATTCATAAAGCCATTTTCTATAATTTGGAAAACCATTATGCATGAAAGCATGTCACATACATAACCCAAAATGCTGTAAGTGTAATATAAAATAAAATAATAAACAAATCCATCAATAAATAATAAAGACTATCATAAATAACTTACAACCTAAAAATCTCTATCTAAACCAAAATTCTCGAAAACTATAAATCTCCAATTTTTTCAATATAGCCATCAACGTCCTAACTCTTTATGGTGTAGGCCAATCGGACAAAACACATGCAAACATGCACTTACCTCACATCCTGAGCTCAAAATTTGGCAATTGATCAACTTCTTTTTTTATTTGCAAACCTAAAACATAGGAATCAAACAATGTACATCAAAATGCATCCAATAACCTAAATCTCGGAATCTCCTTCAAATTGGCTACGAATTTCAAAATCTCATAACTTTATCTATACATATCCGAATTCAAAAATTTCAAATGCTATGAACTCCTTAAATGGTCTACTTTAACATACTTAATTCACATTTCAAAGAAAACCAACTCACAAAACAAAAATTTTCAGCAACCTTAACTGCCCTGTAATTCCCCCATTTTGAGCATGCATGCATAATATGATATTCTTTCTTCATTTCATTCCATAAACAATCATTACATCACATTTAAACCTCAAAACCAATAAGAAATGGAGAAACCAAATATTTTTATGCATCACAGGTTAGGGTTCATCAAATCTCCATAACACCCAAATAATCCAGTACTCTTTCAATATACAACTGTAATACCCGACAATTTCATACATTTTGTCACAATAATAATATTCGATGAATAATTTAAAAATGATAGATGGAAATAACAATGGAAGAAGGGAGAATTAGTAAAAGCGAAAAGGAAAATAAATAAGTGAAGAGAAGAAATGAAAAGAGTGAAAAATGTTGTAAATAAGAAATAAGGTCAATTTTGATGAAGTTAGAAGTTATGTGTAGATTGAGTAATTAAACTAAAGTTAAACTTTATTAAATAAAGTTTATAAAAACCACAATCTTCTCTTCCATTCCAACGATTTCTTCAGCACCTGCATACTCTCTTCTCTCAGTTTTTCTTCAGCCAAGACTTCCTCATTTTAAGGGATTAAGGTAAGGTTTAAATTAATCTTGAGTTTTTCATGCAAAAGTGCATGTTTTAGTGATGTTTATGGAGACTTTTTAGCATGGGTTTTGGATCTCCGAAAATTCAGAGTTATGGTTAGTCTTTCTTCTTTTTTTGGATGTTTCAACTTAAGTTTATAGGTTCTAAAGATCTTGGATGGAGTAAAATGGAAGATTATGCATAATGGAAGTGAAAATTATAGGTGAGTTTCAATTTTATGAAAAATAGAACAGATTCTGTTCTCCTGACTTTCGGCCTAGTTATTGGTCCTATTTTGGAAAGTGGCTTGTGCCAGTAGAAGGTAGACTCTTAGAGGAGTCCATAGCATTTGGAATTACGCAATTCCGAGTTATATCGAGAAAGTTCTAAGTGTTTGAAATTGGACAAAAAAATATTATAAGAAAATTTGAAAGTTTCTTGTGTGTATGTTAAGTGTTTCAATTTGATGTTTTGTTAGGTTGTTGAATTCCACGGTTAAAGCAAACAGACTTCAAGTATAATTGCAAAGGATCCGAGGTAAGTGTTCGTGATTTGCTTGGCCGATTGGGCCAACACCACAAGAAATTTTGTTTTCAAGGATTTGAGTATTTAGATTGTTTTATTGTAAATTGGATGAGTAGTTAGGTTGTTTAAGTTATAGAATGTCTTGTATGCTTTCATTGATTGTTTTATACGTTTACGTATTATGAACTGTTCATGCATCACGTTCCTTTAAAAATGGCATGAAAATGAATTTCAGCACATGTTTTACGAAAAGAAATGAACCAATGAAAAGAAATGAATGCATATAATTCCAGTCATGTTGGGGTGGGGTTCAGACATGGCTGTCTCGTAGGTGGAGCATGTTTTCCCCCTGTAGATGGAGAAGGTTGTCTAACAGTTTGATGTGCCTTCTCTATCTGGTGAGAGTAAACCTCCGGTGACATCTCACTATATAACGAAATAAAATGACTGCATACACACTGCATGCATTTACATTTACATTGACTTGCTGAGCCTTTAACTCATAGATGTTTCTGTGATGTAGGTGATTTAGAAGAAGGTGGGGACGTCTTACCTAAACCCGACGAGTGATGCCATTGAAGAAGGATGGCCGTGGGAGAGCACTTGTGGCTGTCGGAGCGTGATTAACCCGTGAGCTATGTGATAGTGTTTTGGGAGTGATGTATAGAGGTTATGACATATGGTCAAGTATTTTGGTGTTGAATTGTTTTGGATGTGTAGATAGAAGAAGTTAGAAGTTTGATTAAATAGTTTTATGTTTAAATACATATTGAATATTTTGATTAGGTGAATCGGTTTAATGGTAAATGGAAGGGTAGGCTGCCCATTTTTATATAAAAAATGGGAAATTTGGAGTTAAGTATGCAATAGATGTCCGTTAGAAAGTTTACGATGATTGCAGTCGTTTTTAGAGGGTCTCAGTTAAGTTTTCTGGTGATGAAGTGTCGACCTATCTTAGTAAAGGTCGACCAATTTTGCAAGAAGTGTCTACCTGTCTTTGCAGGTGTCGACCGATGTCAAACAGAGAAGAATGAAGTGTCAACCGATGTCAAACAGAGAAGAATGAAGTGTCAACCGAAACTCCTGTTTTACTGTTTTCAACACTTGGAATTAAGTTTGCTTTATACTAGGCTTCCATGAAAAGATTGTTATTCCGTTGTAAACGATTTAATGTTGTACACGATAATGTTTTAAGAATTCGAATAGAAAAAGAAAAAGAAAATATTTGCGAGATTTTTAGTTATAGTGTCTAAGGGCGTGACAAGCTATAGTATCAGAGCGCCCAGGTTGAAAATCGTTTTTGTAGATTGCCCGACAGCACAAGCCCCCACATGAACATGCTTCCTCAACTGTAAGTACGTCTATGAGTTTCAAGTTTATTTTCTAAGGTGTATATGTTTATATAAGATAAGCAAAATGGTCAGAGGTAGGACTGAGAAGGAAACCATCGACCGACTGACGGACCTACTCGATCAACAATCTCAACACCTGGACGACAATCTCAGCAGTTGGAGAGATTTATGAACCGAGCGGACCAAAGGGACCGAGAATTGGATGTTCCTAACAATCACAGCAGTGATAGATTCCAATGACTCCGACCTCCAATATTCGACGGACAATCCACGGATCCCACGTATGCAAAGGAGTGGATCCGGACGATGGAGGATATGCTCAGATATGCTAAGGTGGTTGATAAAGAAAAAGTTGTCTGTGCCACATTTCAGTTTGCACGGGACGCGAGATTTTGGTAGGACACCATCAAAGTTACCACGGATGTGACAGTGATGACTTGGGAGCGATTCAAAACGATCTTTTACGACAAGTACTTCAACCGTACTGTGCTAGCAAACAAGATGGTGGAGTTTTCACAATTTTGACAGATGGGCTCCGTGGCAGAGTATGTTAGACATTTTGAAGCATTATCACCTTTTGCTGTTCACCTGGTAAGTGACAATGACAACAAGGTACATCAATTCATTCAGGGTCTAAAACCTAAAATTTATAAGAGTGTAAAGATATCAGGTACTCTAGATGTCCCTTACGCGAAAATCGTGTCCAAAGCCTTAGAAGTATAGGAGGCCGAGAAAAAAATAATCAAACTAAGGGAACCTGCAAGAGGATTCTTTCGAGAAATCCAACCCTAAAACAGAGGATGGCAACCGAGAGGTGGACAACTACAACAACAACGCAGTGTAAAAAGGTCATTTGATGGGAGGACTGATCAAGGGAAGGGAAAACAAGTACAAGGAACTTCTCAGAAGCTTCTGTGTCCTAAATGTCAGAAGGAGCATTCTGGTGATTGCAGGATGGGTACAACAAAATGCTTTTGATGTGGGGAGACTGGCCACTTTGTTAGAGACTGTATGAAGCCAGGCAGAGACCACAAGAGAGTGATGCCAAGGATTTTTGCCTTCATAGAGCCTGACGAGGAAGAAGGTGATGTGCATTATTCAGTGATCACAGGTACAATTTTAATTGCTGGTGTATTTGTGTTTACGTTAATTGATACGGCTGCTACACATTTGTTTGTTTCGACTGCCTGCGTAGTTAGAGTTAATTTGCTGCCCAGTTCAACTGGTTGCTTTTATAGTGTGATGTTACCATCAAGAGAATATTTACACTTAGAGTAAGTAGTTCAAGGCAATATTATTTAAGCAGCAAATTATACCCTTTATGCCAGTTTGATTGTATTGGACATGAAAGGATAGGACATTATTTTGAGAATGGATTGGCTATCCTACCATTATGCTACCATCGACTGCAGAACGAGAATTGTGTCTTTCTAGCCTTCGGATAAAGAAAAGTTTATTTTTCAGGCGATAAAAAGGGTCAGCAAGATGCCTATTTCGTATTCCATGATGGGCCGTGAGAAGTTTAAGGATGGATGCTCAGTTCATTTAGTCAGTGTGATCGACACGTGGGTACTCAATGAAGTGAAGTTGAGGGATATTCCAGTTGTTCGAGAATTTCCAGAAGTTTGTCTTGACGATCTTCCAGGTTTACCTCTGGACCGAGAAATCAAATTTGTGATCGATGTGTATCCAGGAGCTGACCCTGTGTCAAAGAATCCATATAGACTGGCGCCTACTGAATTGGAGGAACTGAAGTCTCAATTAGAAGAATTGGTGAGCGAGGGCTTTGCTAGACCGAGTTTTTCTCCCTGGGCTGCTCTTAATCTGTTTGTAAAGAATAAGAATGAAACACTAAGAATGTGCATTGATTATCGAGAATTGAACAAGCTTACGATAAAAAACAAGTATTCTTTGCCTCGGATAGATGATTTGTTGGATCAACTGCAAGGTGCCCCATTTTTCTCAAAGATCGACCTACACTCGGGTTATTATCAGCTGAAAGTTAGAGCTGAAGATGTTCCGAAGACTGCATTTTGTACTAGGTATGGGCATTTTGAATTCTTACTAATATCTTTCGGACTCACAAATGCGCCTGCAGCCTTCATGGATTTAATGAACCGTGTCTTCTGGGAATACTTAGACAAGTTTGTCATCGTCTTTATCGACGATATCTTGGTATATTCGCGAACGGAAAGAGGATCATAAGGAGCATATAAGAATTGTCCTATCGACTCTGAGGTAGCATAAATTGTATGGGAAGCTATAAAAATGCAATTTCTAGCTGGACAGAATTCATTTTCTAGGTCATCTGCTTTCAAAAGAAGGAATTTCTGTTGATCCAGCTAAAATACAAGCTGTTAGAGACTGCCAACAACCAAGAAATGTGAGAGATATGCCTAGTTTTCTTGGATTGGTCGGATACTATCAAAAATTCATCAAGGGATTTTCAAGTGTTGCAGTGCCTCTATCTCGATTGACATGGAAAAATGTAAAGTTTGTCTGGTCAGCAGACTGTGAAGAAAGCTTCCAGCAGCTAAAGCAGAAGTTAACTACCGCACCCGTCTTGACACTGCCAGTTGAAGGTGACAAGTTTAGCATACACTGCAATGCATCTAAGACCGGATAAGGATGCGTACTAATGCAAGAAGGTAAATTTATCGTGTATGCTTCTCGACAATTAAAGACATATGAACAGAACTACCCAACTCACGATCTCGACCTACAGCGGTTGTCTTCGCATTGAAAATATGGAGACATTATTTATATGGACAACAGTGTGCGGTATTTTCAGATCATAAGAGCCTAAAATATTTGTTTACGCAGAAAGAACTGAATATGCGAGAGAGAAGGTGGTTGGAATTTGTCAAGGATTATGATTTTGAAATCAAATCCACCCAAGAAAAGCGAACAAAGTAGCCGATGCTTTGAGCAGAATGCCTACAATGAGCCAATCTTCAGTTTCATCGTTACAAGTATCACTACAATCTGAAATTTCCAGGTTTAATATAGAGATTGTGTCAGACCTGTCGGCCATGCTTACTACCATTTCGCTGAAATTGATAATTCTGGACAGAATTCGAGAAGCTCAGTAGAACGATCTTGATTGTGAAAGCTTCAGATTGAGCATGATATCTAATGATTCGTCTGATTTCAACCAGTCAAACAATGACACATTAAAGTTCAGGAACAGATGGTACCACGTCGCAAAGAACTTTGTCCTTGTACTTACCAATAGTGAAGTCGACGATTACTTGCTTAGTGACCTTGATGTCATCTCTATCATCCAACCACCTTAACTTGTATTCCGGTATCAATAATTATGGAGTAAACTTTATCTTTGACTGCACTACAACTATAGAATATATTCTTCCATTGGCAGTCTTCTTTAACGTCTTTGAAAATCGGTGCCCTCCTTATAACCATCAGTAGAGGTCCTTCTTGAGCCGTACAGTCATCGGTCTCTTGGTCACTATCCTTTACTTTCGCTTCTTTTTCTTCATCATACTAGCCTTCGTCATTTTTGCTTTCCCATTTGTCTGTGGATTCCTTAATTATCATCACACAACGGTTAGAGCATTCATTGGCATAATGTCCTTTTCCTAGACATTTAAAACATTGTATGCCATGTGCTCCCTGTCCGTTAGGAAGTTTTACTGGTAGGGGTTTGTTTACTGTTGGTAGTGGTTTACTACTACTACCTGATCCTTTCGGGGTCCAGTTACGATTAACAAGCCTCTTGTCGTCATTTCTTGGGATAATCTTGTTGTAATCTTGGGTCCTGGGTGGAAATTTGCTAGGGTAGTTAACTTTATGTTTTTTCTTAAGTTAGCGCTCTACAGTGAGGGCTAACGACACGATTATTTCCATAGTATCCAATTGTTGCATCTCAACTAATTCTCCTATATCGCGGTTTAGTCCTAATAAACCTAGCAATAATCTGCTCCTCTAGCTCCTCCATAGCACAATGCATGTTGAGCGTTTCAAATTCGGTGAAGTATTCGTCAACGAAGAGGCAATTTTGTCGTAGGTTTTGAAGTTGTTTAAAGAGGTCATGCTTGTAGTATTAGGAGACGAATCTCTTGTGCATGATCTCATTCATGGAGTTCCATGTGTTAAGGTTGTAACCTATGGTTCGCATTCTTTGGGTCTTTAAGTTGGACCACCATACTGTTGCATGACCCGTCAACTCTAAGGAGGCTAGTTAGATTTTTACGCGCTCGGAGTAGTCATGGCAGCAGTCGAAGACTCGTTCGAATTTATCTACCCAGTCTAGGTAGGTATTCTCACCACAGGTGCCATTAAAAAGGGGCATGGTTAGTTTGACGCTTCAAAGGTCATCGTTGTTCTTACGACGACTCAGACGATAATTCTCTTCTTCGTCTAAAGTCCATTCATTGTCTTCCGATTAGTCGTAGTCTCGGGTTCTACCTCTAAGGTGATGTGGTATTCTACGTTGGGGTTCGATCCATTCATCATCCTCTAAGGGTATAGGATTAGAAATTCTAGCCCTAAGACGTTCTGGTCTTATCCTCGAGGAGCTTTCTTGGGATGTATCCCTCACATTGGGCCCTCTATGTGGATTGGCTTTCATGTAATCCTTAAGTTGGGCCATTTCAAAACCTATGTCCTTAAGGTGTTGAGATATGGTACCAACCAATCCCGTTTATGCATTGATTCGTCAATGCATGCCTCCGTGCATGCTAGATTCACCTTCTTGGTGAGAGTGTTCGGGTGGAGGTATTTCTTTACCACGAGTAGGTTCTTGGTGGGTGATGGGAGTGTGGGGTAAACGAGAAAGCCCACTCCTATTCGGCATTTTTAGGAAGTGTCAATCGTCAAATTTTCAATCGTCAATCTTCGACCATCGATATGAGGTCTTAGACGATGGATTTGGAGCCCGAAAAAGTGTGTCACAGGAGAAAAACCTCGTAACCAAAGTTATGACTGTTTTAAGTTGAAGGGGTCCGAATTTTATTTTTAGTCACCTTTTAGCTAAGATTTGGTTGGGTGGTTAACTAATTAGTGTCCTAGTCAAGTTTTAGGCATACCTAAGTAAGACATTAACTAGTTAGGAATTTCATCAAACAATATGTAAACTTAGCTAGAGGAAAATTTGAAAACAACTTTGGACTTTTATCAAACACCTTGCAAACTCCTAGGGAAAACCGTTTTTAAAACATAATTTTTGATTTTCTAAAACTCAAAAATTTAAACGCAAATGCAATACTTTATGCTAGATTAAAATACCAAACAACAATATAACTCAAATATAACCAGGATACAAGATTAATAACATAAAAGTTTATGGTTTTATATCACGATTCTTAGATTCCAACTCAACCTAAAAACCCATTTTTTTACAATCCATCAATCTTTAAAACACTAACCAAAATCAATCAAGCTTTACAACTTTATGCAAGATCTATGCAATGTAATATTAGAACAAGCATTACAAATCAAAAACAGCAAGGATAATCGATTAAAGTCTTAAGATTTACTGATTTACATAAGCATACTTTCGATTTCAAAAAACCCGATTATATTAACCCAATTATACCAAAAATGATACAAAACAAGAGAAACCGAAAAGAAAACCAAAACAAAAATCGAAATGAAAATGGCAAACCGATAGTTTTCCCTTAGCCGACTCTCATGTGCTTTTAGTTCCAAATAAATCAGCCTTCAATGGGAGTTTTCCCTAAAAGAAATGCTACACAACACACTATAAACTTAGCTGCAAATAAATATTAAGTAATGGTAAGTAAAGCAGCAAAAACAAAAATCAAAAATAGATGAAAATGAGAGCGGCCAACCCGGTTTTTGTACTATACAATGGCTTGCAAAAATCTTATGAAAAGATTGAGCCAGATGCACCAAAAACGCTAAGAGGAAGCACCTGACGCTCTGATACCACTTGAAACGGTGGTCCTTATAGAAAGGACTGTGTATACCCACAAACAGTAATGAAGAAGAAATTAAAGGTGTGAATGTGCGTGCCTACGGTGAACAAAATATTATAATGGAACAAATGCGTGAAATGAAAGATGCGTAAAATGGAAAAACCCTAGTCAAACCCGAGAGCTATCTTACGTTACGCACATAGATGCATGTCTTCTCTTGGGAAGACAACCACCGTTGGGACCGAATTTCGTCCTCAACCCTTTAGACTCTCAAGAGAAAGAGGGAGGGAATAGTAAAAGTTCACTGAGCAACCGTAAGCTTGGGGAACAATGGAGGCACACTCCTCACGATTCAAGAATTATGGCTTACTATTCGGCAATCTCCAACTCGCTTGGAAAGAAAATAGGGTTTTCTATTGATTTCTATAAAAGTTCTTTACAACCACTAATAGCAATGCTTAAATAGAAACCTAAAGTGGATGATTAAGGTTAGGTCTTGAAAAGAGATGATTTGAGCCATTGGATAAGAGAATAATCGGCGCCCAAGCTTGCTCCTTTGTGTGCTCGATCCAACGATGTAGATGATGGCCGAATTTCACTTGATCAATGGTGGAAATTTGATGAGTCATCCATCCTTGTGAACATTACCAATTGTACCGGTAAAACTTACCTTCAAGTGGGCTTCTTGGGCCGGTTCCTTTGCTTCATTTCTTTTAGGCCGAGTCTTCCAACCATAATCAATCCACCATCATACATCTAATTCTAACCACACAATCTAATGCATGATGCTATATATAAAGTGCATACATAAAGGCTAGAGTTTGTCAAAAATAAAAGAAACAAATTTCAAAAAAGGTTTACGCGGTTTATGGGCCAGGAAGATAAATTCCTATTGGGCCTTGAGTTGAGTCCATCTATGCATCCCAAGCCAACACACGCAGGGGTTGATTCATGCCGATGACGTTTGGTTCCCATTTACAATCTTCTAGTAGATCAAGATCTGCAAAATAAACAAAATCATTAGTGAGGAGATTAAGTAAAGTGAACGCCTTTGTTTGGGAACGTGTGATACGCCTCCTAGGCATGTCAACTATTCTTTGAAGTTAGGAGGTGTGACATTCAAGTTAGCACCCATGACACCCAAACAGATAGCTAAAGATGATGTCATTAGAAAGGAAGAGAAGGATAAGACGAGTCTTTTTATGACGAAGAAAGAATTAGAGGTATCTGTAATAAAAGGAGATCCTTTGATCTTAGTACCCCAAAGATTACCACCTTTATGTGGTATTGAACACCAAATAGACCTTCAACACGGGGCTATGCTACCAAATAAACCAGCATATAGGATGAACCCCGAAAAGACTAAGAAACTTCAAGAACAAATGTAAGAGTTTTTGGACAAGGGCTATATAAGATAATCAATGAGCTCGTGTGTCGTGGCCTCATTATTTAGTTTCCAAGAAAGATGGGACTATGAGAATGTGTGGACAGTCGAGCCATCAATCAAATTACAGTGGAGTATAGATTTCTCATACCTAGGCTCGAGGACATGTTGGATGAGCTTAGGGGAGCCTCCATTTTCTCAAATGTGGACCTTAAGAGTGGCTACTACCAAATAAGGATGAAGGAAGATGATGAATGGAAGACAGCCAAAATATGAACTGTTTAAATGGATGGTTATGCTATTTGAGCTATCGAATGCTCCTAGTCCATTTATGTGTCTAATGCCCCATGTGCTAAAAGAATATCTAGGAAAGTTTATTGTTGTCTAGTTTGATGACATATTGGTATACAACTTAAACCTTCCACAACATCTTACCCACCTTAGTATCCTTTCTAAACCCTTAGACAAGCCAAGTTATTCGCAACCTTAGTAAGTGCTCATTTGCACAAGACAAAGTATATTTTCTAGGGTTTATAATATCCAATAATGGAATGGAAGATGATGAGAATAAGATCAAAGCCATTAAAAATTGGCCTATACCTAATGGAATAACCAAAGTCCGTAGCTTTCATGGATTAGCCTCATTTCATAGGATGTTTATCATAGATTTTAGTTCAACAGTTGCACCTATCACTGATTGTACCAAGAAGGGGAAAGAGTTTGCATGGACCCGTGATTGTCAGAAAAGCTTTGAGTTGATTAAGGATAAAGTTATGTCATTCACAAGTATTAGCAATCCCTGATTTCAAAAGTGACGCCTCAGAAATTGATATTGGAGTTGTTCTAATGCAAGAAGGCAAATTGATTGCCTACTTTAGTGAAAAACTCAAATGAGTGGCCCTTAACTATTCAACCTATATAATAAAGAGTTTACGCCGTCATAAGAACATTAGAACAATGGCAACATTACCTATTATCGAAGAAATTTGTTTTCAATACAGACCATCAAACTTTGAGAACCATTAAGAGCCCGCACAAACTAAACAAGAGATAAGAAAATTGGGTAAAATTTTTAGAAACAGCTCCAATGTAGCTTATACTCTTAACTAAGCTAGGAAATAGGTTCTTTGGATTCAAGTGGATCAAGGGAACTTGTGAATTTGAGCCATATTTTGGATCCCTCTACACTAAGTGCCTAGATAAAGTCGAAGGAGAGTACCATATCATGGATGGTTACTTAATAAAAGAGAACAAATTGTGCATTCCCCACGAAAATTTAAGAAAGTGTCTCATGAAAGAGTCCCATAGTGGAGGATTAACCAGCCAGTTTGGGGCAAAGAAAACCCTCATTATACTTAAGGAACATTTCTACTAGCCTCATACGATGAGAGATGTGCACCGAATGGTAGAGAAATATGTAATATGTAAGAAAGCTAAAAGTATAGTCCTTTCACAAGGATTATACCTACCTTTACCTGTTCCTACTCGCCCTTGGGTCAAAGTCAGTATGGATTTTATACTAGGGTTACCACGGACCACTAGAAGTAAAAATTCCATTTTTGTCATCGTGGATAGAATTTCTAAGATGGCACATGTAACGACCCCTTTTCCCAGTAAGATATTGTCTGTTCTGGTGATTGGACCGTAACCCAATATCCTCCCCTAAAAGATTTGTTTGGCGAGAACTTCTCAGTCGGTCACCCAATATGGTACTGCTCTCGCCATAGCACTTTTAACTTTGGAGTTCTTATGGGATCCGTTGTCAATTGTGCTTCAAAACGCGTCTTACTATCTTGGAATAGTTTCCTTACATATGTTTCATTTCCATATATTCCCCCCAAGCAATGTGGAATTGTGACAACCCAATTTTCACGACCAGGGAATTGCCTATACTTGACTCCGGGATTCGCCTACACTCGGCTTACTTCCCGAGGTTTATCCCACAACCCGAGATTTTCCCCCAATCGTACTCATACATATACATTCGGGTCATCACAATTAACCTCCCCCCCTCGGGGGCCCAACGTTCTTGTTGGTCACATTTCCGGTTGAGTACAAGCTCTGATACCATTTGTAACGACCTCATTTTCCAGTAAGATATTGTCCGCTCTGGGGATTGGACCGCAACCCAATATCTTCCCTTCACGAATTTGTTTGGCAAGGATTTTCCAATCGGTCACCCAACATGGTACTGCTCTCACTGGAGCATGGGATCCATTGTCAATTGTGCTCCAAAACGCGTATTACTATCTTGAGAGGATTTCTTTATATATGTTTCATTTCCATATACCTCTCTAAGCGATGTGGAATTGTGACGACCCCCTTTTCACGACCCGAGATTTGCCTATACTCAAGTCCGGGATTCGCCTACACTCAACTTACTTTTCAACATTTGCCCCGCAACATGAGGTTTGCCCCCATAGCCGTACTCATACGAATTCCATTTTTGTCGTCGTGGAAAGAATTTCTAAGATGACACACTTCATTGCTTGTGCCAAAACTGATGACTCCATATCTATATAGCTGACTTGTTCTTTAAGAAGACTATCTGATTACATGATATACCTCATTCAATAGTGTCAGATAGGGACACTAAATTCTTAAAGTGCTTTTTGGACAACTTTATGGAAAAAGATAGGAACAAAGCTATACTTTAGCACATCCTTCCTCCACAAACTGATGGACAGATTAAAATGGTTAATAGGACCTTAGGTACCCTTCTAAGGAGTATTGTAGGAAAGAAATTATCGGATTAGGATATACTTTTACCAACCTTACAGTTTACATACAACCGAAGTGTCCATTCCACCACTCAACAAACTTCTTTCGAGGTTGCTTATAAATTTAACTCTTCCACACCTCTAGATCTTATGCCCCTGCCTATTAATAATGTAGCGAACCTTATAGGAGCCAACAAGATGGAACAAATTAAGAAGTTGTATGAAATAGTGCATAACGCCATCGAAAAGAAAAATGAAGGCTATACCAAAAAAGCGAATAAATGGGGCAAAGAAGTCATATTCAATTAAAGAAATTTAGTTTGGTTATACCTAGGTAAGGAGAGGTTTCCAGCCAAAAGAAAATTCAAGTTATTACCAAGAGTCAGTGGGACATTTAAGGTGATAGAAATAATATATAATAATGCTTATAAGTTAGAGTTACCAGGAGACTATGGAGTGTCGGCAACTTTTAGCGTCCAAGATCTATCACCATACAAAGGCAATGAGGATGACATCGAGAAGGCCAAATTAATGGATTTGAGGTCAAATCCTCAATCACTAGAGGAGGATGATGTGCCTCAGATGGCCATCACTAGATCACAAACAATGGTTCAAGCATTATCAAACCTATTCACTAACAAGCATTATTCTTTTGTGGGTGATGATGATTTTGATGAACTTTTTGAAGACTTGTATTAGAAGCCGAGCATAAGAGACATGGAGCAACCAATGTATATGTTAACTTAGGAGCCAAGGTTCGAAGCACATGAAGAGAGAATTTGTCTTCCTTAAAATCACTTTGTAACAAAACAATTTAATTTTATGTTTTGACAAACACTTAGCTATATTTTGTATTTTGTTGGAAAACATTGGCCTTATTGTAAGTTTATTAATGCATGAATGCATTAGGCATTAAGGTTAGATGAATGCTAGGTTAGATGGTGGCTTGGAAGTGGTTAGACACAAGTGAAAGAAGCATACACAAAATGCATGGATGAAGGAACCCGCACGCGCCAAAAGCATGTTGCTAATTCGGAGCCAAAAGGAGGGAACCACTTTACCTCTTCCTTGGAAGTACTTGGAGCGATTGTCTTTTGCTGAAGACACTTGAATAGATGACATGGCATCAGCTACTCCTTTGATTAAATTTTGTGGCCATAATCTCAGCCATCCATGCAAGTGAGCTGCCATCACTTTTGACCAAGCCTACTTAGCCATCAACGGCTCCTTTGAAGACCAACACTTGAACCAAACCTTCCGCCACCCTTAGGTCTATATAAGCATAGTTATTGGTACTTGCAATGGTTGTTGAATGAATGGGACACTGTTTTGTTGAAGAAACCGAGTGAGGTTTGAAGTTGCCAAAAGGTAAGGCATCGGCTTGCATTGCATCTGAGTGGAGTTGTGCATCCATTACCTCAAACCTAAGGTTGCCTAAAGTTTCTTATTACCACCTTTTCTCCACTCTTTTAAGAGTTGGAAAACAGTAGAAGGTGGCCAAACCCTTTACCACAGGTTGCCACTCCTTTCCTTGGAAAGATATTATTGCCAAGAGCTTCAATCTTTGTTCATCGGACAACTTTGGTTATGTTCTCCATAAGTTCATTTCCCGAATGTATTTCAACTTGATATTTTGAAGTGTTGCTGCTCACTAATAATATAAGAGACCCTTAAAATTTTGTTTGATTTGCAACATGTTTGCTTATTCGATTTTTCAGTTTATTTTGGGTATTCTCGGCTTAGCCGAGCACCTTCGTCCTAACCGGTTTGCATTGTGGGTAGAACACGGCTATTGCTAGGCCATAATCATATCACAAGGTTGGAAGCCCATGAAGAGAGAATTTGTCTTCACTAAAATCACTTTGTAACCAAACAATTTAAGTTTACATGTTTTGGCAAACTTTACCCACACTTGTACTTTTGCTGGCAAACATTGACTTTATTGTAATTTTATTCATGTATTAGGCATTAGGATTAGATGAATGTTATGATAGATGATTGCTTGGAGTGGGTCAACTCACATTTGCATGGTTTGCATGCAAGAAGTGCTCGGCCATGAAAAAAATTGCTAAAGTGAGGCGCCAAAATAAAGTGGGGACCATTACCCCTTTGGGCCGATCCCTTTGCTACCAAATGGAGATTCTATGTTGGAGTTTTCTTTCTTGAACAAAGCCTTGATCGATGACATGGCAGTCCTTAGCCATTGGATCAAGTTGTGAAAATCAATCTCGGCCATCAAAGTATAGATGAAGAACATTACCTTGCCACATGTTCAGTCAAGCCTCCAACGGTTCCTTTGGGAGTTCAAACTCAACGAAAGTTTCAACCATCCTTACGTCTATATAAGCATGGTTATTGGTGCTTGTAATGGTTGTTGAATGAATGAGAACAACCCTATTTTGCTGAAGAAACCGAGTGAGCTTTTGAATTGCCGAAAGGAAGGCCTTGGCTTGCTTGCAACCAACTGGAATTGCACCTCCATTATCTCAAGCCCAAAGTTGCTTGAAGGTTCTTATCACCACCCTTCTATCCACTCTTTTTAGAATTGGAAAATAGTAGAAGGTGGTCAAACCCTTTGCCAAGGTTTCCATTCCTTTTCTTGAAAGAAGTGATTGTCGAGAACTTTAATCTTTGTTCATCGGGCAATCTTAGTTCTGTTTTGCATAACTTCATTTCCTGAACGTATTTTAACTTGATATTTTAAGGTGTTGCTTCTCACTCATAATATAAGATATCTTTAAATTTTTGTTTGATTTGAAACAAATTTGCTTCTTCAACTTCCCGTTTATTTTGGGGTATCCTCGGCTTAGTCTAGCACCATTGTGAACACGGGTTGGAATTACGCCTTCATTACCTCAAGCCCAAAGTTGCTTGAACGGTCTTATCACCAACCTTTTATCCACTTTTTTTAAAGTTGAAAAATAGTAGAAGGTGGCCAAATCCTTTGCCAAGGTTTCCATTCCTTTTCTTGAAAGAAGTGATTGTCGTGAGGTTTAATCTTTGCTCATCGGACAATCTTAGTTCTGTTTTGCATAACTTCATTTCCTGAATGTATTTTAACTTGATATTTTAAGGCGTTGCTTCTCACTCATAATATAAGAGATCCTTAAAATTTTGTTTGATTTAGAACAAATTTGCTTTTTCAACTTCCCATTTATTTTGGGGTATTCTCGGCTTAGTGGAGCACTATCTCCCCCTCCCACCCACCCACCCACCCAAGTCTTCTTAGTTGAGAAAATGAAAAGGAAGCAGTGAAGGAGAAAGAGGAAAGAGGAAGTCTGTAGAGAAGAATGCTCTGTTCTCTGTATGTAAAAAGGAAAAAAGATTAACTAACATTAACATAATAGAAATGATATATTTACATCCTCCCGCAAGAGCAAAGTCGATGGACGAAGATCTTAGAAATAAAATTATATAAAGTTAAAGGTGTTAGAGGCTTGGTAAGAGCATCGGCGAGCTGATTCGCGAAAGGAGTAAATTTAACCACCAATGATTTTTGTTACACCTTTTTCCGAACGAAATGATAATCAATTTCAACATGTTTGGATTTTAAGTGCAAGACTGGGTTAGAGGCTAGATACATCGCACTCAAATTATCACAAAAGATGATATGAGTAACAGAGATGGCCATACCAATTTCAGTGAGTAGAGATTAAAGCCAAAGAAGCTCCACTGCACTATTTGCTATGCTTCTATATTCAGATTCAATGCTGGAGCAAGAGATAGATTTTTGTTTAACAAAGGACCAAGAGATAAGATTCGGGCATAAAAATATGCAATAGCCTCTTGTGCACTTACGGTCATCTGGACACAAAGTCCAATCGACATCTTCAAAACAAGTGATGATGAAATAGGGCAAACGAGAAAATGAAATGCCTAAGGATAAGGTGCCTTAGAGATAACGAAGATTTTTTTAACACACTGCTAATAAACATCAGAAGGGGCATGCATAAACTGACAGAATTTGTTGACGGCAAAAGCAATATTCTAGCGGGTAAGACAACAATATTGAAGATCCCCAATGATACTACGATATAACGAGCCATCAAGTGAAGGAATACCAAAATTGATTGACATTATGGGGTTGGAGACTATGGGAGTGGGCATGGGTTTGTAGGAACCCATCTTAGCCCTGTGTAGTAACTCAGAAATATATCGAAACTAAGAGAAAAGCATACCAGTGGAAGTCCGAGTAACTGAAATGCCGAGAAAATATAATAGGGGCCCGAGATCACACCACAAACTGATATGTAGATATCGGAGAAACTAATCCAATAAAGAAGATGAGTTACCTATGAGTATAACATCGTCGACATATACCAACAGAAAGAGAACGAAGGAGGTCTTCCGACAAATAAACAAAGATGTGTCAGATTTTGAGGAGAAAAAATCCCAAGATAGCAAAGCAGTGTATAATTTGTTGTACCAAGCTCGAGGGGACTACTTTACCCCATATAATTCTTTCCATAATAAGCATACCGCTGAAGGAGTAGATGAGTCAACAAACCCAAGAGGTTGTTGCATATATACCCTTTCGGTGAGATCACCATGCAAAAAGGCGTTATTTATATCGAGTGTTCGAATTTGCCAACCTAGAGAAAATGCCAAAGGTAAAACAGTACGCACCGTCCTAGCTTTAACAACTGGGCTAAAAGTCTCATCATAGTCAACTCTCTGAGTCTGATCATAATCTTTTGCCACTAATCGACCCTTATAACGATTAATGGAGCCATTCGAGTTAAGTTTGGTCTTAAAAACTCATTTGCAATCTATAGTCTTTGCACTTGTAGGCAATGGAATGAGAGTCCAAGTTTTGTTTTTATGGAGAGCCAAAATCTTATTCAGCATAGCAAGTGTAACAACACCCAAAACTTTTACTGTACGACTTATTTGTAAGTGTCTAGTAAATTATGTTTAAATTATTACTTGTTATTAGTGAAGGAATATTTGAAGTGGTTAGATTAATAAATTGAGGGTCAAATGACAAGTTGGTGTTGAAAGAAAATAGAAATGAAGGAATTGGAAGATTTGAAGAAAAGTAATATAAAATGTTGAAAAGTCAAACCATTTAGTAAATAAAGATGAAATTTACATTGATGATTTGTAAACAATTACATGTAGTTTGGAATGAATTAAAGAGTAAGATAAAAAGAAGAGTGTGTAGAGGATGAGGTGGGGAAGTGAGAGGCTGCCACCTCATTAGTGGAAGGTTTCTGGAGGAAGTTTCTTCAAATTTTAAGAAAAGGCTTAAGTGGCAAAAGAGAAACCCACCATTTCTCTCTCCCACCCAACGATTTCATTTCTCTCTTCTGGAAACCTCCCCCACGATGATTCTCTCCCTCCCTCTTTTAAAGTTTAAGATATGATTTAGATCTTAACTTATTGGATGTTCAAGTTGGGGCTTAAAGGAGGAAGAGTTCTTAGTTTTGGTTGAACTTTTAATGGGTTTTGTTAGGGTTTCTTTGATGCCCGAAAATTCTGATTAGGTTGCTAGATTTTTTCTCTAAATTGATGTTATTTTATGATATATGATCATGTATGAGATTTAAATGGAAAACAGTTGACGTTGGATTAAGGTTTGAGAAAAAATTGTCAATTAAGGTCAAAACATGAAACTATTGGTTTTTTATTTTCTGCCATTTATTGAGTTTATTTTTGATAAATGGATTGTACCATATTAAAATAGACTCTTTAAGTTAAATTTTGGCTTTTGAATCGTTGGATTTGGTCAAGGATAGCCCAAGTTATAGATGTTTAAAGTTTAGCCAAAATTTATATGGAAATCCAAGAATTTGAATGGAATTGTTTGAGTTTTTGGTTATTGTGAAGTTTAAGTTATTTGAATTAAAATTTCTTGGATTTTGTTATGAATGTTGAATAATAGTTATGATTTATTAGTTTAAATTTTTGTGATGTTATTGATAGTTTTATGCACATGTGTTAGGTTTGAAATCACAAGGGAAAAATGATCAAAGTTGCTTAATTTGTTAAGGCATTGATGTAAGTGTATGTTGCATGTCTTTGGCCTTCGGCCTACATCACAAAGGTACTAGGTAGAATAGGCTATTTGTTGAATTTATGTGTTTTTAGGGTATGTTTTATGGATAGTTTAAATTATAGGAATTGTTTCATGTTAAGTGTTTTGTTTGATTAAGAATTTGAGAATTGTCTATATTTTGCTTTGATGAGATGTCATTAGATTATATTATGTTGTTTGTGCATCTTTATGGATCATGCATCACGATTTTATGAAAGCATGTAAAATGTTTTATGCACACATTTTATGTAAGAAAGACAAGATTATGTAAAGTACGTAAATTGTTAAGTTATAGGACAGAGCTAGTAAGGCATATGTTATTTGTCCTTCTCAAGGATTATGTAAAACATCCATGCACAAGATATATGTTATTTGTCCTTCTCTGGGACCATGTAAAATGTCAACGCCCAGACTTCTCTGCACCTACTCCCCTATCGAGCCTCTTTAACCCATGTCAAGTGAAAAGAAAAGAAATGAAAGTACAAGTTTTATGAATCATTCATGCATGCTCATTAATTGCATTTTACATCACTTGTTGAGTGTTAAGCTCCTTAGTTTAAACTTTGATGATTTAGTTGAAGATTATATAGGTAAAGACTTCGAGCCTCAAGTCGATGGATAAGTGCAGTTGGAGGAGTGAGCTCATGGTGTAGAGTTTGAGGCTGTCAAGCGATTTTGACCCGTGGGTGAAACTCCAAGTGATTTTGATACAAGTTTTCTAGATTTTAAAGTTTATGTATAAAAGAATTTAATGTTTTGACAAATACTGAAACTGTTTGGTGTTTGGATATGTTTTGATAGAAAATATTTCAATGATGGGTTTTTATTTGTATTTTAAGACTTCTGTTGTGCATTTTAATTTGTTTTTATGAGCCATGAAATGTTCAAAATTTGGTGAAAAATGTTATGTTTTAAAGGAATTCAAAGGAGGTAATAGGTTGTGAGACTTCGGTTAAAGTTATAGTGGTTTTTATGAAGTGTTATTAGGTTTTAAAAGAAGAAGAAAAGAAAGGAAGGCATTGGGCTCGTGAGGAAACGATGTGCATGCGCGAGGCCGTGTGTGTATGCGTGCTGCCGAAAAGGAGCAGCGCACAGCTGATTGATCGCAGCACGAGGGTGACCAATCGGCCAAGTGGCTAATCCCCTACCAAAGAGGCAGGGGCATCGCCGATGGATCGCCATTCATGGGCGATCGATCGACCATGCATTGCTTTTGAATTTTTTTTTTTTCAAATTTTAGGTGATCTAACTTTAAAAGAATCCTTCCAAATATGTTTCAATAATGTTTTTTTATTTATTTCAAGAGAAGTTAAAAGTTCAAAAATTCATTTTAAGATTCAACAAAAACGAAAGTTTTTATGTCAAATATATCCATATTTATGTGCAAGTGTCGTAGACTTCAGGTCGTGACAACAAGATGGTTGCATTTGGAGGCTTGATGAAAGGTAGTGGGTTCAAAGACTAAGGTAGTTTGAGCAGTAAGAGCCTTTGGTTTAAATATATCGTCTTTGGATCTTGTTCTCATGGAATGATGATTGACGATAAGTGATCTATCTCTCTGGTTTGATGGAGGAATTGGTAATATAAAATAAGGAGAAGACTCTAGTGGAAAGGGAAGACTCTAGTGGAAAGGAAGGAGAATGATTGGTGTGAATGAAATGGGTGGGGTGGATAGAAGAGGAAGTGGGTTCAAGTGTTAAGGTAGGGAATTAGTAAGTGTAGAAAAAGGTAAGATGGTTATAGGAATAGAGAAAAGGTGTGGTAATGGCAGGGAGGGAGTGAATGTGAAAAAGGGAAATGAGGATTCGTCAAAGGAGACACGATGAGTAACATAAATTTTATTTGAAATACAATTTAGACAAACATAGGCCTTGTGATAAGAGCTATAGCCTAAGAAAACACAAAGGAACGAAGTTGTAACTTATGTTGATTAAAGGGACGAAGAAACGGAAAATAAAGACAACCAAAAACAGAGAAGGATGAGTAAGGAGGCAACTTACTATTATGCCAAAGACTTGCAAATTCAAGTGTATGCTATGAAAACAAAAGATAGTTGATGTTATCGACTAAATCCTATAACATCCCAAAGCAACCAGTATATCTTCCAGAATTAAACCTCAAATAATCAAGAACTTCAAAGATGAAACGTTACCTTATGCAAGGTTTGATTGGTGCAAACAGAGAAGATTAGGGTGTCTACCTATGCATACAGGTGTCGACCTGTTAGTGAAATGAACATAGAGGTGTCAACTGCAAGGATCGACCAATGCAAACAGAGGCAGATGAGGTGCCGACCTATTTATATAGGTGTCGACCCTTGTGTGCAAAACAGGTCAAGTGTCGACCGAAGCTTACAGAGGTCGACCAGAATCTCTTTTATTGTTTTAAAACTTGAAATTTGTGTAGTTTTTCATATAATGAGTCCTCCATGTGGAAGTTTTCTTTTGCTACAAAGGTTTAAATGTTTTAAACGATGTCGTCTTAAAACGATGAATAAATTTTAAACATTTCTTGAAATTTTTAATACGAGTACGTAGTCGAGTGTCGATTCTGGGTTCAGACAACTCGGGTCGATACGAGTCAGCAGTTCAGATCAGCAAACCAGGTTCATATAACTCGGGGTGTCACAATGGCTTGCACCGTTTCCACTATTTTCCTACCCTAGAAGGTTTGGAGGGAAAAGATGGAGTAAAAACTTACAAGCAACCAAATGCTTGAAGCAATAGAGGCTACGATTCTATCCTATCTTGAGAGGCAATGCTCTTGGTCCCTTAGGGGAAACAAGTCGGTGTTTATTGATATGAAAAAACTGAATACAAACTTCAATAACCATGATTAAATATGTCCTAAATGTGGTGTAGGGTTTAGGCATGCAAAGAAAGGAAATTTGATGAAGGGGTGATTAAGGTCATGGATTGGACGCTCCTCCTTATCTTCCTTCGTTGAGATGATTTCCCAATAAGGCAAGTTGTCTTGATTCCATGAGGAAGAAAAGAGCTTAACTGAATTAAAATTATCAAGGGCTTAGTGCGCTCATTCCACTAATGGATCGGGCCTTCAAGTGAGTGTGCTTCAGATAAGCGCTAGTCGTGTGAGTACAAATTGGTGCGCGCTCCTAATCTCTATATGGGTCGATCCTCTCTTAGTTGTCTTCTAAGACTTTGATGCTTAGTCCATGATGTTGAAAGGCTAGTGGACGTCACAATCTTCTCCAAAGGTCGGTCTTAGATGGACGCCTCCTTCTTGTCAAGGGGTCGGGCTTCTCCAATGCGTGCGTGCTAAATTTCAAAAGAGTTTGGGCCTTTCTTTTAAGCCTTAATCCTCCACCACCAACTATCATATATGTCTATGAATACATGCATAATTTAAGGCTAATAAATATGCAAAAATTTTAACAAGAGGGCTACTGTTTGCCAAATTAAAATAAATAGAAATAAACAAATAGCTACAAAGGATTGTCTCTTAGAAGACAAGTTCCTTCTAGATAAGTCATGGCTCCAGCGTCCCAATTGAGCAAATGTGTGGGTTTGTCCATATGTAGAGAGTCTGGATTCCACTTCAACCCTTCAAAAAGCTACTCACCTAAAATAACAAAAAGTTTATCAATAAGAAAGTTAGAAAGTGAGTGTGCTTTAGTTTGTGACCGAGTTAGAGGCCTCATAGGCACATCACTTACTAAATAAACACTAAAAAGGTGATTGATTGTTTAAAATAGGTGTAGGTAAAAAATTAATTAACATAGTGGCAGTGGTAAAAGCGTAGATTCAAAACTTTTGAGGAACAGAAGAATGGAACAAGAGAGCTAAACCAGTTTCAACAACATGACGATTCTTTCGTTCTACATGTCCATTTTGATTAGGAGTGTAGGGAAATGAGATACAATGATGTATGCCAAATGTTTTAAAAACATATGATAGAGACTGAAATTCTCCACCCTAATCAGACTGCACTATTTTAATGGTAAAACCAAACTGATTTTGAAATAATTTATGAACGTCCAAAAAGATTTTGTGAACATCACTTTTCAATTTTAAATAGTAAAGTCACGTAAAACATGTACAATCATCAAAAATTAGTAGAAAATTGACACACTAGCCACCCAAAGGAGGCCACCTAAAAACCCACACAAAAGTTGAAGTGTGCTCGGGTGAGTGTGTACCCTATTAAATGCAAGAAGTGGAGATGAAGATGGAGATGAAATGAAACGAAATATAAAGATAAAATGTGTATGAATGAGTGATGAATAAAACCATGAGAGTGAGGATTGGAATGCGTGAAGAAAATGGTGTAAAATCCCTGAAGGAAGTGAACCCCTAAGAGGATTAAAGAGCTATCTTATGTTATGCTCTTTGGTAAAGGTATTTCCCTTAGAAAATACCGCCACTTTTAGGAAAGGTTTCCACCTTCTTCAACCTTTAAATTATCCAAAGAGAGAGGAAGAAGAAAGGTGTAAGAACTAAACCAAGCAACCTTTAAAATTTGTTTAGTAATGGAGGACTTTTCCACACGAATGAAAAATCTGTGGACATCCAAAGAGGAAATGCTCCAAGGATAAATAAAAGACAATCTATTTCGAAATTGGCAAAAGGTTAGGGCCATTACAATATGTATACATTATATAGACCTAAGGTGGAGGCTAGGGTTTCCATAAGAGGGAATGAAGGAGGGCTGTGGGATGAAAAGAGGATGGATGGCCGAGATGCATCCATGAGCGAGCAATCCAATGGTGGAGGAAAAGGCCACCCCAAAAATAATCCAAGAGAAGATGTTGCACTATGTCATCAATCCATAAGGCCACTACTTGATGTCCTTGCAAAGTTGAAGCTTCAAATTTGGGCTTTCTTTGGGTTGGTTCTCTATGGGCCGAGTGGTGATGGTATTGCCTCCAACATGTAGGTCGAGTGATGTGTCCAAGCATGGGCCAAGCTAAGCTTCCAAATGTGAGCTAAGTAGTGGGCCTAGTTTTGCTTCCAAAATATGGCCAAATAATAGTCAACCCCAAACCATGCCACCATCATGTGACTAAGTCTAACTAATGATATTAATGCATGGATAAAAAAAGTAATGGCTAATAGTTTGCCAAAAAAAAATAACGAAAAAATAAAATTGCATGGAGTTGTCCCCCGGAAAACAAATTCTAGCTTCTGCTAGTCCAGCTAGTGCTCGAGGGTTTTTCTCCATTATGTTCCGAGCTTTCTAAAGGGGCATCCCATGACAAAAGGTGGAGGGGGGTAATCCATGTCCATCAAGTTAGGCTCTCATATGGCATCCCAACTAGATCAACACCTACAAAAGAAACAACATAATAAATAAGAAGAATAAATGAAGTTTGGACATTTATCGAGTTTTCAAGTGATTGGGCCCTAGGCATGTCAAAAATAATGATCGCCAGTAATAGAATGAACAGGGGATGGACTTCAGACATCCAAATGTATAAGGTCAAAAGGAGATAATGAGTGAGAAACGGAAATGGGAAATGGCAAACGAAGACTTTTACTCATTTGACATGCAGTACATAATTTGGAAAAACTAGACTTAATAAAAGGTTCATTACATAGACCCAAAACAGAATTTAAAACAGAAATAGACAGGTGGTCGAGACGAAGATGCCACACATTTGAAGACGAAACAGTGAAGGTGGAATCAGAGGCGGTGGAGCAGGCAGTCACAGACAAGGTTTGAGCAGCAAAGAGTGTTTTATAGAGACCATTACTGAGTGATCCCCGAAGAATTGTCTATTGGGAACTCTGATCTTTAATCACAAAACAAGTAGAATGAAATTCAACAAAAACTGGATGGTCACAGCATAATTGTGGAATACTAATAACATTATGAGACAAAAACGAAGCATGAAAGACATCACGTAATAGAAGAGGATTTTGATCAGTCAGAAGCAAAGCAGAACTAGAGTGGGTGATAATGTGAGACTTACCGTCGGCCATCGATACATGAGAAAAGCCACTGTAGGGGTAGGATTGAGCTGCATGGAGGGGTGTGGGATGAAATGGTGAGTGGCACCCAAGTCTAGCAGCCACTATGAAGCATTGGCAGACACCAACAATGATGGAATCAGCAAAATCTTGACAGAGTTAGCCTAAGCTGGAGAAGAGAAGTTGTGCTGGGTCGGGTATGGGTAGGTCAGGTTTGGGTAGTGGGTTGGGTGACTGGGATACTAGGTCGGGCTGGTATACTGAGGTGGGTTGTTATACTGGGTTGGGTCATTATAGTGGGTTAGGCTGAGAGCTCGGTATGACCAATTTAACCGGTGATACCAGATCGCTGTTGAGTGACCCACTTTATTACAAATCTGGCATCTGGGCTTGAAGTAACTAGGTTGAGGCGCACGCCAATCAGAAGAATGAGGCAGCCTGTTAGACCATTGAAGTGCCGTATGCGAAAAGCGTCGTGTCATTAGGTCCAGCATAGCCCAATCCGAAGCAATTCAAGCTGGTGGTTTCATTCACTCAAACAATCGGGCCACTATGCGAGTATAGTGGGAAAATGACATTGGAGAAACCCATGTCAAGAGAAGCTTGTGATTTGGAAGGACTTGAGCGGAGTAGAAGGCAGGCTTTTGGCAGGAGCACACGAGCAGCATGCTTCAGGCACCAAGAGTTTCGGAGACAAGTTATTCGGTTAAGCAGACAGGAACCATGTGGTGATATGGGGCGCCAAAGGTGGGGTTGGCCACGCCATAAAGACTAGACGTGGGATAAGTGGCGCGTCAAGTTCAATCCAACCCGTGTTGGACCTAGTCAGGCCTAACTGAGGCACTGGACGTGGGCAGTTCAGTGCATCATGGCCGAGCAAGGGGCAGCGGTCATGGACGGTTATCTCATAGATGTGGCTGAATGTGGGTGTGCTAGGAGCAGCACTATTGGGCGCAACTGATGTGCTGGATCGTGGGCGATCACCTCGCACACGATCAGTACTTCGTGGTGTGGCGACGTGCAAAGCCTCGGACAAGGCAGCGAGACAAGTGGGCGTGTGCTTAAGACAAGACCCGTGTTTCTCGGGCGCTGTCTGAAACGAGCGAGAAAGGCGGCCTAGCCGGCAAGCACGCTGGCAGCGTCGTGCAGGGCGTGGCCAGCTACTACACGCACGACCCGCACTACTCGGCCAAGTAATGCGCAGACAAGGGCAGTTACCTAACACACGGAGCTGGCGCAAGACGTGGGCAGTTGGCACACGCATGATCTGCTGGATGTGAGCAATCCAGCACGACCCAATGCAACTGATGCACAACATGGACAGAAGGCGAGCGCATGTGGGGTCGAACGTGGGCAGTTCGCAAGTGACTGAGCGCAGTGGTTGCGCGCAGCACATAGTGGTCGAGGAGGACACTATGCACCTAGTGGGCAGACATGGGCCACGATCAAGCACCCCTAAGAGTAACCGATGAGCTGTGCGGGGGCAGTTCACAAGTGACTGGGCGCAGCGGTTGCGCACAGCACATATTGGCTAAGGAGGACACTAGTCGGCCAAGTGGGCAGACACTTGGCAGGATCGGGGAAGATCCACAGAACCCACGTAGTTAGTGTTGATAACCACATTTTGTATGCTTATAAATAGAGAGCTCTTCCGAGAGAGAGAAAGGACGGTGAGCACAAGAGCGATGCAGAGTGTGGGTTAACTTGGGGTGTTTCCTTTGTAAATTTATTGAAGGGTGTCAATACAAACAAAGCTTGGGCCATGCCCGTAAGTTGATCAGTGTTCTCTATAAATTTTGTTGCAAAGTGTTCGAAAGTTGACGTTTGTACGCTAAGAAAGTGGAGTAGGTTGACTAAGTGCGAGTGCTTAGTGCCATCAAGAGGGCAAAAAAGTTATGGCAAGACTTGCTCCCGTGACACGGCCCATAGCCTGACCCACGACCATTCTGGTAGGTCAAAAATTAGGGTTGGAGTGAGCAGGAGGAAGGAACGGCCGAGGAGGGTAGAACGGCCTTTGAGCAATGGCAGGAAATGGTTCTCCGATGGCCAATAAAGTATTGCATATGGAGGTAAGTTTTTGAATGTATATGGCTGTTGAGAAACCACCTTTGGACAAGTTGTGAAGTTGACTACAAAAGTCGGTAATCCGAGCTAAGGAGGAATAGGAAAACAGTCGACCAAGGGCAAGCTAGATTTCCTTAGCAGTATCGAAGCTAATGATTTGGGGAAGAAAGGTTTCACAGATGGATGAGAAAATCTAACTCATAATGAGTCGATTATAACACAGACAGAGAGTAAAATCTGGATTGATTTGGGTGGAAAGGGAATCAAGAAATTGAGGGGGAGAAGGGAATAATCCATCAAGAATATGATCAATTCCATCAGCGATGACGATATTGAGAAGTCGAGTTTTCCAAACAACACAATTTGTAGACTCGAGTTTGATAATAAGAATTTGATTCATTGAAGAGAATGGAGCGAGAGAAACAACAAAAAAAAGGAAGGGGATTAGAGCTTTATGATGTCATCAACTCTCATGCCTAGTTGAAAAAATTAAAAAAAAAACAGCCTAAGAGAAAGAGGAAAGAGATCACTAAGAATAATGTTCTATTCTTTGTATTCTAATGATTCAATTATTATATATAGTGGACAGGAGTTATATTATATCACCTAAAAATGGGAAAAAGAATAAATGACGTAACGAAATAGAAATGGTATATTAACATTCTTCCCAATCCATCGTTTCCTCTGTACAGAAGTGTGGCCACTCATTAATGGCTTCTTTCTCAACCGCTGCCATCGCCTCCCATGGTTCCTCTTTCTCCTGCTTCAACAAACCTTCCCCTCCTTTTCCTTTATCTTTCAATCCAGTCAACATCCCTCTCTTTTGGCCATGGCAGAAGGTATTCCTCTCCTTTTCTTTCGTATTTTCTATCTTCAACTAACCCACCTCCGCTTGTCTCTGCTCGCAGGTCAAGATTGGTCCAATGAGTGTTTCTCCCATGGGATTTGGAACCTGGGCCTGGGGGAACCAGCTTTTGTGGGGATATCAGAAATCCATGGATGCTGAACTTCAAAAAACTTTCACTCTAGCCGTGGAGAGCGGCATTAATCTTTTTGACACTGCTGATTCTTATGGTACTGCTACCTTAAATGGCCGAAGTGAAAAGCTACTTGGGAGGTTCCTGAGAGACTTTGAAGGTATTCCTACTCCATGCTCTCTCTTCTGTTTCAAATTTATCATTCACAGTAGCTGATAGTCAGGTTTTAATTGTAGTTGCTACTCATTCTGACTTACTTTTTCCCAGATGAAAAACCTCTCCAGAACGACATTGTGATTGCTACTAAGTTTGCAGCCTACCCCTGGCGCCTAACTCCAGCACAGTTTGTGAATGCTTGCAAGTATGTTTTTGTTTTTCTATATTGTTTTTGTCTCCCAGAATCTATGTGCACAAGTTACATCTACTTCTTTTCCGTGATTTCTTTATGAAACACATTGCTTCTACATCAGCTGGTTTGATGGGTACGTAGTTTCTTCTCATTGAGTCTTCATCATAAATGTTTGATGTGGTCGCATATATCTTAGGGCTTCTTTGGACCGGTTGCAGATTGATCAAATTGGGATAGGCCAGCTGCACTGGTCCACTGCGAACTATGCACCTCCTCAGGAGGCAGCTCTTTGGGATGGCTTAGTGGCGATGTATGACAAGGTTAATATTGTTGTGCTCTGCTTGCTTAATTATTTAGATTATTGATTTTGCCTTTGGCTCGAGTTTCTGCTCCAAGTTGCATACCTTGCTTAGAGTACCAAGGACAAGAAGTTTTTTAAAAGTTGTTTTGTGCTCACATTCTGAAACTCGACCAAAAGAACTACTTCTGTTTCCGAAGAACTAGGCTGTGGGAAGAGTCGAGTTCATGGTAAGAAGGTTTTTTGTGTCTGGAATTGCCAAAAAAAGACTGCATAATTATCCCACAAGTTACTTTTTGTGTCTGGAGTTGCCAAAAAAAGACTGCATAATTATCCCACAAGTTACTTAGAGAAGGTATAGGAGAATTTAATACTCGATAGTTCCTTGAATAAGGACATCTTTACATTGAATGTTGCAAACCAGGGGTTGGTTCGAGCAGTGGGGGTGAGTAACTATGGACCAAGGCAACTTCTTAAAATATATGATTATCTTCAAGCCCGAGGAGTCCCCTTATGCTCTGCTCAGGTACATCTTTGCTTCAAGGACAGCCTCACCTGCTATAACAGTAAAACTTCCACTTAGGGAACCATTGAGCTAATATACCATCTCTTCTTTTCACAGTAACTTGGTTATTGGTTGGGAATTGTAAATATGGTTGCTACACTAACAGGTGCAGTTTTCTTTGCTGAGCTTGGGGGAAGATCAGTTGGAGATCAAGAATATATGCGATTCTCTAGGTATCCGCCTGATTGCCTATAGTCCTCTAGGGCTTGGAATGCTTACGGGAAAGTATTCGCCTACCAAACTTCCCCCGGGGCCTCGGTAAACAAGACTGAAAACTCTCTCCAGTTATGAGCTTATGTTAGCAGGGCTTAGTAGCATGTTGTGTTCTAAACTTTGTGTTTGCTCAGGGCTTTTTTGTTCAGGAAAATTCTCCCAGGATTGGAACCTTTGCTCACATCCCTTAAAGAAATTTCAGAACAAAGGAGGAAAACCATACCTCAAGTACTAATTCTTACTTTTATTATTAGTGCTCCTGAAGCCGAAGATGGATTGGAATTTTGAAACGGAAATGATGGTGTTCCATCAATACTTAATGTATGACTATGTCTCAATTGGTGCTTGTGTGCTGGCAGGTTGCAATAAACTGGTGTATTAGCAAAGGCACGATTCCAATACCAGGAGTGAAGACAAGTGAACAAGTGAAAGAGAATTTAGGCGCTCTTGGTTGGCGCCTCAGTACCAGAGAATTGCTTCAGTTAGAATCCGGAGCACAGGAGTCACCGCAGAGGATGATTCAGAATATCTTCCAGACAAGGTTGTTATTAGTGCTTTTCCTGCAATATAAACATTTTATCATAGTTGTATTAATTCAAACCTGTTCATTAAACATCTCAGATAAACACCAGTAACACCGTGAGGAAACGTGAAGACAGACCTTCTACTACATTCACAGCTATGAGGGTGACCTGGTTGAGGGGGCGGTTCCAACATTTTGACTTGGTTTAACTTTGCGTATACCCCGTGTTTTCCAGAAGGGAAGTAACGAGAACAAACAAAATGGCTGCCATCAGAAATGATCTCTCAGATATCTCATCATTACTATGGAAGCAGTATGCACAGAGTGAATCTGAGACTTTAATCAGAGTGTTCCTAGGCTCATTAAACCAGGTGTGATGAACAACATTATAACGTAAATTTCTGTCTCATTAAACCAGCTGTAATTGAACAACGATGCAACATATTTTGTTTCAATGGCGTCTTTTCATGACAGTAACAATGAAATGACCAGCAGTTGAAGATGCAGGGGGTGCTAGTGAACATAAAGCAAAGAGCTTCACCTACACCAAATTAAATTTAGGCAACAAAAATCTCTCGCCATCTAGTCAACTACTTGAAAAGCATGATTGAATTAATCTGTAATTATGAGAAAGATGAGCGCGGTATGAATATATTAAACGGCAGATGCATTTCCACTGGGAGAAGTTGGTTCGACCGTCTATTATAAGCTGTTGAACGGGTCTCAAGCCACCAAACTATATGCAGCAATAGTCATTCTCTGACTTTGGTAATTCCGTTCCGAGTTGGGTTGTCTGGTCTGAGAATTCCTTGTACTTTAATCGGGAGATGTTACTTCCTACTAAGGCCTAAACGGGTATTCGTCGAAATTTGACTTGGAAAGTGTTGCAAATAATACGAATGCAAGTGCACGTATTGCAAAAATAATAAAATGAATAAATACGAATCGATACCACGATAATTATTTTCATTAATTATTAAACGACTTTAATTATAATTAAGACGAGCAACGAAATTTTGATAATTTTAAATAAAAAAAAAAAAAACAAGAGAACTTAATTAAATAAACTGAAATTGCAAAAAATTGTAAAATTTAATGAGAAAAAAATCTAAAGTTTTTTATTTCACCTAAATCAATTAGTACTTGCAACTCAATTTATTAATACATATGATCATGTGTTAATGACAATTTCACACACACACACACATATATATATATATATATATATATATATATATATATATATATATATA